>JANLNO010000002.1:6840080-7225872 GCA_024678965.1 Bradynema listronoti
AAAATAACGAAATTTGCCAAAATTTGTAATTTGTCGGTTTTTTTCGTCATTTTTTTTTGAATTTTCATAACTCAACTCCTATCCAACCGGTCAGGTTCTAATTTATGAAGTGCAATAGTGTATGTAAGGGGAGATCATAGCAAAAATTTCGAGTCCATTGAATCACTCTGAAAAAAAATGCTCATGCACTTTTTTCGTTGTTTTTTTTGTTGCATTTTCTCTAAAAAAATGCTAGAAATGAAAATTTTGAAAATTGCTGAAACACGTCCACCACAAATCGGGTACGCTTTACAGGATACAAAAAAACTCACGTTTCTATCTATCGTAGAAAAAAAGTTAGAGAAGAAACTTCCGAGATGTAACAATACTTACGTTACAACTTAATTATTCTAATTATATTTATTGGATTGCTGCGAAAGAAATTAATGTTTTTTCTCAACTTTTATCGAAGTAAAAACATTTTTGCCAAACAGAACATGCTTATTTATTATAGTAGCATATAATTCGTAATTCTCGAAACAAAAAATTTTTCCTAAGTTGTTGTATTGTTGGTATGATTTTTCAAGCATATCTTCATTTAATTCTATGATTTGTTCATTTTTCGCATTAACCAAGTAAATACAATACATTACTTCTTAATTGCAGTGCCTAATGCTTTTATATTTTTGTTTTATGTATGTATACGTTTTTTACAAGGAGTGCTAGAATTTTTTTCCTTATTTATGCCATCGACTAATTTGAAATTTTAAAAATTGCTACATCCACATCCAATAATTCGCGTTTATTTTTCTTTTATATACGCATTTTCGTATATCAAAGTTATTTGTGTACATATTTATTTTCAAGAATATTTTCTTTACATAATTAAAAAATGTTCTTTTTATATGCTATTTACTCAAAGTTGTTTGTTTTTAATTGAAATAGATTTTTTTAATATGTAAAAAATATACCCAAAGATATATCACTTGTATTTTCGTCTAAATAAATACTAATATGGCATATATCGAAAATATGAAGAAAATAAACAATTAAAATTTATTGTCATCGTTATACCTTTTTTAATTTTTATTTACATATTTTAAGCAAGTAAAAGAGTAACAAAGTGAATAGATTTTCTTTTAGAAATGAATGTGAACAGATTATCAACAATCAAACTTTTATTCCGTGAGCTTCGTTATGTGGATAAGGTGAGATAATTAAAGCTTAATGTTGAGTTTAAGCTAGTATAATTTGTATGTTTAATTAATAATGACAAAAGAGTGTATTTTGAATTTTTAAGCAATGGCAGAAGTCGCAAGAGAAACAGTTTATCGTGCAGCAATTGCGGGAACATAAATTAACGCAGCGACTATTGGGAAAGGCGCCAAATGAACTGAAGCATCTTGCCTCATGTTACGCATCATATTTATCTAGTACTAGGCAGCTCGCCGAATTGCAAACTCGATACGCGGGTGCAGAAAAGTCGGTGGAGGAGAGTGCAAATCTCGTCGGGCTTTCTCTTCCTAATCGAAAAAATTAATTATTAAAATTGTTGTTTTGTAAATAAATCTGTTCCAAACCTTTATCAACGTAAACGAAAGTTAAACAAGCAAAGAAAAAAATAAACTCAAATTAGTTGATGTTAAAAAAATATAAAAAATATTAAATCGTAAAGAAGGTTAAAACGACAATTTTATTTTGTTCATAACTTTTGAACAAAACAACATTAATCATATTCATTTTATTTATTATTATCGATGAGCTTCTGCTAACGCATGGACAATTGAGTGACTCTATTGCGCCAGCTTGGAAATTTACAAAATAATCGTATCGTCACAAACGTGTTCCTCCCTTGCAATTTTTTCCTAAACTAATAGATAGTTTTCAGTTTGCTGTTAAAAATGATTTTGTATTGAAATTTAAAAACGCGCTAATTTTTTAAGGCGGTAAAAATTAAATTAAAATTGAATGCTTTTTTTATTTTTATAGAGTTCCTAGAAATTGTCCTCCCCCAGGGCTGTGCGTAATTACGGATTGTGAAATACCGGCATTTTTTGTTTATGAATTACGAATTACAAATTTTTCAAATGGTTACGAATTACGAGATTGCGATTTTTCACTTTCACATATCGTTGGTCTTTTCAATTCCCAGACACTCGCTATCAGACCCTCAACTGGGCATCATCTGGCACAAAAAATTGTATTTTTTCTTTATAATTATAGCATACAACAATGGATGATGTAGCTGATTTTGAAAATATCGGCGAGCAATTTCGCTTTCTTTTACAGCCGGTAAGGGATTTAGCAAAAAACTGGGATATCGACATCACGCATTATCTAGAAGATTATCTAAAAAAGCTCGCTCAAGAATGGGATAATGAGCTGGACGCTCAAGGAAAGCGAAAAATGTAAGTTCATTTTACAATTTTAATGTATGGAGAAAGTATATTTATCTCAAACAATTTTCACTCACATTCGGTATTATGACTTTACTCTTCTGAAATACTTTCAACAATAAATTTATAAATCTTTATTATTTTATTGGAGAAAAAAAACTTTTTTTTTAACTTTACTGGATGATATTTATAGATTCAACTTTGCTGAGGCGGCCGTAGTAATCGATGGATCGACGAATATTTACTGTCGCAAAGTGGATTATCTCTTACAACAGGCGCTCGATTGTTTGGCAGAAATCAGCGTTTCAAACGAAAAGAAAAAGAAGCGAAAAGGTTTGTTTATGGGTTTTGTTTATATTTGATTGAAAAATAGGAAATTATAAATAATTTTTTTAACATTTATTTTTTTAAAAAAAATAGCGAGAAAATTTTTTGACATTTTTTTTACTTTTTAACATGCATTTTTAAGGACCCAACGAGAACGCCGATCCGAACACTGAGGGAGACGGAGATGGTGACGCCGACGGCGGCGGAGACGACGATGAAGACGAAGACCCCGACGAACGTCGTCGCCACAAGAATCCGTATCTGAAGCCGCTCGACGATTCTACGATGGAGCAAATGCGCTCACAGCTTCAGAAGCTTAGCAAGAAACGCGCTTATTTTCCCATCGTGCCGCTTGCGTTTACGCCGCTCAACGAATTTGAAAAGTGCGAGGTCGTGTTGCAGCAGCGTACGGCCAACCGCGGCTACGAGGTCGTCGGCAAAAAGGACGACTTCAAAGCGAACACATGCGAAATTATCGACGTTAGTTTTTAAGTCTTGGACGAACATTGAAATTTTCATTTGTTTCGATAAATTATTGTGTTGCTTTTTCGGGTATTCGGTTTTACTAAGATTTGAAATGGAACTGAAACTTATTCGTTACTTTTATAAATATCAATTACTCTAATTTCGCGTGTATAATGCCGAGTGTTTTGAACCAAATTTAAATTCGCGCCAGTGAGTTCATTCTGTTCGTATCGTCGGATCCGTTGGGGTCCAAATTTTGTGCCCACTTTTATGAAACCGAGACAAAGGCGGGCACAAAATTTGGACCCCAACGGATCCGCATACGAACAGAATGAAGTCATTGGCGCGAATTTAAATTTGGCTCAAAACATCCGGCCTTATACACACGAAATTAGGGTATATAAGATGTGTGTAATTTTTCAATTTTTAACGTCAATAATAAAACATTGACGTTAAAAATTAAAAAATGATTTTTTAAAGAATGTATTTCACCTAAATATGCGTTTATGTGTGAGACACTAGTTTAAACTTTAATAAAACATTTAAGTATTTAATAGATTATTAATTACTAGTTTTAAACGGAAATACCAGGCTCTCCGATTCTACGTTTTTTTTTCGTTAACTTTTCTCAGTTTTGATAATAATAATAGGGTGTGGCGTTAATCGACCTGAAGAATGCGGATCTCCTCGAAATGTTCAGTCAGTCGTTTCACTCGCCCACCGCGTCGGATAGCTCTCTGCGCGACTCACTTGGCGGTGAGTCGGTGTGCACGCAAGTCAACACCACTGCCACAACGATGATCACCGTCCTGCCGGATGGGCAACCGGCATTCGACGCGGCGTTCCCGAATCCGACGGCCGCAGTTGTTGGCGACGGCGGCGACAACGACGACGCGATGGACGTCGATTGCGACGACACCGGTGGGGGATTTTTCCTTTTCAAATTTTGCAAATATAATCCTCGGGCGTTTTTCAATTTTTTTTTATCTTTTGTTAAAATTTGTATTCTTTTTATTTTTTTAAGTGTCACGTGCGTCGATTTCCACAAATGCGATCAACTTTTTCGACAATCTCAATATGGGCGATATGGATATGGGTAGATTTTATTCTTCTTGTTAGTCGTTTTTTTCGACTTTTTTAAATATACCCTGGGTTCGGAAGGTAAATGCGACGCGGCCGTTCGACGAATTTTCGAATTTTGCCTCGGCCTTCATTCTGTAATAAACAAAGTTGGGCTCAAAATTTTCAAGCTAAAGGTTTTGGACCTGCTTTAATGAAGACGCTCATTAAATTTTATGCTTAAGCGACACAAAATAACAGAATGAAGGCCCAAGTCAATATTCAAAAATTCTTCGAACGGCCGCGTCCTATTTCCCTTCCGAACTTAGGGTAATAATTTTGAAGATGGGGATAACTCACTGATGGATTACAACCGACCAGATGGAGAACAACATCAATCGCCGGCGCGTAGAGAAATAAATTCCCTTGATGCCAACTTTCGACCGGAGCAGCGACCCGCATCCACTAATAGTCAGGTGCCTACGCAGACGTCGGACGAGGTGAGCGTTAGCAGTGCCGTGCCGGCTACTAACAGCGAGCGACCGCCGGAAGGTACACATTTATTTTTGTGTTTAATATCTGGCGCGAAATGTGATGAGTATACTGCATATTCTCGGGAAAATACTTTTTAAAAAAAATCTTTTCAACTCTTCCAATTGATCAAGCGCAAAAAAATCGGCAGGAAAGCAAAGCAAAACTGTTATTATGAGATTATTTTTAAACAAATAACAATTCATATCCGTTTAATTATAAACTTCAAAAAATTTTTTTTTCGTAATTTACGGTTGAGTTTTTTTCATTCATAAATTTTTTCATAAATTGGGTCTTACGTGATACGTGAAGACCCCAGATCAATTCTCCCCCGTTGGAAATGACCTCGGACTAATCATTTCGCTGGTTTGAATGCGAGCCATCCAGCCACCGAAATCTCGGCCGATTTGCTCGCCATAAACATGCGGTATGGAGCTGATGTGGCTTGCAAGGCCTGGTCAGCACCGCCGTATCACCTGTGCAATGTGGTACCTATTGTCCTCTCCAAATATGGAAACACCTAGGTGGGGTCGGCGGTGGAACTGAACTCCATCCCATGCAAAGTGAAACCTATCGCACAACCACTAGGCCGCCGCTCCTCTAGAATTGGGTCTTATTAAAATATATTAATTAGGTCGAGTAGGTCGCAATACGAGATTAGCGGCCACTTTGGAAGAGCCCTTTCAACCGTTGAACCCGCTCGAGGAGCGAACCAGTCGTTCAAAACCGTTCAAACTCGACACACGTTGTACGACGAATGTCGACCGACAACTCAAACAACGTGATAGGCGCATTGAGGTGTTGTTTTGGAAATTATTTTTTTATACATAATTGATTTGAATTTAATTTTTTTTTTTGGTGCATGATTAATAAGTCGTTCTTGCAGAAGGAATGTAAGGCCAAAAACGTTCCGAACATTTCGACGGTGAAAAACTTCATCGATACGCGTGTTTTCGCGCAACGCGTTCGTCGAAAGGCGTACGTGTTCGCACCGTTCAATTCGTTGCTGATGGACGGTGCGCTGTTGGCGCTGAACGCGCAAGCGCACGCCGAGAGGGAGCGCCGCGCCGCGCTTCGTAGGAGGCGTGGCGAAACTGGGAAAATGGAGCGCCGATTGGCGCGTCGCACCTCACAGCGGACTTCCATCGTCGCCGCCGACCATCGCTATTCGCTGGCACGCGGCTCAACCACCTTCGGAGTTGGTGAGAAGCAATTGTTTCTTTCACATGAAAACGCTCAAAAATATATACTTGATCTTCTCTTTTTAAGTAAGTCAAATGACACATAGTCCGCCGCGTTTTGAGGATCCCATCGAAGAGCTTGCCAACGACGACCTGCTCGACGATTGTATGTTTTTAATGGGTTTTTTGACGGGAAAAAAATGATTCTGTTGACGTGCATAGACGAAATTCCAAACCTATCGGATCCACATGCGAACGATCGACCGCTGGGCGATCTGCTCGAGACGGAGCATCTCGGCGAGCAGAGCTTTTTCGCGCCCGACTTTGACGAGGATCTGAATCGAAGCCGACGACGTAGCGAGCTGATTCGCAGCGACAACATCTACGATGACACCATCTACGCCGGCCCGGGCGTCGAGTATCCCGATAATTTGCCGCCGCGACCAATTTCGCAAATGGAATACAACGACCTTGTTGAATACCACTTGAAAAAGTTTTCAAACAGTTTTGAATTCTCAATCTTTTAACTGTTTTTTTTCTCTCTCTCTCTCACCTAGATATTGGACGATAAAAGAGGAAGCCACGACGAAATTCGCGGCACGAGTACGTGATTGGGAGAGCAAAGTGAATCCCTTACTAAACAAGGAACTCGACCAGGAAGCGTTCAACGCGCGAACGTACAGCACTCGACTCATCGAAAGCTTCAAGAATGGGGTGGGAAGCGACATCGATTTCGCGCAGGTTCGCCTCGTTCTTTATGCCATCCAACATTTTTTTTCCCCCAGTTTATTCCGATTTTACTGCGATTTTCTCGTGCCGATTTTCGAATTCTCGGATTTACTTCCGCGACTTCGCTCTTCCATTAAAATTCAAATGAAAAATGTCTTAAGTGTTGAATGAGATTAGTAGGATGATCCGACGCGTAGTCTATGCCATTCGTCACACCATCTTTCGAAAGAAAAGCATGCAAAACAAAAAAAATTCTTTTCGTACAATTACAATCTTTTAGTTCGCCAAGAGCGCTGACGGCGGTGAGAATTACAACCTAAGCAGATATCTTCTTATTTCGCTAATCCTAACGAACATGCAAAACGTCGAAATTGTCAGCGCGGATATCAACTGCCTCAAGTTGCGCTTGAAAAAGTTGGAGCGTCACGACGAGCTCTTCGACGACGAGCAGCGTCTGATTACGGGCGGCGGAGCAGCGGATTGATTGATATCGGGTCTTTTTTTTTCTTTTCTAAACGATGCGCAAAAAAATGAACGAGAAAGCCATTTATTCTTCTATTTTTCTTTTTAATAAAAAAAAACTAACTGATACCACTTATGATGATTGTGTTTGTAAAAGAATAAAATTTTTCTTTTATTCGAATGACTTTTTCAGCATACATTTTGAAAAAATAAAACATCAAGAGCTATCGCTCGAGAAAAATAAAATAATGTGATTAAATGTCACTGCTCGCCAGACTCTTCGGAGACGGACGAGTCGCCGTCATCGTCAGCGGATGACGCGGACGACGAGCCGTACTCCTCCTCGTTATCGCCATTCCGTGCGCGGTCCCGTCCATTCGTCATCGCGGGCTTCTTTTCCTCGTCATCGTCAAGAGCGTCGTCGTCGGAAGTGGACGATGAGGCGGAAGGCGAAGACGCCGCGACATTCGCCTTACTCTTCAACTTCAAAGATTTGGCGGCATTATTCGCTGGAACGCTGGTCTTTTCGCTCTGAAAATTCACCACCTTTCAAATTCAAATGAATGAAATACGAATATTTCCAATTACGACAAACCTTATCATCGCCGCCGTACTTCGCGTCCAGCTCGGCATCGATTTTGCGTCGATCTTCCTCGTCGAAATTGTTTGCGATTTCCATATGTGACTTGAGATATCGCATCATGCCAAACGCCTAAAAAGCATTCCTCGATTTGTTTTCCACAAAAACCAAATAAAATTGTCTTAAAGCTTTGCAAAAAACATTTTACTTTTTTTTTTTGAAAAACTTTAGCAAATTTGAAGAACGAAATGAGAAAAATTAATGCCTGGATTTTGCGCTCGCCGTCGAAAATCGGACGCATATGGTCGTCGAGAATAACCATTCGGCGATCCTTGGGGTCCATGAGATCATGCTCTTTGAAGTAGGCCCACATTGCCTTGACAACCTGATGACGGCGCATATGTTTGTGGCCCAATACGGCGGCTAACGCGTCCGATAATGTCATAAGCTTTGTAAAGGCCGTCTCGCGACGTGGACCGCCCTCCTTCGATTTTGCCTTTTTCGTGGCCTTTTTCTTATCCTCCTACAAAAAAAAAGAAAAAATAAATTAAGTTTATATGTGTGCGAATGCATATTTAAAAGAATTGAGCACTTTAAAAATATAGGTTTTTAATGATAAAAGAAATAATTTAGCATTTTACAGGACTGATTTGTAGTAGTAGATAAATGAAAAGTTGAAGGCAAAAAAAAATATTCACACTCTTTCAAAATAATACCTCTCCGTCGGATTCCTCGCTAGCGTTTTCTCCTTCAGGGTTCAATTCCGCCAGTATTTGACGACGCTCCTCCTCGCTAAGATTTGTCGCGTCGCTTATATGGTTCTTGAGAGTGCCCATCATTCCAAAAGCCTTAAAACAAACCATTTAAACGGTGGCGAAAATTTTAAATATGGAAAGGGAGGTTAAAGAAATACAAAATAAGATCAACATATTTTTCCAATTTTTGATAAGTAAAAACCTGAATTCTTTTTGCGCCGAAAATGCGCTGAAGCGGCTCATCGCAGAGAACACGACGTCGATCTTTTGGGTCCATGAGATCGTGTTCTTTAAAGTAAGCCCACATCGCCTTGACCACGTCGTGCCGTCGCATATAACGACGGCCCATCAGTTCAGTCAATTGATCGGAGAGTTGGCAGATTCGTGTAAACGCAGTGTCTTTGCGTTTCTTCTTCGGCTTGTCGCCACTTGTCTTATTATTGGCTGGTTTGCGCTTTGCGCCGCCCGAACGTGTTCGCTTTGGAGCCTCAAATTCGGATGATTCGCTGCCGGAGGCTTTTCGCTTTCGCGACTTATTGCCTACACTTTTTTCTTTCTTTTCCTCATTGTCTTCCTTATCATCGTCAAGCTCAAAGTCAGAATCCGAATCATCCTTCGTCTCTTCTTTTAGTTTATTAATATCGTTTATTTTCTCCATTGTGATTCGATCGATTTCACTCTTGTGAGCGCTTAACGAGCAATTGAATTTGGCTTCCAAATGTTTGCGAATTATTTTGCTAGTCAGCGAATCAATACCTTTCTCGATAATAAGCGCTTTAATCTCTTCGCTTGCATCATCACAGCTAATCGGCAATTCGGCCATCGTTTATATCTAAAAATTAGATGTTTATTTTTGCATAAAATTTAAAAAATAAAATAAATACATATTACAACAAGTGTGCCCAAATCAAAATTACTACAGCTTAGCTCCTTCTCTTAGAATTATTAGGTTGATGTTTATCCGCCGTTTTTTAAAACAATTTTTATGAAAGAAAATACATTAAGATTTAATAAAATTATATTTAAATCACTATTTTAAAGCATATTTACTCAGAACATACTTAAATTCGATAACTACTTTCATTTTCATTAATTTCTGATCGATTTGATGAACAAACAAGTCACAATTGCTAATAATGCACGACGGATAATTATGAATCAATTTAATTAAAATTTTAGGTTATTTTCTGTTATCGGACTCCAATTTTTTTTTTATTTTGCGGTAGACTTTAATTTTGGAATCTTTGTTCTATTTTACGACCCATAAAAACATTTTTATAAAAAATAAATGTCATATTCAAATTTAGCATGTTGAAAAACTCAGATATACCGCAAAAAAAATTTTTTTTGAGGTCCGATAACGAAAAAAAACCGAATTTTATTAATGTGGGTTTCCGATTACTCTGAATCCGGATACAATATTCATTTATGAATGAAATTCCGTTCAATTTCCAATAAAATGCAGCTTTTAGACTTAGACTTATGCCGAAGTTCGGACCTGTTCGACGTTATCAAATCAGGATTTAAAAATTGGATGTAGTTCAGAGTTATCAAAAGTTTCCAAATTTTAAAAATCCAAAGAAAAAATCTAAGGCATTCAGTTTAAGAAAAAATAGAACAGCAAAAAAAAACACATACATAATCAACCTTTTTAGTAACTAATCAAGCAAGCAATAAGAAAGCGGAAAAATGAATGGCCAATGGCCGAAATGCATTTATGTAAATGACATTCACATTTTAAATTGCATTTAAAAATGCGCTAATATTAACAAAAAATTTAAAAAATAAATTTTTTCAATACCAATGGAGCTGAGAAGCAATATGTACATATTTGCAAGCTTAACCCAACCAAAATGCAATTCAATGTGATTTCTTTTACTATTATCTTATTTGTAGATTTTATAAATTGAAGAATGAAAATTCATTTGGATTTTTGGAGCAAATGTACCAAAATTTATACACATTTTTGTGCTTAAAACGAATATTTTATTAGCCAAAATTTCTAAAAATACATAAAATTGTAGATCGGGTATTCATATTTTTACGGGCAAATGAAATTTTGAAATGCGATATTTTTTTCATAAAAAGCTATAGAGATAGAAGGGAATGGATACGGGAGTACGGCATTACAGCAATCCAATGGCAAGCGATTCGTCCGGCGAAAATGAATCTCTTTCATGGACCAACTTTTTTGATGAAAAACGCAAAATTGAAATTGATGGCGATTCGTTTAACGTATATTTGAGTGGCGATGCCGGACCGATATTTTTGCTTATTCATGGCGGTGGTTATACGGGACTGACGTGGGCCTGTATGATTGTTGGTTTTTCTTGAAGTTAATATTATTTTTTAATCGTCTTATAAGTTATTCAATATTTTTAGGAAAAGTTGCGCGAAAAAATTCAATGTCGAGTAATAGCGCCGGATCTACGAGCGCACGGTGAAACATTAACACAAGACATAGATGATTTGTCGTTGGAAAAACAGGCAAAGTGAGACGCGGACATTTTGTTTCAAGAGATTTTTTAAACAATTTTTACAGCCATGCTTTTTAATGTTTAGAGATGTATGTGATATTTACGCAAAGATTCTGGAATTAAAAAACTACGATAAAATACCACCACTGATTCTAGTCGGACATAGGTAAAAAAGTTTTTTTTTTCTCAATTTTCTCGTTTTTGTTCGGACCTCCAAAAAAAAAAAATTAGGGTCCAGTCCACAAAATCAAGGCCCAACCCGGCCCGGCCCACTCTTAAAAAAAAATTTGACAATTTTTCGAAAGTGTGCAACAATTTTTATAGCATGGGTGGAGCAATCGCTGTTCACATCGCCTACACAAATGTACTCCCAAAGTTGGCTGCTCTGGCCGTTATCGACGTTGTCGAGGGTTCAGCAATGGCCGCTCTGTCGATGATGGGCACTTTTCTGCGCTCCCGGCCCCAAAGCTTCCCATCCGTCGATCGCGCCATTCGATGGTGTCTGGAGAGTGGAATGACACGCAATCCACGTGCCGCACGCGTCTCTATGCCATCACAAATCGTCGCCGACAACACAAATGTAGTGTTCTTATTTGAAGTGGACTCATTTTTTCAGCAAAATTTGCACGATTTTTTAACTGAATTGATTTATATAATTGTTGTAGTATTGAGACTCGCAAAAATATAAGAATTACTTATTTTTATAATATACAAAAATATGAAATTCTTTTATACATATTTTCATTATTTTTCCTAATAAAAAAAGAAATATTTAATTGGATTTTTTATTATAGTTTGCATTCTCGCATTTTTCAATTATTCAAAAAAAAAATTTATACAAAAATTATATTTTTTTAATTTCTTCCCATTGATTTATATGTTAATAAAATTTTGAGTTTAGCAATTTCGATGGCGAACAAACTTGTCAAAAACGCAATCGCATTGGAGCGGCTGGTTTACAGGTCTTTCGAAAAAGTTTCTAGGATGTTCAGCCGCGAAAATTCTTATACTTGCGAACGTTGACAGACTTGACAAGGAATTGCTGGTAGGTTTTTTTTTAAATATTATTGTAAATTAGTGTTGTGATTTGACTTTGATGACTCCCGACATTTTATCGTCGTCATTAAAATTTAAAAAAATTGATTTAATGAAGATGAATAATTTTTTTAGTCTTTAGTTCTGTTAATAATTTGTAGTTTTAATTTTTAATTTCATTTCTTCAAGATATGGATTAAAGTTTAGTCAGAAAAAAATCTTTTCGTTAATTTTTTTTCTTTTTTGAAGACAGGACAAATGCGCGGCATGTTTCAAACGGAGGTATTGCCCAAAGTAGGGCATGCCGTACATGAGGACTCACCAGATTTAGTCGCTGACATTTTCGCTAAACTGGTTCGTCGTTACCAACCTATACTCGTTAAAATGTAATTTTGAAACCATATCCATTTTATCGAAATCATTAAATATTACGATTTATATTTTTATCGTTATCATAAAATCTTATCTAATTTGAATAAAACTAAATATTTTTTATTTGTATTAATTTATTTTCTAAACTTGCTCATCAAATTTTATTAAATACTTTCCATAATGGAAAATTCGATTTATGTTTACATAAATCAAATCAAATTTTTCTAAACAATTGTTTATACATATATATCAAGGTTAATGGAAAGAGTATTTTTATAATACATATGAAAGATGATAAAAATAATACCTTTTTAATTTCGAATTATGCACAAAAACGGATCTTAGGATAACATTAATTTAGACTGTTCAATGATAAATAATCGACTAAACATATATATTTTCTTTTTTTTTAATTTGTCGTAAAATATTAGGAATCTAAATCAACAGCATCGGATTTCCGGAAGCCTTTTTTTGATAATTGACCTTTATTTTCTGAATGATAACGTAATGTAATTTTCAAAATGGCCATCTTTTTATTTAGCCTTGGCTGCTGGTTTAAAATAGAAGAAGAGGAAGAGTCCGATTATTGCTAGTAGAACACCGAGCACGATCAGTAGTAGTATTTTCTTCTAAAAATAAAACCGAGACATGTGTATGCACTAGTGATTGGTAGGTGCAATAAAAGCAAATTGCAACAAGCTAGCATGAAAACAAAAATTTAAGTGAAAAATTAAATGCTTTTAAATTGTTAATTGATTTATTTCTGCTGTGATAATGCAAAAAACAACCAAACATGGGGTATGAACAAACAATTCTTGCTAAAAAAACTAAAAATGAAAATAAGTTTAAAAGTGGAGATGAAAAATGTGTCCAAAATATTCGATTTATAATGTAGAATTGCTTTACAAAAATATACTAAAATTCACATATTCCGAAATAAATAAAATTTTTGTTGGAAAATTTCGAAATTTTAGAAAGCAAAAATACAACATCGTTAAATGAGGTAATACATGAAAAAAGCTATCTTGAATTGCAGTCCCAAAATTAATTTATTTATTAATTTTATATCATAAAAAATATAAGAGGTAGTTTTAAAAAATATTTTGAATCTAAATCCAGGATTATATAAGCCGTTGCCATTCGAAAATTTTTTGAATTTTGACTTTAACTGTCATTGGTTATAAATGAAGTTGAGCTCAAAATTTTTATTTTAAAATACAGTTTGGACCTCTTTTAATGAAGATGCTCATTAAGTTTTATGCTTAACCGAAATAAAATAACGGAATGAACAGCTTCAGTTTATATTCCTGAACTGAGGGTAAATATTATTTATTGTCCACAGCTTAATTTTAATATTTATTTGAATTTTTGAATGGTTTTATCATAATTATTTATATATGTGTGGAAGTAAAAGTTTTAAGTCGCGTCGCAAAATTGTAACATCAAAACTAGCTAGTATTTTTTTATTATAATAACCTATTTTAGAAGAACAACGAAAATGCCAGTTAAAATAAAAAGAGAATTAAATAAAAACAATAAAATTATATACCTAATTAAAAAATAGTTACAAGATTAAAATTTTATTCTAAACGCAAAACAAAATGAAAGCTCGTAAAATTGTCGTATAAAGTGGTAAATATATTTTAATTTTAATAAAAATATATTTAGATTCAAAATTTATGATTTTAATCCCAAAATTTTTCTAATTCTACATTTATTAATTTTAAAGTGAGAATATATTGCACATCGAATGTTTACTGCTAATTGACGGTAGTAATATAATTTGTATATGAAAATAGAAGTGTCGTTATTGGCGCAAAACCGTACTTTACTTTATATAGGAATAACAGTAAGAATAATGAGCACGGCGATTATGATCAGAAACGTGAGGCAAACCAAAATAATTATCTTCTTCTGCAAAAAATTTCCAGTAGTTAAATTTTTTGATAATTTCGATTATCTTCACCAATCTCGACAGAATATCACAATATCAAGAATTATCAAGTACTATTGACGAAACAAAGCGTTATTCATAGGCCCAATCATATCAAGTATTATAACGATGATTTTGAGATATACCTCACAAACAAAAAGAAATATAATAATAAATTTAAAGTAGCGAATATTGCAAATAAATTTTTAATATAGGCTTATCTTCAATTTATAACCACCAAAAACTAAAATTAGATATAAAAATGCTTATGCATGTCGTTTTATATATATAATATCTTTGGGATTATATGCATGAATTGATTTACATACGCGTATCGACGAAAAGAAATTATTAGGTTAGCGAAGAAATAATGCGTGTTCATACTCGATATATTAAAATTTTTTAAGTTTTTCTAAATCATTGTTTTTGCTATAATAGTATCAATTAGGCCTAAAAAGGCTAAAAAATAATTTAAGAAAATTGCTTTAGAAAGCAGGTTATTATTACAAATTCCACACCTCTTAATTTTGGTCAATCTATAAAAAAATTATGTATTAAAATATTAGCAAGAAAACGCTCTTTCAAATAGGCTCATTTTACATTCAAGAAATAGACAAACACAAAAAAGCATTATTTTTTCGCCACCTATGTATTGTTGATCAAAAACTCTTACGACTTAAATTGGAGAAAAATTATATTATAAAACACTAAAAAAGCGAAAGTATCGCTATTTTAGATTACTTTCTGTTAAATTCGCAGATGAAATTTTATAATAAATTATCGAAACAAACAATATGTATAGATGTGTCTTGAGCAATATATAATGTAATAATATTCGTAAAGTGTGAAATTAAACACTAGGTACAACTGAAACAATATTTATAGAGTAACGTTTATTTATATAGTGATTTCACTATATTGTCGATGTATTGTTTTGGGAATGCGTAATATTAGAATGAGTATGTTGAAACGTGCCATTCGTAGCATTTGTTAACAAAGCACTCGAAATATTGTTATTAGAAATTATATTCCCAATGGGAACTGATGGAGCTGAGAGAATTGGAGCAGATGCAATAATTGCCTCTGCGGCCGGAAGAGATGTTGACGAATTCGAAGATGAAAAATATAAAAATAATCCAAAAAGCACGAGCACAATCACAATTGTCGTCACAGTTAAGCAGATCAGCTTCTTCTATAAAAGAAAGCTATATTGGCAAAGCGGAGAAATGCGCGCTTTAAAAAAAGAAAATGACAAAAATCAAAAATTGTTTCTCAATTTTTTAAAGTATTCGCATATTTTATGCTATTACCTTATCTCAACTCATTTCCGGTTAGTGAAGCGCCACAGAAAAGGGACTTTGTCCTTAATTAGAACAAATAAACCGTAAATAATAAACACATAAGTCGGAACAAATATCAATCACAACTTACTATATGTATATGTACGGAAAGTTAGAATATAAAAAGCAGCAAAGCAAAAAAAATTAATAGAATAATGTTACAATAAAAGTATGTAAATATAAAAAGCAATTTTCGAAATTCATTTCGCATTTGATCTTGCATCGAAAAATTAATAACATTTTGAAATAAAATAAATTTCGAAAAATGGATTAAATACGATATGCAAAACAAAAAAATGTGTTAAGATATTTGTAAATAAAACCAACCCTCCTCGCCTTGCTTTGGTATTGTACGGCCTTTTTCGTATCAGCGACAGCACGATCGACAAATTCTTTAGCGTGTTCGACATTGTATTCGATTCGGTCCACCATTTCACCCTAAAAATATTAAGTTATTAACGGTGAAAATTATGAACAATTCGATAAGAAAAATGTTCTTAATTCGGCTGTCTTCAAGAAGTGCGTATTATAAAAACCTAATAAATTTTGTGATTTCGCGACCGACGCCGAAAAATACTATAATAATTATAACGATGATGAAAACAATTTAACAAAAAGATTAGCCCGACAAGAAAGTTCAATTTAGTAAGTTCTGGGATCATGATCTGTTTCAAATTATTATTTTTTAATTTTAATTTAATGCATATGTCTATTTAAAATAAAATGACTGAAACAAAGCAATAAAATAAAATATGAGCAATTAATGAATAAAAAATAATTTGGGACCAGGACGGAAAGCAGACGCGACACCACTACACAGCGAAAAGAATACACTTCTGGTCAAAATGATAGCCGCACATTTTGATAGCCGCACATAAGCTATATGTGCGGCCACAAAATGATAGCCGCGCATAAGCATAACTTGAGTTTAATCCAATGGAAAATAATGATACTCGAAAAATATATAGCAATCGAATCACTTTCAAATTTGGAGAAAATTTAAGTTTAAAGTTTAACTGCCTATAACTTCGTTATTTCGAGTATTTCGCAGCTAAAATTTTAGCAAAATGCGTAAATATGCTTTATCCGATGGCATAAATCAGAACTTGATCCCAAAACTCACCAAATTGAACTTCCCTTGTAAGACTAAAGCCAACGACAACTAATGAATAAAGCCATAAGTTTAGCCTAAAATCTGTGTCCGTCCCGAAATGTAAAAATATTATCGCGAACAGCGCGAAGGGAACATAAAAACAATTCAAAAAGTCAACAAAATATTTATGTCCCAACACGATCCGCCCCAATTTAAATTTGCTATTGTAGCCTTTAGTCAAAAATTTTGCTGTTTTTATTATTGTTGCGTTCTCGCTTACGTATTTTCGCTCGCTCTCTCGCTCTCAAAAAAAAGAAAAAGTCTTCTTAAAGAATTTTGGTATCTCAATTTATTCTTTTATCGCGGCCAAGTTTCAGGCCAACTTTATCATTTGTTAAGCTTTTTGATTCTTTTGTGTTAAATAAATTGTTATCATTTAACACGGACAAGTGATAAAAACTCAAAAATAATTGTTGAGAATCGTTTTTGATCAGGACCGATCGCGAAAAAACGCCAGGCGATTCACAACAAATATAAAAAAAATTAAATACAACGAATCGTTTCAACGAATTGGAAATTTGAATAACTTTTTTCCTTCTGAACAGATTT
Source organism: Bradynema listronoti (assembly GCA_024678965.1). Lineage (NCBI taxonomy): Eukaryota > Metazoa > Nematoda > Chromadorea > Rhabditida > Allantonematidae > Bradynema > Bradynema listronoti. Next base: position 6,857,404 of record JANLNO010000002.1, read on the forward strand.
TAAAAATAAAAACAGTTTTGGAATGCTCTCGTTCTAAGGTTTTGTTTTTGACATATCGCGAGCCAATTTTTTGCCGTACAAATGTCGCGCGGTAAATTTTGTGCGTTCGACGCGCAACTTTATTCCGAGTCAATCACTGAAGACGACGCACCAATTGATTAAGTTAAAAAAAAGTTATAGCTAAAAAACAACAATTGATTAAGTTAAAAAAAAGTTATAGCTAAAAAACAAACGCATATTTTTCATAATTTTTACGAATTTTTTCAGTGTTACTGTAAATTTTTCATATAAAATTGTCAAAAATTGATGTTACATTTTTGATAATAACTTTTTGTTATTGAAATCAATTGGTATGCCTTTTTCGGCAATCGACTTGGAATAAAGTTCCGCGTCGAACGACATATAACTTGTCAAGCGCGCAAAATTTACCGCGCGACATTTGCGCGGCAAAAAATTTTTGCGCGCGACAATTGGCGCGCGATATATCAAACAAAATCTTAGAACGAAAGCATTCCAAAACTGTTTTTATTTTTTAAATCTGTTCCGTTATTCAAATTTCAAATCAGGGGATTTCGCTGAAACGCCTTGTACAATATGCGAAATGAAATAGTATCAAAAAAAAAATAAACCTGTGATTCGACGAGCATTGCCATGTCCATGAACATATCGTGTAATTCTCGAATACTCGACTCGAGTTTCATGATATCGTTGTGACGAGCCTCAATATCAGCTAGCGTCTGTTTAGCTTGCTGAGTGTCGGTAATAATTCCTTGCGTAAAAACACCGGGATTATTAGACTCAATCATCTCTTCGAGGTCCTCATCACCAATTTGTTTACCCGCTAAAATTATATTTAACGTATGTAAAAAGTCAAAAAAAAGTTGAATATAAAATATAAATTCAATAAAAAATATTTATAAATTTGTTTATCTATAACACTTACCCCATCCCTATTTGCTCTCCCTATCCCACTAGAGTTGAGTTTAAAGATTATATTAGTTTTAAAAAAGCTTTTTTTTGAGAACAACGTAATTCTCTCTCAATCTTTTTGAAACCCTAAAAATAAAACCTTTTTGATTTATACCAAAAATGCACTATTAAAAAAGCATTAAAAATGCTACAAAACCATATCAAAATTATTTCCTATAGATGCGTTTAAATATCTTATACGACGCGTCGAACATTTACAAATAGAGAGCGACGATTTTTATGAAAAGCTTATTGTAGGTAAAATCATAAAGTTCACATACCAATGTCAAGCTGACGTTGAATTCGGCCCTTACATCGCTCTCGATAGTCGGTCTGTGTCTTGTTATAGTCCGTCATTACTTCAACAAATTTGCGCGAAAGCGTTGCGTGCTGCGTTTTTCGAATGCGTAAGTCCGCGCACGCCGTTGCCGCACCACCTTCATCGTGCTCAATGCTGTTTTCGATCACTGAAAAATGCTCTTTATCGTTTCTCTATGATTATAAATTAAATTAAATTTAAAAAAAAATTCAGAATTCAATTGAAATCATTATATTGTAAAAAAATAAAAAATACATTTTAATTTTCCTCGGACTTTGTTAGCCGTTTTTTTAATTTCCGCCATCAATTCGTCCAATTCTTCCTTCGTTTCTGAAACAATAATCATAAAAAAATTAACTTAAACTTTCAAGTTAGGTTAAACCTTACCTTACTCTCAAAAAAATTAAAAATTTTTAAAAAGCTCCTAAGCAAGCTTTACTTAGACATTAAGACTACGTAAGTCGGGACTAAAAAAATGAATATAATTTCTATACAATTCTTAATCAGCTTTTTTGTTTTTGAAAGCTATCAAATAAGCTGGCCACGATAAAAAAAAGCTGATATATAGAAACTACATTCGACATTTTTATGATCAAAATTTTTTTACCAATAGTTAGAGGTAGCGACTAGAAATAGCCAAAAATGCAATTTTCCACAAAATCAGTGCAAAATTCTGATCATTGAAAAATTTTGGAATTTATTGAGGGGAGAGAGAGAATAAAGTAATCCCAAAAATTTCTTTAATTTAATTTTTTAAAATTTAAAAATTTAAAATCTTTTTACTTGGATCGTTGACCGGATTAGAAAGAATAGCGGAATGCTTTTTCTTGACTTCTTCGACATTCGATGCGATAAGATCAATACTCCCACGAATCTCCTCTACCTGTTCAAAGAACTCCTCCATAAATTGGCCTTGGCTGGCCTCCAAGGCGCTAACATCATCTTCATGCTCCTCTTCAGACTGTGCCTAAAAAATGTCAACTTATTAAATGTTAATATGTGTCATGTTTTTAACCGCTTTTAGCGCTCCCAATCGATCCTTCATTGTTTAAGTGTGTCTTAATAGCGCACAAATAATAAAAAGCTTGTCGATCTTCCCAAATTGGATGGAAGATTTTAATTATTCGAAAATGTTATTGCTTTATTGTAAACATAATAAAATACATTCGAGACGAATTCTGCATATTTATATCATCTAAAATAAAAAAAACTTTAAATTCCAATGTGTAAATTCAATACCTATCGGTAAAAAAATAGTAAATTGACAAAAGTAATTATGTATAAATATAAAAAAATTAAAGGCAAATAAAATAAATCATATAAAACACGAAAAAAGATCAGCATAAATGTTTGCTTACATATTTATATTCAACAAATACACAAATATGTAACAAATTTGCAAAATGTCATACCCAAGTTGCACAAAATTAAGTATTTCTTATGTTGGCTTAGACTATACAATACATTTAAAAAGGAAATTATAGATTAGGATCTTAGAAAGGTGATAAATTTTAATTTAATTCGAATACTTACTAATTTTTTGGATCTTGTAAGGGATTGGATTTCTGACCTTACATAAACAAATTATAATTTTAAATGCTTATAATTAGCCGATATTAAGATTATCTTATCGAAATATTTTATTTCATGTTGTTTTGTGTGTATGTGTATGTGTTTTTAACTATTTGTATGTATCGACATGTCCATGTGCAAATCCTATGTGCGTTTGTGTATTTGTGAAATGTATGAGCATTTTCGTTGTAGTTGTTTGTGTATGTGTATTTTCGCGCAAATAAATTTTTATAAACGAATATGCATACATATACTAACAAACATACACATATACAAAACCACAGAAGCTTACACACAACGTTGAATAATAAGGTTTGACTATCCAAAATTAATTTCATTTGTCAATAAAGATACGGATAAATCCACCAATATTTTTTGGTGTCAATAAAGATATCAAATCTACAGATTTATCCACCTAGAGAGGGGAATAAAAAATCAGTAGATTTTCCACGGATATTCTGAAAAAATTAACGGATTTATCGTTATTGACACCGGCTCTGAAATGAGCTAGCCAAAGTTAATTTTTATTGAAATAAGCCCATCAAACAATTTTAAAAAATGTAAATACAAATTGATTATCACATATTAAAAATTAAAAAAATTTTAGAATATTTTTGTGGATAAATCTAGTAAATGCAAAATGTTTCCAAGTAAAAAAATTTCAAAAATGATTTACTCTGGGAAGTATTTATTGATCATATTTTAAAAATAAAAAAATAGAAAATAAACATACGCTTTTTTCAGGAAAATAAGAGAAACGAATTCATTTTGTAAAAAATCGAAAATGGAAATTAATTTTTACATCGAAAAATGAGTTTATACAATATAAGCGATGAACGCACATTAACTATACATAGTACGTTCGTTAAATTTTAAAACTATCTAAAAAATATATTTAATTAAAAATATATTTAATTAAATAATATATTTAATTAAAAAATATATTTAATTAAAAATTATACAAAGTAATTCATTCAACTCGATCGTAGATACGTTTACATATGTACAAATACGTAAAGAAAATAGAGAATACAAAAAATGAACACAATTATGGGTTTATTATTAAGCAATCAATATGTTTGAAAAGTCTCGAAAAATATTAAATTCCAAATGTTTAAATCCAATTCAGAACTTACAATTAAAAAATCAAACATCATTTTAAGACGTTATTTTATCTACCTAAATATCAAAAAGTTATATAAGAAATGTGGCAGCATGTTAAATCTTTGAATGGCTGTCTTGGGCTTATTAGCACTACATTAACATCACAATTTCTAATTTAAAAAAACGGAATTAGTCAACCAAATATATTTAAATCTAAAGTTTTTTTTTTATCAATGACTACATATGTACATAATCAAGTCTGTAATCAAATAATAATGAAAAAATGTATTACACTAGAATGCAACAAGCTTTGCAAACAAAACCATATTAAAACATTTTTTCAATTGAGTGAATGTAAAAATAAGTCACACGTTTCATTTATATTGCGAAATTCGAAAAAGTATAAAAGCTAAAATCAATCAATTATGCATTTTAAGCGATATTCATAACATGGTTAATGAATGTGTATGATAATAATAAAAAAATAAAATATATACCTACATATTATATTAAAATAGCTGTTTGAATTTAAAAATTTCAATAATATTTACGAAAAATTCAAATAAAAAAACATTGCATTGCAGATAATAAAAGTAAAAGCTCCATATAGCCAAAAAAAAATAAATCGGATATAGAAAGAGATTTCAAATCGAACAAAAAAGATATTCTCCCAAAAGCGAAATGTAACTTTCTATTACAATTTTTTCTATCATTGTTTTTGGTATTTTGGCCAGACATTTATCGGACCGACCCACCCGGTTTCTATAACAATTGTAGCGGGATTCTTTCTTTATTATGGCCAGTTAGTGCAACCAACCATTGCATTTCTTCCAGCAGCCCATTGCATTCAGTAGACTTTGTTTGCCAACAGCAACAACTATGTTGATAAAGAATAAAAAGAACTATAACAAAAAATATAAAGGAGCCAGAATAGCTGGGCAATTTTTCGTTCGCTTTTATTACGATAAAGAATTTGGCTTACGGAATATAAAAATGCTAAAAAAAGAGAAAGTGAAAACAAAAAGAATACGTACCTAAAAAACTTTTTTTACTTTTTTCATAAAATTTAAAAAAAAATTGGCAATTGTCAGATTCCTTTAAAGAGAATAAGGAATATAAACGAAAAAATAAAAATGGAGGAAAAAGCAAGAATGAGTTCGACATTTTTTCAAAAGACGTACATTTCTCAAATCTTCATTTTTTCATTTTTATTTTTAATGTATTAATGCATAATTCTTAATGTATAAATGTGTAAGTACAACATTCTCTTGTTTTTTTTTTCAGTCTAGTCTGCTTCCAAGAAGTAAAGAAAAATAAAACAAAATATTTAAAAACATAATTCAATGTACGACATACAAGCAAACGTAGGAATGCAAAATGCATAATCTATATGCAAGTCAAGCTGAAAAAGAAAGATTAAAAAGCGAGAACTGACTCTCGACGTTTAAACATCTGACTCCATTAGAAATGAGTGAAAAAAGCAAATTATTGCCAGCTGGAATCATAGTTTTTATTTGCTAGTTTTCCGTTTTCTTTTCAAATATAATACCAAAAAACGGAATAAAGAGAACAATTAAGAAAAAGAAGAGAAAAACTACAAAAAATCGAGAGCAGCTAAAGATTAAATAATGAAATTGAATTAGAAAGTGGAATAAAATAGTTGCTAAAGTCCAGACATATCTGCCCATATTCCATATTCTATTCGACAGTATAATGAATAAACCTAGATAAAATCCTTTCTTTGATATGTATATGCACAATGTTAATGTCTACCAAAATAACATTTTTAGATGTTTATGCATATTATATTTTGACAAAATAAAATTTAATTGACTGTATAAAAAGTAAGCACACATATATAAATTGAGTAAAAATTTAAATTTAAAAATTTTCTCACCCTTAATTGGTTGGTATTTAAAATAAATTATTTTCATTCATTTTATCATTCCCGATTAGCTGATTACTTATATATGGTTTTCAAAATATTTATTAGATACAACAATTTATTAATTAAAACATTTAATATGTAATTAACAAATTAGTAATTGATTTATTTTTATTTTTATAAAATTTAAAAAAACAAAAATTATTAAACTTTTCAGTTGTCAATAAATTAAAATTATTTAAATTAACTGTTTTTATGCATAAGTTAAAAGTTATAAAAGATGGAAACAAGAAAAATAAGATAAAAATAACACATGGAGAAATAAAATGAAAAATGACAAAAAGGCGTAAAAGTTTGGTGGATTGTCTTCTTCGCTCTTCGCGTTGTATTGGTAGTTCCTTGCTTATTTTTGGCAGATTTTGGCGTGAAAACTTTCATAAAAAATTTAATATTTTTTTATTCATATCGATATACATAAATTTTACATGTAACGCATGTATAGCGTGAAAAAAATGTCATAAAGATTTAGAATTTATTTAGCATAAATCGACAAAAAAATTCAAGTGAAAATATTTAAGCCTTTAACACCCTTTTAATATTGCGCTTTTTCTAATGAAAAATTCTGTATTAAAAATAACTAAAAGAAACCTAAAGAAACCTAAATAAAAGAAATTTTTAAATATTGCATTTCAAACAATGTTCATTAATAATATTGCTGGAAATAAAATGCATTTCAAACAAATTTTTACGTAACAAACTCAAATTTATTTGTTGGGAATAAATTTTTAATTTTTGAGTAATTTAAAATTTATTATTTTTAAAATTAGCAATATAAACGTTTAGCTCGTTATTTGTTGTAATAATTAAAATAATCTAGATATTTAATTGAAGTAGTAAATTTTTATTAAAGTAATAACCACTTATAATAATCAAAAATTATTATGAGACTACTATTTTTGAATAATTTTAAAGTTAAAACGCACCTTGATTTTTGAAACGAGAAAAATTTGAGTGTATCTCTAGGATTATTAAAAACAAGAATGAAAATTATAATATCAATGCTTATGATCACGAACTCTTATTTTTCCAATATGAATTTCTGTATCATGTTAGCGTAAATATCTCCTATTTAAAGAAATAAAGAAATGAAATGAAAAAAAACTAAAAAAAGAAAAAAAGTGGCAAAGGTATTAGAACAAGCAATTAGCAGAAATAAGTTAAGTTATTAATAAAGAAATTCCCGTTGATAAAAAACAAATAAAAACAAGTCCCAAATACTTACTATATACTCGTTTTTTAAATAAAATAAAAAACCAACAAAAAATTAGCATAGTTTATCTTCACACAATGAGAATGTGATTACTTTCATAAATATATGTATAATGATATTCAAGCTTATAATATTAACATTTATACTTGGTTATGAATGTAGTTCAAATAATTTGTATTTATCATTCAAGCATCGAATAGCTAAACGTTTTGGTAAATTTATTACATATAGGTTATAAAAAATATTATCTATGTATAATAATAACTAAATTTGGAAAGTAATCCAATTTAGCGCAGAAATTTGTTTTTATTATAACTTTTTATTCTTTAACTAATCAAAAAAAAAACTTTTTATTAGATTCTCATAATCTTAAATTGTTTGAGATCAAATATGCTGTTATTAATCGTATTTTATAGATTTAGTATGAATTTGTATAATACTTTGCCAATTTTTCAAAAATGATAGCATTTACATAAAATGTTTAGCATAAGAAACTAACTCATCGAATGTTAAAAGCTATTTTTTGACTATTATGAATTCATAATTAAAAAGTGAAAGTTAAATTTAGTATCATGATCTTTATTCAAAACCTTTTACACAATTTTATCGAGATCAAAAAATTATAGAATTTATCTATTGTATTTTGAAAAAGCAGCAAAAAATTTGAATGCTTATTGTAAAACTCAACACTGACAAGTTTGATATTAAACAAAACTCAAGTTTTTTTTTTGGAAAAAAGGAATTTTGAAAAACGATTAAAAATAAAAAGTTATGTATAACAAATACAAATCCCATCGTGAAATTTAGTCACTTTGGATCACAAAGTAATTTAAAGTTTAAACAAATTTTTATCAATGTTAGGTATTTATGTATATTTTTGCATTTCAGTATTACACTCCAATCAATGGGGACGATGCACGTTACGATGGGCATTTCGCGATCCCTTCCATCTGTTTGCATCGAAATTGGAATTTAAAATGGCCAAGTCTGTGTTTGCGTAGATTTGCAATTTTTATATATAAAAACATAACAAAATCTATTATTAGATAAAAAATGTAGTTAAAAAAATGTTTCACTATTTTTAACAAAAATAGTTGTAATTTTTTTTAGTAAAAGTTACTTTTACAAAAAATTATAGTATTTTTAATAAAGTACAAAACTTGAAAATTGCCTATTTTTTGTTTTTGGCAGCCTATAGTACTTGCATAATTTTTAACAAATCTCGAAATACATAGTATTGAATTATGTAGGTTTAACTGAGGAATTTTCAAATTCTTCATATATTATTTTACAAAAAGACATATTATTTTGAATTTTTAAATTTTCTTAATTTTACAGTTTCTAGGTTTTAATAAAAAACTGTATTTTGTACAAACTATATAGTGATATGACATTGGTGAGTTTTCCGACAATTTCGATAATAAAATATGTATATTTTGAAGGAATGTTATTATGAATGCCTTCCGAACATGGGAAGTAGAATCCAATGGAATTTTGCACTTTATCGACGTATCTCAAACGACAATTGGCATTACTAATGTGCAGCGTCCTCCGCGCGTCGATATCGATATATTATTTGCATATTTTGCACATGGTGATGCAGAAAAGTTTGATGGCGTAGGTGGAATTGTTGCGCACACAACATACCCAACACATGGACTTGTTCATTTTGATGCTAGCGAAAGATGGATTATTGGCGGCACCAACAAAAATGACGAAATGGATGTGAAACAAAGTTTTGTAGATCTTCGATATGTATGTATACACACAGATGCATTATTTTCTTTTTAATAATTAAAATAATTTAATTTAATAGGTTGCTTTACATGAACTCGGGCATGCATTAGGTCTAAGACATTCAACTTACAATAAATCCGTCATGAACCCCTATTATAGGTATATTTATTTCTTTATTTAGCTAATTAATATTTGTTCATATATCCACACAGGAGTTTTAAAAGCACAATCATTGAAAAGTATATACAGAATGACTGAAAAGTTAGGAACTTTTTTGAAATCGTTTAATGTATAAAAATACAGCGTAAACAAAACAACTTAAAAAATAATAATCTTTTTTAGTTTAATGACTATAAATTAAAACAAAAACATTTATAACAAATGCTCAAAATTGCCTTAATGTGATACGGAGTCGATTTCAAAAACTGCAAACGATGCATTAATGTTGAATCGTTAAGACAACTAAACATAATTAAAACATTTTCTAGGCTAAAATTTATTCAAATTGACATTTAACCAAATTTTACAATAACAAAAATTCACTTCAAAAAAGTGTCCTAACTTTTCAATCATCCTATACAATATAATGTAAAATATAAAATAAATAAATTTTACAGCGAACATGCATCAGGATCATTACATTTAAGTGCAGATGATGTAAGTGGATTGCAAGAATTGTATTCTCAATGTAAAAAAAAATTACAATTTTCAAAATCAATGAAAGATAAACGAATATCCATTCAACATGCACCATAAAACCATTTTTTATCAAGATTTTTTGTATAAAAATTTTATCATACAATTGTTGTTTGATTCGTTAATTATTTTATATATAAAAAATAATGAATTAAAATCATAAATCTACAAAATTCTGCTAACTTACAATTAAAGTAGACATTTTGAAAAAATAGAAATGTAAAAATTAATGTAGGTATATTACGTGATACGATTCGCCACTTTTGTACGATAAAGTGAGATGCAATAAAACAACGAATTTAATACTTGAGCCACCTAAAAGAATCTTTAAATTTAAACGCTTACATATTTAATTTTTTTAATCTATTCTTTTTTTTACATACCGAAATGATGATAATTAAATTATTATTTTAAGTTATAAAAATTAAAATAAACGTTAATTTTATAAAGACTGATTCTATTTGAAAAATCTGTATACTAAAAAATAAATTCAACAAAATTCAAAGATTATGCAAACTTAATCTTTTTGTACGTATTAATCTTATATTAAAAAAACTATAGCATTTGTAATTATTTATGGCAATATTATATATGTATGAGGGTGTACAGGAATTCTGATTTCCTTATTCAAAGGTTTTTAGCCATTTTTTTCCGATCTCCAAAAAAATGAAAGTTTTGGAAAATTAAAAAAAATTCTAAAAATTACAGAATGGCGTAAAGATTTTTGTACTCATTTTTTAGTCAAATTTTTTTTTATTAAGCAATAATATTCAACGAAAACCAATGAGAATACAAGATATTTTAAAAAGTGCTTGAAGTTTTCGTCTTAATTGATCTCCACTCCGCGTTCCAAAAAGTTCAACGAATTCTTGCTCATATAAAATGATTTCGGCCTACATTATAAGCCATTTTGGGAAACGATCCGTATCCATAACCGATATCATTAGAAAGCTTACAAAATGTTGAGTCTAACATGTCCTGTTTCGAAGCAGCTGGCGATTGTTTTGGAAGTTTAAAAAAAGAGTCTGGAGGCCTGCGTGGAGGCTTCGAGAACATTTTAAAGTAACTTGTAACAATTTTATAAGCTTTCATTTAAATATTTATTTGCAAAAATTTGTCTTTAAATAAAAAAGTTATGATTAAAAGTATGAGTACGAGAAAATTTGCCTCTCTGTATAATAATTTTCCAAAAATTTCCAATTTCCAAGGTTTTCAACATAAAATTGACAATATGAAATTTTTCATTTCATTTCCTCATTTTGTTTTTAAATAAACGAAAATTACAGTGAAATTTTATTTCATATTTTTCATGGAAATCCTGCTATTTATAATAGGTACTTAAATACATAAATTAAATGCATAAATTTAGTGTAATTTAGTTTAATACTTGATTCTTTTTTTTATAAAACGCATATTTTTACTTGGAAATATTATTTAGTGTTATTTTGTGATGACTTTTAATGCATATTTTAGTGAAATAAATAAGTAAAACTTAAGATATTTTTTTGCTATTATCTATTTTTCCTTATGCTTTTTATGAAGTTTATAAAAAAATAACTTACGGTCCCAATGAGCATGCGATGTTTCCATCCGTCATTTCCGATATTTCGTGGCGGTGCATAGCGATGATGGCTAAAGTTATTGTTGTGCATTTTTCCAAGATCGTAGATAAGCCATCCAGTGAATATTAATGATGCAACCATTGCCAATAAATTAAAAAGAAGCTCCTAAATATCGATTTATAAAGTGAGTATATTTATAAGCTCTTAGTTAAACTTATATAATTGTTTTTATATTGTTTGTGCAAATACTTATATATTATTGCGTTCGTGCATAATTATCCGCGGTACTAAAAATTATACCCATCAAAAACAGATTTTCTAATTATTTTTTCCTAATTATTTTTAATCATAAGACTATAGAGAGATGAAATAAAAAAATATTATAAGCTTAACAGCTCTAGCCCAAAGTGATTTTTCTCAATAAAAATTGTTTTTTAAACGGCTCCAAGACCTCAAATACAAAAATCTAACAAAAAGCTTTTGAGAATTATTTTAACTACATTTTAACTCATATTAACTCATAAGATCCATCAAATTAAAAATAATTTACGACAAATTTTTTTTCAAAATAAAAAAGTGAATTAGGGCATTTTGGCCGCAACTGCCTTGTCGAACTGAAGGAAAAACTTAAAAAACAACGCAATATAATTTTGTTTCTTAATCAAAAATTTATAAAGAAAAAAAAGGGCGCAATAATTTTAAGTAACATCTACATACATATATTAATTTTAAAAATTTACAATTTGGAACCACGGGATGTTTTTGACTTGAATATGGACTCGTAAGAAGTACGCGATTAAAGTAAGCAGTGTTATGATAGCCAAAATTAAATCTGTAAGAAATAATGTTGTATAAACACGCCATTGTTGATGGCCTTCGATAAGAAAAATGAACGTAATTGTGCAACATAACTAAAATTTTTAAATAAAATATATCTACAATCCAATTTTATTAGGGTGATTCATATATTTTTTCCGATTTTTTATATCTTTTTGTCCAATTGTTTTTTTACCAAATAAAAATGTTTTATATACATGTGTTATATATATTTTTAAAGCTCTTGAACTGCTCTATCATAATGTATATTAAAACTTTTAATTGGTCTTTTATTTCAATTTTTTTTGCTTATAGAAAAATTATGGAAAAATTTGAAATTCGTGTCCTTTTACGCCATTACTGGAAACAAGGCTTCAACGCAACTAAAGCAGCAAAGAAGATATGCGAAGTTGAAGGCGACAATGTGGTCTCGGATCGTACTGCGCGAAACTGGTTCAAAAAGTTCAACGACGGCGACACTGACCTCAGAGACATTGCGCGTTCAGGTCGACCTACAACAGTAGATTCTGAAGCAGTCCGTGAAGCAGTCGAGATAAATCCATCGATAAGTACTCGCAGATTGTCGGCCGAACTCAACATTTCTCAAGCATCAGTTGTACGACATCTTCACTCTCTTGGAAAAGTCAATAGATGCTGCCGAGAAGTACCTCATGAATTGACTAAAATTCAAGCTCAACAACGTGTCGAAATTTGCAGAAAACTGCTCGAAAATCCACGGGATACTCGTTTCATTCGTCGAATTGTGACCTGCGATGAAAAGTGGGTCTATTTCAGTAACCCAGACAAACTAAATCAATGGTTGAACCCCGGTCAAATAGCGGAACCGGTAGCAAAACGTGATCGCTTTTCAAAAAAGGCACTTTTGTGTGTTTGGTGGAATTTCGAAGGCGTCATTCACTTCGAGCTAGTTCCAAATGGCCGGACAATCGACGCAGCACTTTACTGCATCCAACTTGATCGAATGTATGCAGCACTTGGCGAAAAATATCCCGCTTTGATCAATCGAAAGCAAGTGCTCCTGCAACAAGACAATGCCAAACCTCATACTTCTAGGCAAACCCAGGAAAAGATCAAAAATCTCGATGCGATTAAACTTCTGCCACACCCAGCGTATAGTCCGGACCTTGCGCCATCCGACTATCACCTTTTCCGCTCCATGGCGCATTTTCTTCGTGGTCGTACCTTCAATAATCTTAGCGAGGTCGAAAATGGGTGCCGCGAGTTTTTCGCCTCTAAGACCAAGGAGTGGTACCGCAGCGGGATCGAACAGCTTGCCGATAGATGGGTTCAGGCCATAGATTCAAATGGTCTTTACTTTGAAACTTAATTGTTTTTTATTTGTTGTAAAATTATGTTTAAATTTTTAATAAAAAATCGGAAAAAATATATGAATCACCCTAATAAAATGTTGAATTTTTTAGTTTAAAATAAAAAATTCCATTGACTTACAATCTGTAGCCACTTTAAAATTGCGAGTCGAGTTGAACAAAATGTTATGAATACTTCAGCCATTCCTTAAAAAAAAATTTTCCAAAATGAAAGTTAATTATTTCATTTAAAAGAAACATTTTAAATATGGACATGTTTGTAACAATGGGATAATTTAAACTTTTTAAAAGTTTGTAGTTTTAAATCAAAATTTGAACGAAAAAAATTAAGCCCACATGTTAATAATAGGTCATCATACACACTACTTTTCATATATTATGTAAATACATTTTACTCAAGAGTGAACCTTATTGATTTTTAGCTAGCCAATATTGGACTTGTTAAAGTCATCTTACAATGTTAACCAATTATTAATCAATCTAAATTAATCGTGGCTAAAATTTTCCCAAGTTCAATCATGAAAAAAAAATTGATTTTGATTTAATTAAATGCAAGTCAAATTATAACACATATATACAAAACATTTAATCTCCGAATTTTTTAAAATCACATAAATATTAAAAATAATATTTCACCAAATCGTTTATCTTTGGCTTTGTCTTACTCGTTTTTATATAATGAAAAAAACACCCAACATACAAATGAAGATTTTTTTAGCATATCAAATGAACAATAAGTAAAAAATGGAGTAATAAAGTGTCATAATAGAATAAATTTTAGCTTTCGTAATAAGATTAAAAATTAATATCATTGTTGAATGTACAATATATCTACATTTAAAATTGGTTAGTATGATTGGGACACTTAGATCGTAAGATGAACTTGCATATGTTGAAGGCTTGCCAAGGAACAAAACCGCAGAATGTCGGTACTTTAAGCATGCAATTTTATTTTCTTGTTAGTGTTTTTTTATTTAAAAGAAAAAATTAAGTGACAGGATGGAGAGGGGAACACCTGTTCAGCAGTATTATTAATTACTAAATTTTATCTGGAATTATCAGTTAACTCACGCTTAATTGTCATTATCATCGTTTGGTTTTATAACTCCAAAACATAATAACAACAAACAATGTAAATGAAGATGAAATACTTTTTCTTTTTCTTCAGCTAGTATTTTTTTAAAATTTTTAATAAATTAACAAATATAAAATAACACAATGAACTTATATCAAATGTTATATATAAACGTAGTTAAAAAATAATTAAAGAAAAATACTTGATATCAAAAAATTTTTATATGTCGATTTTTTCTCTTGTTACATTTCAGCTATACGTTCTCACTTAAGTTTGTAACGAGTGTTTAAATTTGGTATCTATTTTAAAATTTGGTCAAATACATAATTTTTGCACCAAAGAATTTTTTAGACAAAAATGGATTTTTTATAATTGTTTGATACTTTTGTTGTTTTATTTATTTAAAGTTCAATGTAATTAAAATTTATAATTAAGCAACAACTCAAAATTATAAGCTTATTGTTGATTTTATAAATTATAAATTTTTATCATACATAAAGAAATGCTTACAGAGTACGAGAAAAGTTCTGATAATTTTTTTTAACTAAAGATTTATAAAATAGGTTTAATATTTTTAAAATTTTTATTTTATTTTAGGATTTCTTATTATTTTTATATATTATGAATGTGCAAATTTTTCAGTCCATCTTGCAAAACTTACAGTGATTTTAAAAATGACTCATAAAAAAATATTTTTTGCTCGTTACAGAGTTGTAAAATCGAGGCTAAAAATGAGTTTTGAAAATTAAAAATGATATATTTATACCTAAAATGTTTTTAAAATTTTTATTTTGACTCAATCAAATTTAATAAAAATTAATGAGCAAACAATTTTAATAATTTATTAGAAACTAAACTTGTTATAGGCTGTCAAAGCCAAAAAAGAAGGCAAGCAAAAAATATTTTTTAATAAAAAAATTACTAACTTTTTGTAAAAGTGATTCTTTTATAAAAAAAATATATGTATGTATATGTAAAATAATGGAGAATTTCAAAATATACCTAACAATCATAAAACGATGGAAATTTGTTTTATGGATTTCTGTTGAAAAAAAATATCAGAACTTTTCTCGCACCTCGTTTATAGTCTAAAAGCTTAGATTATTTTTTGATCTATTATTTTCATCTGTATAAGTCTTATGCGTTTTGTTGATACTATACTATTTTTTTATAAATTATATGTAAATCCAATAAAAATTTAAATTTTAGAAAATATCCACATTTTTTAGACAATAGCTACGATTAATCAAATTGTGGCGGTTAAAAATAAACAAATCCTGCATATCCAAAGCGTCAGTATGCTGGTCATTTTTTCATTTAGTTTATTCTAATGATCGTATAAAATTTGATGATCGTATAAAATTTTAAACGAAAAGTATCAAATTCTCATTTCTCATTTACAAACCACTAGCTTCAATTTTGTATTTCTTTTATGACTATATCAGTTTTCCTCTTTATATTATTCAAAATTATCTTATAATATCTACTATGTTTATTATTTGAACAAACCGGGAAAAACCAACGCTATAAAATGGGCGGGTTGTTTTTTGACCAATATAAAGACAAAATTTTGCATCAAATACACAAAATTACAAATTCTATTCATTCTTATATAATCAACTAAATCTCGTTAACAATTAAGACTTTATTATAATTAACTGAAGTAAAACATTGTTAATTTCAAGAGTGATCGATTAAAATTAGTCTTTCATTTTGCAGCTATCGATGGTTTTAATCAATTTTTGATCCGAGCTGCCCATTGAAGGACTTGATTGCAATTGATCCATATTCTGCCAATATTTTTTTATATTTTATTCATTTTTATGCCAACATTCAATAAAGAAAAAAAAACAATATTCGGAAATCAACAATTACGCAGTAAAAATAGTCCAATAAGAGTTCGTTATAAAATCTTATTTCAAAAAAAAATTTCTTAAATCAGAAAAATAAGCAATGACCCGTTGAAAAAGTATTACTTCTTAAATAGACAATGGAAAACATACATTCACATTATATTTCGTCATCACAATATAATTATAAGAATGATATCATCTGGTAAACAAAAATAGATATTAAGAATGACGAACGACTATTTAAAGGCAAAAAAAGTCAAATGTGAGTATACAAGGCGTGATGTAATTTGCTTTTCAAATGGTTTTATTCTTCCTGGCTTTTCCGAACGCAAATGGCCACACGTCTCTTGAATTCCGGATAGTTTTCCCGCTGAAGTTTCTACAACGAGCAAATATGTTTTATATTTCTATTTAAAATGACAATAATTGGTGTATTCGATTTTCATAAAAATAGATTCTTTAAAACATTTTTTTTTCTTTAGTTCCTCTAACTCGATTCTCTTTAAATGTTTGTTCTTTTCCTGAATCTCAATCTCTCAATTATTAATTATAGTTTAAATTGTTCATATTTTGAGAGATAGCGGTTAAGCAAATATGTTTTCTAATTTTTTAAAATCCTTTCCTATATTTAAAAGCTAACTTTTTTTTAACTCACCGCAGCATCAACATTGGCCGGGGACTCGTAATTCGGATCAGCTAGCATGGAGATAACCGATAGAAGAATCGTCTCAACGGTATGTACGGGTAACCACCTTTCCTCGGCTTTTTCGTAGCCGAAATGATCATCGCCCGGCTCATGAAGAATCGAGATACACACGTTGCCGTCTTTATCGACTGAAAAATAATCATAAAAATTGTCATAAAAATAATCATAAATATAAGTTGCTCCATTTCGTAGTTTTAGGTTGTTAGGAACAAGAGAATTAATAATCAAGAATTTTTATGCCTTAATAATCGTGTCATTTCAGTTAAAAATGGTGAGAATTAATATTTAATTTATGTAATTGGAGGTCAATCATCTAATCAAAAAATCAAAAGAAATAACAAATTTTAAACATACTATTAGGATGCAAAATATCCGAAAGAAAACGCATTTTTGGTGGTCGTTGTGGATATTCGGGTGGAAATTCGAGCATTGCCTTGAAAAATCCTCCTTCGCTAAAACAAATAATATAGAAGAATATAAATCGTAGATATCAAAGAATTTTTTACACCAAAAATGGATTTTTTATCTTTTTTTTCATAATTGTTTGATACTTTTGTTGTTGTTTTATTTAAAGTTTAATATAATTAAAACGCTTTATAGCTGTTTGCAACAAACAATAAATTTTAAAATTTTAGCTTACAAATGATTGAAAGATTAATTTATAAAAATGGAAAAATTTACGTTGGCAACTAATAATTTTGAATTTTATATGGAACGACTATTTTTTGGATCTAATAAAAATTTTTGTAAAATAAGTTTATCTATCTGAACGAGCGTTTTCTTGGGAATATTACGATACAAAAATATTTGCAATAACTCAATTTTTGGGGCAAAAATTTATATCCATTGAGATATATATCAAAATTGAAAAGTGCCGAATTTGCAATACAATTTTGAAGCAATTTTTTAAAATTAATTTTTTTAACTTTTCTTAGGTCTAATAAAAAAAATGATTTTGAAAAGCTTTAAAATTTTCCATATGTCGATGAGGGTATCGAGGTACTCAAAAATTTTAAGGTCTAAAATAAAAATTTTTGTATAACTCGGTTAATATGTAAGATACAAAAGTCGTTTCGGTACCACCAAATAGCCCAGAAAAATGGCTTTTTATCGCTCATAACTTCGGACTGTTATAATAAACAGTAGCTGAAGTAGAGGCAAAAACTTCAAGGTTGCAAAAATTTGGCAGTTCAAATTCTTTGAGTTAAATCTGGCCAAGTTCGTCTCAAAGGTCATTCATTCTTTGCATGAATGTTGACCATGATTCATAGATCATGATGTAAAATACTATTGGATGTTGTAGTTTTGTTTTTATAATAAATGTCATTCCATATAAAAACGGAAAATACTTTCTTGCCGACCTTACTATAACTTACTATAATGTATCTGGAGGTCCAATAACAAGAACTTCCCATCTGTAAATGTTGTCGTCGTCAAATAGTCCAGCAGAAAAACCTTCAACCGGTTTTTTTCTAAGCTCTAAATATAGGTATTAATCATAAATGTTTTCAAAAAAAAAAATACAGTGGTGGACTGTATTATGAATTTTTGGGTTTGTTCAGCGAATAGAAAACCAATTACCATGAAATTTTAGTCACTATTGAGGACCACTATTAGAAACATAATCAGCAAAAAATTTACCATTTTTTTCTGATCAAAAAATTTTTTGCATAAAAATGTGATTACTGTTACTTTTGTTTTTTTGTTATTTTCACTCACTTTAAAACATATTTTATAATAAATTATACTTATTTCTTGTTTAAAATATTTAAATTAAGTCAAAAACAATTGTAGCATTCGTATAAGGCACACTTCAAAAAGTCAATTTTACATTAGAAATCGATCCTGATACGATAAAAATCGATCTGAATATGGGTCCTTTAGAAAAATTGATGGTGCCATTTTAAAGAGCATGAAATTCTGCATAATATATCGTACAATCAGAAAAATCGGCCACAAAACTTTTTAGAAAAATATGTTACAAAAGCAGTGGCAACAAAAAAGGTGTTTTTTACATAAAAAATAGCACATTTTTAGGCTTCATTAATTTAACGTCTTAAAATATTATAGAGTCAATTTTTCACGATATATTATGCAGAATTTCATGCTCTTTAAAATGGCACCATCAATTTTTCTAAAGGACCCATATTCAGATCGATTTTTATCGTATCAGGATCGATTTCTAATGTAAAATTGACTTTTTGAAGTGCGCCTTATACGAATGCTACAATTGTTTTTGACTTAATTTAAATATTTTAAACAAGAAATAAGTATAATTTATTATAAAATATGTTTTAAAGTCGCTGAGTGAGTGAAAATAACAAAAAAACAAAAGTAACAGTAATCACATTTTTATGCAAAAAATTTTTTGATCAGAAAAAAATGGTAAATTTTTTGCTGATTATGTTTCTAATAGTGGTCCTCAATAGTGACTAAAATTTCATGGTAATTGGTTTTCTATTTCTATGGTAATTGGTATTCGCTGAACAAACCCAAAAAATCATAATGGGGGTAATTGCATGTCCACCAGTGTAGCATAATAATTACCTGCCAACTGCTTTTTTAATAGAAGAGAAGATTGCATTTCAGAGCCGGAAGACATTTCTGCAAAGCCTTAGAAAACAAATTGCCAAATCTATTATAATATCAAATTAAAATTATAAAAATTGATACAAAAAAATGTGCAATTAAGAACACTGGACATTCTCTTACTTCACCTCCATTTTCTAGCAAAAATTTTAATGTAAATTTTTCTATTTTTAAACTCTGTTATATATTGACGCAATAAGCAATTTTTTGGCAGGCAGAAAACAGTCGTTCAGGGATCAATTTATTCAAAAATTACAGATCGTCAAAAATTTGGCAGAGGGAAAGTAAAAGAATCATGAGTTCATTAATATGTAAGAATGAGAATTTAACCGGTTAATAATAATCATGCGCATACATATGCCCATTACAGACGCATCGTAATTTGCGGCTTAACGATTCGTTGAGTCCAAAATCTCTCACAAAAATCAAAGGGCGTGAGATGGGCTTAACGGCTTAAGCTTGATTCTAAGTTCAACCTAATATTTGAAATCGTGGAGCCGCAAACGAAACCTGAATATGTGGCTGCAAATTGTAAGCCGCAAATTACGTGACCCCAATATTAAATAAAATACCTAATTAAAAACATTTGATTGGCAAACATCACTTTACGGTTTTATGAACATCAATTTTTTATTTTTTGCAGTGACAAAATTCAAAATATGCAGCAGAATGTGGCGTTTTGTAATAAGTTAGAAAAAAAATTTTTTGCGTTGATAAAGAAGTCAAGCCTTTGATAAAGAACCTCAAAGTTTATAGTAATTAAAAATTTGTTAATCACATGACTTGAATAGAACCAAATAACGCACAAATATAATACGAAATGGCGTCTTCATTTAGTGATGGAAATGATTTCCAAATGCCTTGGTTTCACAGTAACATTACACGTGAAAAAACCGAAAAGTAATTTCAACAATTTCTAATTTTCAATTATTTATTTAAAAATCTTTTTTTTTTGTAAACAAGCCATGGATTAGAAAAATAATAACGCTTTTACAGATTACTCGGAAAGAAAGGCGATGGGACTTTTTTAATACGAAATTCGACCAATTTTCCGGGAAATTTTACTTTATGTGTTTCTTACAAGGGAAAAGTAGAGCATTACAGGTTATTTTTACAAGCCTATTTTTTGGGCACGTTATCATATTTGTTTTAATTTAGAATATATTTAAAAAACGAACAATTTTCATGTGATAACGAAGTGTTTTTCGATAATCTCACGCAGCTAGTTTCTGTAATAAGTTTCATTATACAAATTGATATTTTATTAATGCATTAAACTTATATTAGTATTATAAACGTGAAGCGGATGGATTGTGCCATAGATTAGTTGCTCCCTTGGTATCGGAAGAGTTTATATTGTATTGCGAAAAGTCATCAAAAGAATTTGATGTTCAAGAAGAATTTAAACGCGTCAATCTGTTGGTAAATAAATCAGAGCTAAAATTTGGCGAAATAATAGGACATGGAGAGTTTGGAGGTTAGCAATTTTATTTAAAATTTTTTTAACATCATTGAAAATTAAAAGGCATAGAATGCCTCTTTCGCACCTCTTTCGCTCTTTTTTATTCCTTCCCCTTCCTCCCACTCCCAAAATTTTGGAAAAAATGTTTTTGTATTATGGGGTTATTTCGAGTTCTGAAAACAAATTCAATAACGAACCCTATTGATCATCTCTAAAATTGTTTGAACCAAGTTCTGAAATATTTTTTTCGGGAGCTTTCGTTACGCTGATTAAGAAAAGTATAGGAACTATGGCTTAACTTTGCTTTCTTGCCGAGTTACAGTCGAATAAAAATTTATACTAAAATTAAAAAAAGGGAAGACTAAGCATTTTTTCCAATTTTTTTGTCTTGTATTTACATTTAGGTAAAAACAATTATCGAATTTGTTCTCAAGACCCAAAATAACTTCTAGATAAATTTTTTTTTAAGAAAGAGTAAAACTCTTTAAAAATTGAAATTTTAAAAAAAAATAGAAATTTTTTAGACGTTTTAATGGGATTCTATAAATCAAAGCATGTTGCGATAAAGGCGCTTAAGAATGGTCTTGTCGATGATCTTTTGCGTGAAGCAAGATTTATGATGTAAATACATTTTATTATACATTTTTCATATACAGAAATTTTTTCTAGTAATTTAAATCACATTTATTTGGTGTCTTTGGTCGGCGTAGTTATAGAGGATATTCATGGAGCCTATATTCTAACTGAATATATGGCAAATGGCAATTTGGTGGATTATCTCCGGTCGAGAGGTCGGCAAATGGTAGAACGACTTCAACTAATGAATTTTGCTCTGTTAGTTATTAAACGTTTGATAAATAGGAAATAAAAACTTAACTTGTGTTTTTATATGCGATTTCATTTTTTTTTAGTAATGTGGCCGATGGAATGTGCTATATGGAATCGCACAATTTTGTACATCGTGATTTGGCTGCAAGGAATATATTGCTTGATTCGAATTTGGTAGCTAAAATTAGCGATTTTGGCTTAGCTCAAGTTGCTTATCAACCCACCGCCGAAGCGGTAAGAGGTCGATTTCCAATAAAGTGGACAGCTCCGGAAGCATTAAGGAACAATGTAAGTTAGCTAATTTTTTTAAATAATAAGTAAATGAATTCCGATTTTTCAAGTTATTTGAGAAATTAATTTTAAATAATGATGATTTTACTTTATCGTTGTTTAGGTTTTTACTAGTAAAAGTGACGTTTGGTCTTTTGGAATCCTGCTTTGGGAAATATTTTCTTTTGGCCGAGTTCCATATCCTCGCATAGTAAGATAATTTTATTTTAATGACAGTTTACTAGTAAATTGCTTTTTTTTCTACAACTAAAATATAAATTGAAAATATTTTAGCCAATACAAGATGTTGTCCGATATATCGAAAAAGGCTATCGAAATGAACCTCCAGAGGAATGCCCAAAATATATTATTGCTTTAATGCATGATAGCTGGCAATTGGATCCGCAACTGCGGCCCACATTTCACGATATCTCTTCTACCATTAAGCATTATATCGATAATAACTCGAGTTTATAAAAATTAAAACACATACTATTTTCATAAAAAAATGTGTATAACAGAGGTGTGTCGGAATTCCATTTTCCGAGGTTTTTAGTCGTTTTTTCTGATTTCGTAATTTTAAAATCATTTCTGGTATACCTCTAATGTGTATGGTAAGAAAAGGTTGTGATTCTCATTTTTATCTTTATCTTTTTAATTTATTTTTTAAGCATAATATTATTATTTCAAGAGCATGCCAGTTTATTTTCCAAGGCCATAATCATTTTTAACGCCTTTAAGATAATTAAACTTGTTTTTTTTTGCCTTATTTATTCACTTTATTTATTTCAAAAGATCTTTTTTTATCAGTGTCTTAATGCTCTATTACATTGCGATCTAAATTAATAAGCTCACCCGCTTTAAAGCAAAAATTTTCTTATTTTTGCTTTAAAGAATTTGATTTTTTTTTGCAAAATATTCCTAATTTTATACCAAATTTATCTATATAGTGTCGTAAATTTTGTTATTTCAAATTTTATGAAAAATCTTCGTGACCTCACTTATGCATTGTGAGAAAAAAATGGCCTCACTAATAAAAATAATAAAAATGGTTAAATTTTTTAATTATAATAAAAATAAGTAAATTTAGTCTTAAGAACAAATTTAACATTTGTTTAAGTTGCAATTGAAAAATTAATTCTACCTTAAAAATCGATTTATGTTTCGAATATGATTTTTTCAAAAAATTGAATATCATCTTAAAAAAAACACAAAATTTTGTCGTATCAAAACCGGTTTTTAACGTAAAATTAATTTTTATACGAATGCTAAATTTGTTCTTATTTTTTGGTATAATTATTTAATTTTAAAAATTTAACAATTTTTATTGGTTATAATGGTCTACATCGTATATGTTTATTAATTTGAGTTAGTAATTATCGCGGGCACTCCTAAATTTATTTCTAGCCCTTGCTTTATCGGTCTTTGGAGTGCGTACGATAATAATTTAATCAATTTCAACCGATTATCAAACAATATTTTATTAGCTTTAAAAGTGAACAACTTCAAAATTATGGCAAGAAAAACATTAATAATAAACAATGATAATGAAAAAATTACTAACAATAAAATGGTAAAATTTACTCAAAAATTCGTATCAAAACTAAACTAGTTTAAAAGAATAAATTTACTGTCCTCGCTCGCGACACTCCCGCCTCGTTTGAAGACACCTTACGCTGTCTCTTAAACATCTGCAGTCGGTCATCCAACGACGGTCGAGTCTGGCGACTCACAAAGGACTTTGAAGACGAAGCCACGAGGTGCTTATTGTTCATTAACTCAGAAGCCACAAGGGGCTTTGAAGAAGAAGCCACGAGGGGCTCATTGTTCATTGCTAGCTTTTCGCTCAATCCGTCTTCAGATTTGCTGCCAGACAGTAATCCTTTCTTAGCCAAGATCTTCTGTTTGAGTTTCTTCTTGCGTCGAAGACGCTTTTTACGAAATGTCTTCATGTCACGACTGATTTCTTCGACAACCGGATCCAGCTTATTTTTCTCATTTTCTTTATCGACTTGTGCCGCATCTAATTCCTTCGTGTAAACATCCCCGAGCGACTGACGTACAATCTCAATGTTGAAAGACGTTTTGGCGCGATCGTCGGCTGTGACTTCGTCGAAGAGTTCACAGTTACGTGGTTTTAAATTTTCCGGTTCGTATTTTTCGATTAGATCGATCATCTTTTCGACGCCTTCGAATCTTCCGAGACAACGTTTCTCCTTGAGCTTGTACTGAATGTCAAGAAATTCGTGCATTCCAGCCAAACAAAAGAACTTATCGTCAGCGACGCTTCTTTTATACTTGTTTCTGTGCTCGCGCATTTCCTCTGCGTTGTCAAGTTCCAATTCGTAGCGACGATTGTAACGATTGACTCGGTCCTCCTTATCGCTAGCCGATTTGCCCATAGAACTTTCATTCTTGTCGATAGCCTCATCATTAACAATTTTGCTTCCGTCATTTTCCTCTGCATCGCTGTCTTCATTCTTTTCGTCAGCCTTATCATCCACGTCATGCTTGGATTCGTTTCCATAACTATCATCCTTTTTTTCTTCATTCCAGTCATCAGCCACATCATTCATGTCATTTTTTGTTTCGAACTCATCCTTTTCTTTTTCATTTTCTTCTAAACCTGCCTTTTCCAACTCATAATGATTATTGACTAATTGAAATAAGGAATCTTCATTTATTTGTTTTTCAATCACATTGGCTACAAATACTGACATTTGGCTATCACAATTATCATTTACACTATCATCTTTGCCGCTTATTAGACCTAATCGAGAGTCAAACAACGCATAACCATTATTCAATAGTTTGATTTGTGATACTTCAAACTTTGGCATTTGGTCCATTCCAATTAATACGTCAGGTTTATTATTTTCACATGTAACAGTAAAGTGAGAATCAAGCAACGACGAAACGTCCATATCATTCATCAGAGCCATTGGAATGTCACGCTGAATTATAGTATCGATTATGTCTACCGTCAACGGGATCATAGAGCCGTTCACCGATTCAATTTTTACTTGCGCAAGCCTAATTTGGTGTTCCTTTGCCACATTAGAACCAAACGTATACAACTTAATGGACCCTGAGTTCATGGTATTCAATTTAAAAGTTTCCACTACTTCATTCGTTACGAAACTTCGGTGACTCCCACTATCAAAGAATATAATCACTTCTTTTTGAATATTTGATTCGGGATTTATCATCTTTGCCTTAACCGTCATTAACAAAGCCGTATTTGTCTTATTCGTCAGGGAAGCTACCGCAGATACATTGGCCTGACTTACAGCGAATTTCTGAGAACAAAGTGCTTGGTGGTGCCCTGTCTGTTTACAATAAAAACATGGTTTGAGAACCGTTTTGCAATCAACCGCTAAATGTTGCTTACTCAAGCACTTATTACATAGTTTTAAAAAATTCTTCTGCTTTTCACGGGACTCCAAGGTCGTAAACTTGTCACACTCTGCGGTCCAGTGACTGGCAGCACAAAAAGCGCAGTGAGGGCCTTTCTTTACAAAATTCATACCTGCCTTATTTTGAAAACAATTAGGCGGACGTTGAGAAAACTTAGGTGCAGATGAGGATGTAGTCGTGGCGAAAGTTAACGTAGGAACAAGGTCCTTTGACTTTTCGCTTCCGCTAAAATTCGCCGGAGGACGAAGCTTCGACTCCCGTGAGTTTTGAGTATCCATCATCCTAAATAATAACTCTTCCTTTTGAATTACTTCTCTCAGCACCATACGAAAAACAGCCGTATTCCACTGGACATAACGCTCCTTACGAATCAAAATCTCTTTCAGAATTGGCTTAGTTAACTTCAGTTCTAACTCATGATATAAGAGAGGAGAATCATATGTTTCACCTAAAGCTTCCAGCTGACGACATAAACCTCCCAATTTATAAAGAAAATCCCTGCAATCACCAAACGTACGACAAACCGGGAGAATACTTAAATCGTGATATAATTGGCGTAATAATTCTGCACGATTCCCATATCTTTCCTTAAGCAAGTCTATAGCTACTTCATAGTTCTCATCCGTTAAAGCTAAACCCTGAATCATCGTCTTGGCCTCACCAGCCAGAAGAGTACGCAAATATGTAAATCTTTGCGTATTAGTCAGGGTGGGTACATTCACGGAAGCATTAAAATTTTCATAAAACTCAAACCATTCAGCACGATTACCATTGAACTTTTCCAGTTGAATCTTTGGTAAGCTTATGTTTGACTTAGTGCTATGTTGTGACTCGCGTTGGACTGCTTTCACCTCCGAAAGTTTCACTTCACAAACATCCAACTCGGCTTCAAGGAACCTTTTACGTTGAGCCAGGAAGATTAATCTCGCTTTGGCGTCTGCAATTGATCCAGCATCATAATTCGATTCCACAAATTCCATGTATTCTTTCTCGGCCTATTCAACATTTCGAGCTAACGCACGCCTGGCTGAATCATACCATTGATTTTTTAAACTACTAATCATTTCAAGATGTTCATTAAGCTGGGTTGTCTCATCCTTAATCATCTCTAAAAGGCGTTTCAATTCTCGGAAAACAATCTCGGCATTTTCAGAACCGCTACGCTTCTCAATGAAAATCGGATGCTCAAGGGCAATTTGGAGATCGGCGACGACTTCTTTAATTCGATAACTGTTGGCCTCCGTCAACATCCCTTTCATTGTCAAAATATGGTAGAGATAAGATTCTTTCAAATTCAAATCTTTTGGTGATGAGACACCTCAATATTCGATCACAGTCGAAATTCACTCAATATAACCGCTTCAATCAATATATTTGCTTTGATTATCCTGCCAAGGTCGCCACGTATCGCGGGCACTCCTAAATTTATTTCTAGCCCTTGCTTTATCGGTCTTTGGAGTGCGTACGATAATAATTTAATCAATTTCAACCGATTATCAAACAATATTTTATTAGCCGTTTTAAAAGTGAACAACTTCAAAATTATGGCAAGAAAAACATTAATAATAAACAATGATAATGAAAAAATTACTAACAATAAAATGGTAAAATTTACTCAAAAATTCGTGTCAAAACTAAACTAGTTTAAAAGAATAAATTTACTGTCCTCGCTCGCGACATAATATTTTTCATAAAATTTGTGATAAAATTTTTTTAACACAACGGATAAATTCAGTATAAAATTTGGAACATTTTACATAATCAAATTTATTAAAGCAAAATAAATAAAAAAGGGGTGAGCTTATTAATTTGGGTCGCACTGTATTAAAAATGTTTGATTATTATGATTTTTTTAACTTAATGTGTCTTTTTATATAGCGAATAAGTATCTCATTAACTTATCCTTTCTTAAAAGGCAACTAATCTACATAATTCGTTTTTTATTTCTAATAAAATCAGAAATATATGTATGTAGGTGTATTTTTTAAAAATGGTCGAAGATTAAAATTTTTATATCATTCGTATTTCACTTTAGTATAACTTTCAATCGACTACATTGTGACATATAATTATTGTTGTGTATGTGAAAAAGGTAACTTCCGTGGCAGGACTTGAACCTGCGACCAACGCTTAACCGGAGCGCTGCTCTACCTACTGAGCTACACGGACCTTGATCACATACTTAGAATTTCTTTTTATAACTCCGTCACAACATCTCCCCGTTCAAGATGTTAATAGATGCAACCACGAAGATGTGGAAGGTCACAGGACTAGATCCCCGGACCAGCTTAGCACCAATGGCAATACATTGAAATACAAGCATTTTTACGCATAATAGAATTGCGCGACCAACTGCCGGAGTGGTTTTTTGGAATAGAAATTCCGGACTTATGCTTGGTTCAACATTACGCGCGGCCTAAGGGAAGCTGACCACTAACTTCCCGGCCAAATACCGGCTTACGGCGCTACCCAGCGGCACGGAGTTCGAGATGATGACGCTTGACGCGCCATCTCATCCTGATCGCCAAATTGTTGTGTATGTGAAAAAGGTAACTTCCGTGGCAGGACTTGAACCTGCGACCAACGCTTAACCGGAGCGCTGCTCTACCTACTGAGCTACACGGACCTTGATCACATACTTAGAATTTCTTCTTATAACTCCGTCACAACAATTATTATAAAACTTTTGAAAATGCAAATAAATTTTACAATTATTTAATTTTCTGAGAAATCAATATCATCGATAGGCTCTGGACCTTGTATATGTGCATTGAAAGTAGAAAAATTGTGTTCGGTTATCAGTATCGCAAATTAGAACATTGGAATCTTTTTGTGGAACACGACCTATTTAACTTTATAATTTCTGTTGTAGTTGATCGATTCGAATAATTTTTTTCCAAAAGGTTCAGCTTGAAAACTAATACAAAAATATATTTTTATTTTTTGCATTTGTAAAACCGAGTGAACATTCATTTTTTGAAGCTCTGTCACCAATTATTAGCGCATGGTGTAAAGCGATTCTAAAATGCGAGAAAAACGTGCTGCGAGTTTATGAGATGACTGAAATGCATCGAATTCTTATCTTTACAAAATTACTCTCTGATGCTCTCGATTGGCAAGATGATTGCGCTTTTGTAAGATCTTTTAAAGTGTTTAATATTAAAAATATCTGTCTCAATTTAGGCGAAATAGAGAATATTTCTGTATACGATAGTGTACATATTTTTCTGAAATTTCTATTGTGCCATGTTTACTGCAAAATTATTTTAAAAATAGTCGGAAAAGGGAAAAATAGAATCAGTTATTTTTTTTTTTGCTTTCATACTCTCAATAATACACTTTATGTGAATTTGCTTTTTTAAGGTTGATCTTTCTCTTCAAAGCAATCGAATGCACTCCACGTTCACTCTATAGGAAAAGTGTTGATAGATTCTAGAGCTCACGTTATTGCCCCTAGCGAGCTGAAAATTTTGCATTAGGGGTTTTCAAGGACGCTCTTTCGATTCTATCTGACAGATTTTTTATAGCACCCCTCTAAGACCCTATTTTAGGATCAGGACCGGTCCTGGTTTTATTTTATTGATAAGATAGTGTATTCGGCTCAAAATTTTATGACAATTACTTTTTTGTAGTTTATTTTTTGTTTCAGGGTCTTCGGAATCCTATTCAGGGTCCAAAACGTTCTAAATTAGAAACTTTTCTGAGCGAGTTAAAATTTTTGCCTTGGATGGTTTTCGAAGACGCTCTTTCTATAACGATTTTTATAGAACCTTTTCAAGACCCTATTTTAGGTTCAGGACCGGTCCTATTTATAAAAAGATGAAAAACACTTATTTTACATTAAAATTTTTAAGAGAAATTTGATAACAATTCGACCATTGCATGGATATCTCAACAGATAAACAAATTTAGATATAAGCCATTTTTCGAAATTTTATTTAAACAAAATGGCAATAACAAAAGTAACACTAAAAATTGATATCAAAACATGTTTAACAAATCGTTTACTCGTCATCAGCGTAATATTCGACAATTTCGTCGTGCGCTTCATTTATCTCGCCGTCAAAAAACATAGGCTCTTCTTCTTCGGGAGTCACGCTGCGAGAACGTGGTTTTGGCGCAAACTCAGCTGCATTTGTGAAGGCCGTGATGAGCTGTTGTTGCATGAAGAATGAAAGGCGCTTTTCTGCGTTAACGCCGAAGCACTTCAATATCGCGGTGTTAGCGCTGTGATGCAGCGCTTCACAACCTTGCTCGCTGTATAATCCTCACGACCGATGATTTTTGACAAAGTCGGCGAGGTGCGCCTCAATCAGGTGTAACTTGTTAATTACAGGTAGTTGAGCAAAACGCCTGTTAAATTAGTTTTAACTTTTATTGAAATGAAATAATGGAATAATAATAATTTTATTTTAAACAATGATAAGTGAATTAAAAAATAATTGGTTATAATCGTGGAGAATAATTTAATCGAAGCAGTTTGAGTTAATGTTGATATAATTTAATGAATGAGAGCTTGTTGCTTCAATTTTTTCTTAGTTTATATACAATATTTTTTTGAACTTTTAGAATGTTTTTGAAAAATGAATCATTCAAACAAAGTTCAAGCATTATAAGATATTTAACAAAAATAAGAATTTGATGGAATGTAACATTTAACATGTAAATGTGAAATTAAAGGTTAAAAAAAGGTTGAATCGTTTGAGAAAACTTGAAAATTAAAATATTAAATGTTAAGAGTACAAGCGAATTACGAATCTTGTACTTTATGTTTTAATAAAAAATCATTATTTTAAAGTCTCAATCAAAAATATATAAATTTTAAAAGGTCACAAATATAAATTTATGTGTTTTTGATACTCCTAGCCAAAAATTGTAGTCGTTGCTTCGTACAGATTGTTTACGTGTCGTAATACCGTCTCACCGTATAGTTCCTTGATTTATTGTAACTTGAGTCCAGTTGCGAAGTTGATTCGCATTGCAAAGAGGAGAACTATGAGTGCATATTTCATTGCGGTTTTCCATGTTCGATGAATTGGAGTTAATAAAATTTTTGCTATATAAATGCCTGCAAAGATGATTAAGGCGATTAATCCTATCTTCACCATTTGATATTCTTCGAACAGTTGATTCATCCAATTTGAAATATCAACGTCAAAACAAATATTAAAAAAACAATTGTTTGTTTTTACGTTGTTAGTTGATCCTTTCAATCTTCGTCCGATATTTGTATTATGCGTGATATAAGCGAGCTCTCCTTGTATCATAAATTCACTTTTACCACTTGGACATATCACATGACATTTCGTGTTTATTATGGATGATTTAAACATGAGATTTTCTATGTATTTCGTCGAAGTTTCATTGCAACGTGTTGTAAATAATGTTCCGTCTTCGCATTCAATCTTTGCTAGTGCGTGACCAAAATTCGTCTTGCATGTAAAATTAAATTCAGCGCCGTGCATACAATTATAACATCCTTTTAATGATATTGGAATTATTGTGCAATAACTATCGTCTGTGACGCTTGTTAGTTTTAGATTTTGTATCAAAAACACATAAATTTATATTTGTGACCTTTTAAAATTTATATATTTTTGATTGAGACTTTAAAATAATGATTTTTTATTAAAACATAAAGTACAAGATTCGTAATTCGCTTGTACTCTTAACATTTAATATTTTAATTTTCAAGTTTTCTCAAACGATTCAACCTTTTTTTAACCTTTAATTTCACATTTACATGTTAAATGTTACATTCCATCAAATTCTTATTTTTGTTAAATATCTTATAATGCTTGAACTTTGTTTGAATGATTCATTTTTCAAAAACATTCTAAAAGTTCAAAAAAATATTGTATATAAACTAAGAAAAAATTGAAGCAACAAGCTCTCATTCATTAAATTATATCAACATTAACTCAAACTGCTTCGATTAAATTATTCTCCACGATTATAACCAATTATTTTTTAATTCACTTATCATTGTTTAAAATAAAATTATTATTATTCCATTATTTCATTTCAATAAAAGTTAAAACTAATTTAACAAGTGGTGCCGCGACGATTCGAACATATTCTCACATATAACACAAAACATAGCCGAATCAAAACATCAAAACGACAGGGATTCTTTCAGCGACATTTAGATACGAAATGTCAGGTCCAATCAAGCGTAACATTGGACTCACGAAACACCGTCTCAAAAATTACGTAACACAAGTTAACGAAATTATGGATAAACCAGTACAACATTCACCAATGGTATATATTACAGAACTCAAAAATCATAACAAACGCATAGGACGAACAATCGAACTTCTAATGAAAGAAAATGATAAATGGTCAGATCTCATTATTTCATTGCCGAAAACAGAACGAGAATTGGCCAACGAAGAGTACGAAGAATATACATCTGCGGATGACAACTTCCTATCAATCGTAAAAACAGCACATGACGCAGTCGACAGAATTGAAGAAATAATAAGTCTAGAAGAAGCACGTCTCAAAGAAAATGAATCAATTAACAATTCAATCAGTGAATTCAATTCTGCCACGGGCGAAACAAAACACATTAATGTAACGTTGCCAAAATTAAAACTTCCAAGTTTCTCTGGTGACTCAACAACATGGCCCACATTCTGGCAATCATACGAAGCTGCAATACATAAACAATCATTGCCAGCCGTTCAAAAAATGACATACTTGCTATCATGTCTTACAGGAGCGGCAGCACGCGAAGTCCAAGGATTCGCGGTCACAAACGAAAACTATGAGATAATCATTTCATTACTTCGTGAACGTTATGGAGACAAAGAAAAACTGTTAGAACGATTACATAGCGAATTAATCACATTACCAAATGCAAATGAATCAAACTCATCATTAAACGAATTATTACATTCAATCGAGCGCATTTGCCGACAAATACAATCACTTGACGGCGAAGAAGACAATCCATTCTTGACAACAAGTATCAAGTCAAAACTACCAAAAAACATACTGACAAAATTGAACGAGATCTTATTTAATAAATCTCAGTCTTGGTCAACAAAATTCATTCGCGAAGAATTAAAACACATAATTTCGTGGAGAGAACAAGCAAATGAAACGATTCAAACATCACAAAATATTCAAGATACAAAACAACGCTCATACAATTCGTTCAACAAAAACAAATATCCAGACAAAAGTAACGAATCAAAGACTTTTCAAAAGAATAACTACACGCGGAACATAGAACAAACACGTAATTTTACAATTACAATACCAGAAAACAAAACGCCAAACAGCAAATGTTTCTTATGTGACGCAGGATTCCATTGGTCTCAAGATTGCAAAAAGTTTCCAAAACGGGAAGATCGCGTGCAGCGATTAAAGGAACAGAATCGATGTTTCATATGTTTGAAAGTTGGACATTCATCGAACGAATGCCGAACCAATAAAGTTTGCTGGAACAGAGAATGCCGAGGACGACATCATCAAATCATTTGTCCGAAACAATTTTCGTCAGCGAATCAACAGTTTCAACCAGAAAAACCAATCAGTAAAGAAGCTAATCTCAAATATTCAACCAACATCAAACCCAACAAATCAAAAATACTTGGAAACAAAGATGTTAAACAACAAACTACGACAGCAATTACTGAACAAACAACAACTGAAACTACGGTAAACACAGCAATGGATGTCAGACCTAGAGAAGCATTACTAATGACTAAACAAGTTCAAATAAAACCATTTGAAAAGGACTCTAAAACATTCAATGCCGTAGTCTTCTTTGATAGCGGGAGCCAAACATCATTCATTACAAAAGAAATGGCGCAACGCATGAAACTCAAAAAATTGGCAGAAGGCGAACTCGAAGTATATACGTTCAACCAACAACAACCAACACGATTTGATTCACCCAAATACGGAGTGAGTATTCGACTTGAAAATAATGAATGGCAAGACTTGATTCTTAATGCCACGGAAAACATTACAAATCCTTTAAAGACGATAAATCTGACTGATAACAACATTAAACAGACCATCAAGCTCAAAAAGATTACGGACATCAACGAAAAGGTGAAACCTGATATCCTCATTGGAATCGGAGAATTTTGGCAGTTCTTAAAGCGCGTCGAAACAATAAACAAAGACTTAAACATTATCCACACGACGCTTGGTCCTATCATATGCGGAAAAACGACAATAATCTCAGAAAAAGCACAGAACGGAGTTCACTCTACAATCAGTGCTCAAGCAATTTTTGCTGTACCATCTAACGATAAAATTCAAAATTTTTGGAATCTCGAAGGAATTGGAATAACTGACGATCATAACGAAGACGATGATGAAACCGCAATGATCATGTTCCAAAATACACTTAAACAAATTGACGGTCGATATCAAGCCAGTTGGCCTTGGAAAAATAAAAATCCAAATCTTCCAACAAATTTCCAATTGAGTTATTGCCGCTTGAAGTCAACTATCAATCGACTTAAAAACACACCAGAACTTCTTCAAAAATACTGCGATGTTTTCAAGGAACAATTACAATTAAACATTATCGAAGAAGCTCCATCACAAACAAAAGGACTCGAACATTTTTTACCACATCAAGCAATCATTCGTTTGGACAAAACATACACAAAACTTCGTGTTGTTTTTGACGCTAGCGCGCATCTTAAAGATCAACTCAGCTTAAATGATTGTCTATTTCGTGGACCAGTCATGCTTCCAGATTTAGCAGGGCTGTTACTTCGCTTCAGAATCGCTCAAACAGTCATTCTCGCAGACATCGAAAAAGCCTTTTTGATGATCGAACTCAAAGAAGAAGATCGTAATGTAACCAAATTTTTATGGCTACGAGATCCGAATCAACCATTAATTAACGAAAACATTGTCACATACAGATTTCAGCGAGTACCGTTTGGGGTGACCTCGTCTCCATTCATATTGGCAGCCACGATACAACATCATTTGAACAAATATGACACGGATCTGGCTAAGGAGATCAAATCGAACATATATGTCGACAACATTCTCATGACAACAAATAGTCCCAAAGAAGGACATCAAAAATATTTAGACGCGAAAAATATATTCAAAGAAGCAAAAATGAACTTACGAGAATTCATTTCGAACTCAGACGAATTAAATAATAAATTCGTAAAAGAAGATCGTCTCGATAAAGAAAATCCAAAAGTACTTGGAGTTCCTTGGGATCTCAAAGCTGATACTATCCGTCTACGAATAATGCCTAAACAAAATCATGACAAAGTCAACATCACTCGACGTACAGTACTCAAAGAATTAGCTAGCACTTTCGACCCTTTAGGATTGATAGCACCCTGTGTTCTTCAAGCCAAAATATTTTTCCAAACACTCTGGGAAAATGAACAAAAATGGGATACAACTCTCTCAGAGAAAGACACTAAAAAATGGAGCGAATTATTAAAGGACTACGAAGAAAAAGAAATCGTTATACCAAGACAAACACAAATTGGAAAGAACGCTCAACTACATGCATTCGTTGATGCGTCAAAACAAGCTTATGCCGCACTGATTTACGTCAGAAGTGACAACAATAACGAACACAAGAGTTTTCTTTTATTCACAAAAAACAGACTGAAACCAAACAAAGGAATGACAATTCCTCGTATGGAACTAATGGCGATATTAATCGGGGTACGAGCGCTAAATTTCGCCAAAAAACAGATGAGAGTACCGATCGAAAAAACATATTTGTGGAGCGACTCACAGTGCGCTCTTTCTTGGATTGCTACCGCGACAGACAAAACAAAATTCGTCAAAAATCGTTTGAACGAAATTCGTAAGTACAGAGACATTTCGTACAATTATGTCCCCACTCACGATAATCCTGCTGACGTATCTACTAGAGGAAGCAGTATCAACGACCTCACACAAAACAAAACGTGGTGGCACGGACCACAATGGTTATATCAAATTATATCAACATTAACTCAAACTGCTTCGATTAAATTATTCTCCACGATTATAACCAATTATTTTTTAATTCACTTATCATTGTTTAAAATAAAATTATTATTATTCCATTATTTCATTTCAATAAAAGTTAAAACTAATTTAACAGTGAGCAACATTTGAACAGGCGTGTGGCTCATCTCAGTGGTTATTTGTCGTTTATGATTGGATAAGATTGTTTGAGCGAATTTGATTGGAAGTCTTATTCTTGGGTCGTCCAAATATTTTTCGTAATGTTGATCTTTGACATTGACATCCTATCAGTCCATCTGCTATGTGGCAGTTTATGCAAGCATTTGAGCTGTCTAGTATACAACTAAAGTTTTTTGCCTTTTCATAATTTTCGCAATGAAGATTTGAGGTTGTTGAGTCAATTAAAGCGACTCTGTCTCCGTCCGTTATGAATGTTTTGGTCGTTATCGGAATTGAAGATTGTGATATTGCTGTTGCTGTAAAGGTCATATTGTTCCAGTGACTAACTATTCCTGGTAATAAGTTGATCTTAGTTTTATATTCTTCTTGTGCAGTATTAATTTGTACTATCACTTCAACTTTGTTTTCCCATGATAAGCAGTTGAAGATTTCAAAAGTTTCTTCACTTTTAGGTCGAGCATATATACGATAAAATATACATGATGTTGACGGAATTGCGCAGCCACATGGTATCATTCTACATCCGTCTGTACAACTTGTGCTTCCAGGTAATAAATTTAATTCTTCGAATTCTGGAATTACTGATGTTTCGTTAATAGTACTGCAGATGTCTCCTCTACACGATCCGGATTTTGGGCATCTTTCAATCGTTTTTACATTGACGTCATATGATCGAACAAATTGTAAACTGTTTGTTAAACATTCGCTTTTCATATGTTCCATAGCGATTTTTATTGTTCCCATGATTTGGTTTCTTTCAGTTTTGATGAGTAAACAAATTTGTTGTCCATTTGGTAAAAGTGTGATCATAGTCGTTTGTCCGATTTCGCAAGTGATTGATGTATTATTTTTTACACATCTTTCAGATTTCGCTATCATTGAGCTTGTTTCTGCACAATTTTCTACTCTATTGATGATCGTAAATAGATAAATGATGACTATTGTCGTTTTTGTAGTCATCATCCTCCTGCTTTTAGGAAATAAATATGAAGGTGTGCGATTATGTTTTTGTCTTTTCGGTATTTTATTATTGATCATTGGTTCTTGATCATCATCGTATCGTTGTTGATTGTTTCGTTTCATAATTGGAAGACAACAATATATGCATCGGTATAAACATAGAATGTTGGTGATAATAATTCTAATAATTGTAAGTGCGATACAAGTTGTCATTATTATTGTTAATGCTCCAATAATGATTAAAATTGAGTTTAATGTTGGATGACATTTTGGATTTGCTATTGCTTCTATGCATAAAGTACACGTTAGAATGTTGCAAATATCTACTGCTGGACAGTTTTTTATGACGGGTGTTTCAATTATGTATTTTTCTGTTTGTAGATTGATTCTACAAGTGTATGGATCTAAAAGCGTAGCTTTATCGATTTCGATTTGAATCTCTGATTCTTTCATGTATTCGGAACATGAAGATTGTTGACAGCATGCTTCTGTTTTCTTTACATAATTTGGTATTCTCAGGTACAGTCCTTGGTTATTGCATGTCGTTTCGCATTCCAAACATTCGGTGATTCTTCGTGTTAAAGGTGTACTTAAACAAAGGGAGATTTGTATCAAAATCAAAATTATACTCATTGTGTAGGCAACAATTGTTTTTCTTTTTCGTAAATCGTATCGGCTTTTTGTTTTTTCTGGTATTACTGAAGTATGAATTTCGTCGTTTTTTGATTTTAGTTTTTCTTGATTATCTTGTGTTTGAACTTTTTCTGATGTCTGATCAACTTTGTTCGATTCTTTATTGTTATCGTCTTCAATTTCTAAAGAATAAAGTTGATTGATTGGGCGAGATAATATTCGTCCATTTGGCATCAATACTTTTGCATTTTTGATTGCATTAGGATTACCGAGAAGTTCTACAATCTTTCCAAGTTTCCATAAGTTTCTTGGCTGTAAGTCTTGATGTACTATCACTATTTGTCCAATACGTGGACACGATTTATTCACGAAATAAGGACTCGAGTGAATGTTTTTGTTGTTCAGCTTAAGTTGGGTTAAATATTCAGTTTTCCATCGGTTCCAAAATGACTCTAATACAGAAAGTGTGGCTTTCCATGTGATTATCGTTTTTTCTCTCAAACTTTGTTTTTGTGGTTGAGTTTCATCATCTGTTGTTTCAGCAATTGTTCGATTGATTATGATTGTTTTTGGATGTAAGAAGTCAATAGGCCGTAATGGTAAAAGACCTTCAGCGTCGTCGTTGACGTAAGTCAGAGGGCGATGGTTTATAGTTGCTTCTACTTCAGTGACAAATGTGTTAAGTTCATCGATGTTTAGGATTCGTTTTCCTATTGATCTTTTGAATGCGTTTTTGACCAATGCTACGAGTCTCTCATATACTCCCCTTGCCATGGAGATAGTTCAGGAATGAATTTCCATTT
Organism: Bradynema listronoti; assembly: GCA_024678965.1. NCBI lineage: Eukaryota > Metazoa > Nematoda > Chromadorea > Rhabditida > Allantonematidae > Bradynema > Bradynema listronoti. The sequence goes on from JANLNO010000002.1 coordinate 6,895,425, forward strand.
GATTTCTTGTTCTTTCAATGTTTCCTTAAATTCATTAGAGGTTTGTATTTCATTCCAAGCGTCGTTGATGACTTTTTGGGCTAAGATAAATTGTTTTCCGTTGTCGGACAAAATTTTATCTGGTTTTCCTCGCCGAGCAATAAATCGGCGGAATCCGTTTATGAACGTTGTTGCTGATAAGTCCAAAATCGTGTCTAGATAGACTGCTCTGGTGCTCAAGCACGTGATTATCATTATCCACGCTTTATGTAAATTTCCTTCTATTTTTGTCATAGTTGGACCTAAATAGTCGATTCCTATGTTTTGGAACGGTCGCGATTGAGTTATTCTTTCGCTTGGAAGTGCTGGCATGTTTGGTAATTTGTAAGGTGTAGCTCTATACCTTTTGCATTGTGCACATTCTTTAATTACTGCCTTGATTGTTTTTCTTGCATGTGGAGTCCAATACCGTCGTAGAAATTCTCCGAGTGTAGAATCTGTCCCGCTGTGTTTCATTGATTTGTGAATATGTTGAATTAATAATTTTGTCAAGTGATCCTTGTTGTCGAGTAAAATTGGAAAACGTTCATCTTCTTCAATTAGATTATCCATTCTAGTACGAATTCTTAAAATACCGTGTGAATCAGTGTATACTTTCCATAGATTTAATTTTTCTTGTGAAAAAGTGAAATTGGATTGTTGAACTTTGATCAACATCGTCGTCGCTGTGTTTGTTTCATGATCATATGCTTGCTCCGAAACGAATTGGTCGTATCCGTGTTTTTCTAACGTTGTTTGTTGACATTTTGACCATATTTTCTTAGTAATAAATTTTATGCAAATTATTGTAGTATTCAAAAGTTTTTTCCAATCACTGAATCGTTTGGTGTCGATGAAACATCGTTTTTGTACGTTTATCGTGAGTGTAGTTTGACTGATTTGATTTCCTTCTTCGTTGAATGTGTCTGGAGGTTTGGCATTCATTATTGTTGGCCATTTCTCTTCTTCTAAGTTTAACCATTGTGGTCCGTGCCACCACGTTTTGTTTTGTGTGAGGTCGTTGATACTGCTTCCTCTAGTAGATACGTCAGCAGGATTATCGTGAGTGGGGACATAATTGTACGAAATGTCTCTGTACTTACGAATTTCGTTCAAACGATTTTTGACGAATTTTGTTTTGTCTGTCGCGGTAGCAATCCAAGAAAGAGCGCACTGTGAGTCGCTCCACAAATATGTTTTTTCGATCGGTACTCTCATCTGTTTTTTGGCGAAATTTAGCGCTCGTACCCCGATTAATATCGCCATTAGTTCCATACGAGGAATTGTCATTCCTTTGTTTGGTTTCAGTCTGTTTTTTGTGAATAAAAGAAAACTCTTGTGTTCGTTATTGTTGTCACTTCTGACGTAAATCAGTGCGGCATAAGCTTGTTTTGACGCATCAACGAATGCATGTAGTTGAGCGTTCTTTCCAATTTGTGTTTGTCTTGGTATAACGATTTCTTTTTCTTCGTAGTCCTTTAATAATTCGCTCCATTTTTTAGTGTCTTTCTCTGAGAGAGTTGTATCCCATTTTTGTTCATTTTCCCAGAGTGTTTGGAAAAATATTTTGGCTTGAAGAACACAGGGTGCTATCAATCCTAAAGGGTCGAAAGTGCTAGCTAATTCTTTGAGTACTGTACGTCGAGTGATGTTGACTTTGTCATGATTTTGTTTAGGCATTATTCGTAGACGGATAGTATCAGCTTTGAGATCCCAAGGAACTCCAAGTACTTTTGGATTTTCTTTATCGAGACGATCTTCTTTTACGAATTTATTATTTAATTCGTCTGAGTTCGAAATGAATTCTCGTAAGTTCATTTTTGCTTCTTTGAATATATTTTTCGCGTCTAAATATTTTTGATGTCCTTCTTTGGGACTATTTGTTGTCATGAGAATGTTGTCGACATATATGTTCGATTTGATCTCCTTAGCCAGATCCGTGTCATATTTGTTCAAATGATGTTGTATCGTGGCTGCCAATATGAATGGAGACGAGATCACCCCAAACGGTACTCGCTGAAATCTGTATGTGACAATGTTTTCGTTAATTAATGGTTGATTCGGATCTCGTAGCCATAAAAATTTGGTTACATTACGATCTTCTTCTTTGAGTTCGATCATCAAAAAGGCTTTTTCGATGTCTGCGAGAATGACTGTTTGAGCGATTCTGAAGCGAAGTAACAGCCCTGCTAAATCTGGAAGCATGACTGGTCCACGAAATAGACAATCATTTAAGCTGAGTTGATCTTTAAGATGCGCGCTAGCGTCAAAAACAACACGAAGTTTTGTGTATGTTTTGTCCAAACGAATGATTGCTTGATGTGGTAAAAAATGTTCGAGTCCTTTTGTTTGTGATGGAGCTTCTTCGATAATGTTTAATTGTAATTGTTCCTTGAAAACATCGCAGTATTTTTGAAGAAGTTCTGGTGTGTTTTTAAGTCGATTGATAGTTGACTTCAAGCGGCAATAACTCAATTGGAAATTTGTTGGAAGATTTGGATTTTTATTTTTCCAAGGCCAACTGGCTTGATATCGACCGTCAATTTGTTTAAGTGTATTTTGGAACATGATCATTGCGGTTTCATCATCGTCTTCGTTATGATCGTCAGTTATTCCAATTCCTTCGAGATTCCAAAAATTTTGAATTTTATCGTTAGATGGTACAGCAAAAATTGCTTGAGCACTGATTGTAGAGTGAACTCCGTTCTGTGCTTTTTCTGAGATTATTGTCGTTTTTCCGCATATGATAGGACCAAGCGTCGTGTGGATAATGTTTAAGTCTTTGTTTATTGTTTCGACGCGCTTTAAGAACTGCCAAAATTCTCCGATTCCAATGAGGATATCAGGTTTCACCTTTTCGTTGATGTCCGTAATCTTTTTGAGCTTGATGGTCTGTTTAATGTTGTTATCAGTCAGATTTATCGTCTTTAAAGGATTTGTAATGTTTTCCGTGGCATTAAGAATCAAGTCTTGCCATTCATTATTTTCAAGTCGAATACTCACTCCGTATTTGGGTGAATCAAATCGTGTTGGTTGTTGTTGGTTGAACGTATATACTTCGAGTTCGCCTTCTGCCAATTTTTTGAGTTTCATGCGTTGCGCCATTTCTTTTGTAATGAATGATGTTTGGCTCCCGCTATCAAAGAAGACTACGGCATTGAATGTTTTAGAGTCCTTTTCAAATGATTTTATTTGAACTTGTTTAGTCATTAGTAATGCTTCTCTAGGTCTGACATCCATTGCTGTGTTTACCGTAGTTTCAGTTGTTGTTTGTTCAGTAATTGCTGTCGTAGTTTGTTGTTTAACATCTTTGTTTCCAAGTATTTTTGATTTGTTGGGTTTGATGTTGGTTGAATATTTGAGATTAGCTTCTTTACTGATTGGTTTTTCTGGTTGAAACTGTTGATTCGCTGACGAAAATTGTTTCGGACAAATGATTTGATGATGTCGTCCTCGGCATTCTCTGTTCCAGCAAACTTTATTGGTTCGGCATTCGTTCGATGAATGTCCAACTTTCAAACATATGAAACATCGATTCTGTTCCTTTAATCGCTGCACGCGATCTTCCCGTTTTGGAAACTTTTTGCAATCTTGAGACCAATGGAATCCTGCGTCACATAAGAAACATTTGCTGTTTGGCGTTTTGTTTTCTGGTATTGTAATTGTAAAATTACGTGTTTGTTCTATGTTCCGCGTGTAGTTATTCTTTTGAAAAGTCTTTGATTCGTTACTTTTGTCTGGATATTTGTTTTTGTTGAACGAATTGTATGAGCGTTGTTTTGTATCTTGAATATTTTGTGATGTTTGAATCGTTTCATTTGCTTGTTCTCTCCACGAAATTATGTGTTTTAATTCTTCGCGAATGAATTTTGTTGACCAAGACTGAGATTTATTAAATAAGATCTCGTTCAATTTTGTCAGTATGTTTTTTGGTAGTTTTGACTTGATACTTGTTGTCAAGAATGGATTGTCTTCTTCGCCGTCAAGTGATTGTATTTGTCGGCAAATGCGCTCGATTGAATGTAATAATTCGTTTAATGATGAGTTTGATTCATTTGCATTTGGTAATGTGATTAATTCGCTATGTAATCGTTCTAACAGTTTTTCTTTGTCTCCATAACGTTCACGAAGTAATGAAATGATTATCTCATAGTTTTCGTTTGTGACCGCGAATCCTTGGACTTCGCGTGCTGCCGCTCCTGTAAGACATGATAGCAAGTATGTCATTTTTTGAACGGCTGGCAATGATTGTTTATGTATTGCAGCTTCGTATGATTGCCAGAATGTGGGCCATGTTGTTGAGTCACCAGAGAAACTTGGAAGTTTTAATTTTGGCAACGTTACATTAATGTGTTTTGTTTCGCCCGTGGCAGAATTGAATTCACTGATTGAATTGTTAATTGATTCATTTTCTTTGAGACGTGCTTCTTCTAGACTTATTATTTCTTCAATTCTGTCGACTGCGTCATGTGCTGTTTTTACGATTGATAGGAAGTTGTCATCCGCAGATGTATATTCTTCGTACTCTTCGTTGGCCAATTCTCGTTTTGTTTTCGGCAATGAAATAATGAGATCTGACCATTTATCATTTTCTTTCATTAGAAGTTCGATTGTTCGTCCTATGCGTTTGTTATGATTTTTGAGTTCTGTAATATATACCATTGGTGAATGTTGTACTGGTTTATCCATAATTTCGTTAACTTGTGTTACGTAATTTTTGAGACGGTGTTTCGTGAGTCCAATGTTACGCTTGATTGGACCTGACATTTCGTATCTAAATGTCGCTGAAAGAATCCCTGTCGTTTTGATGTTTTGATTCGGCTATGTTTTGTGTTATATGTGAGAATATGTTCGAATCGTCGCGGCACCACTTGTTAAATTAGATTTAACTTTTATTGAAATGAAATAATGGAATAATAATAATTTTATTTTAAACAATGATAAGTGAATTAAAAAATAATTGGTTATAATCGTGGAGAATAATTTAATCGAAGCAGTTTGAGTTAATGTTGATATAATTTAATGAATGAGAGCTTGTTGCTTCAATTTTTTCTTAGTTTATATACAATATTTTTTTGAACTTTTAGAATGTTTTTGAAAAATGAATCATTCAAACAAAGTTCAAGCATTATAAGATATTTAACAAAAATAAGAATTTGATGGAATGTAACATTTAACATGTAAATGTGAAATTAAAGGTTAAAAAAAGGTTGAATCGTTTGAGAAAACTTGAAAATTAAAATATTAAATGTTAAGAGTACAAGCGAATTACGAATCTTGTACTTTATGTTTTAATAAAAAATCATTATTTTAAAGTCTCAATCAAAAATATATAAATTTTAAAAGGTCACAAATATAAATTTATGTGTTTTTGATAACGCCATTCATTAGACAGTTTTTCGATGTCGCTGCAAAAGTTGTCGAGATTTGCGTCTTCTAAGCTGGCGGCCACAGCCCATCGCTTTAAATTAAAGATCGCTTCGAAAACTGGCAGCAAGTTAAAGTTTTCGCCAGTGTTGGGATGCGAATAGTAGGCGTTCATCTTGTTGTTTAAAATAAAGCGAAGAAAGCGGCTACAATCTTTGCCATTTAACAGGGATGATTGCTGATGCGATGGCGTTATTTTGGCAGCGTTGAAGATTGCGTGAAGCCAGTTCGAATCAGTTGATAAAAGCGCTTTCAAAGCTGTGTTGACGAAACCTTGTAGTGTGTGCAAAGGCGGCACAACTACATTTTGCGCGTCAATTTGCAGAAGAGAATGAGCATTAGATGTGCGTAATGGCGCAATTGATGGCTGTAGTCGATGTTGTTGCCTTGTCACAAAACATATTGGACAAAATGTGGCCGACGCATGATGGAAAGAGCCAACAATGAATGGGAGCCATTTAAGATCACCCACAGCGAGCACGTTTGCCGGAATGTCAACATTTGCATGCCTGTACGATTTCACTGCGGCAATCGCGTTTAGAAACGGAAGCGCGTATCGACCGGCTAAAAATATTTTATTTTTTTCAGGTTGAAAACTAAATTTATATTGTGTTATTTAATCAATTATCCTCGCGCACGTTTTCAGTTGATTCGATCGCACTCATACGCTGCGAGCAGTACGAAATTGCATGGGCTCTGCGCTGTTGGAACATTGGTGGGAATGAATACACCGATTTTTCTCCAGTTTGAACCAACATTACCGCCTCTGTCACCAGCAACGACGATATCGATTTTAGCTGGAAGTAGGCCGCTCCAAGCCGTATTTAGAAGACGGTTGAAATATCGTTGAAAAACGTAGCCAGGATTATTCCAAACAGCAAAACGAACGCCATCAATTTTTTTCTTTACGAGGCCGGACTCGTTGATAAGACACTCCGTCCAGTTTTTTACTCTATTAAACGACGGAACAGTTCTTCCTGAGAGGCGCCGAAGAGCTGCGTATCTATAAATACCAACAAATAAGCTTATATTAATAATTATGTTAAAACTCACTGATAAATTCAAATATTTTTGCGAATAAGGAACGGTGTAAAGCGGCAGTCATTGCATTGCTTAGCCACTGGCAAACGGTCATTTGCAATGAAATACAGGTTTATTTATTTTAAGAGCAATTTGATGCTAAAATTATAAAATTTTAACTTTTTTTATGGATTTAGCTTGCTGACAATAAATTGGCTCACAAGTATAAATATAATGTTCCCTTGAAATCGTACATAATTTCGGAGAACACAAATTCCGGTGATGCTAGTAATTCTAATGGCAATCGTATTATGGTATTATACATTTTCTAAATATTTAGAGAATTTGGCTTTTGTTAAACTTTGTGTGGAATGTTTTGATCTACCTATTAAAAAGTAAAATTTATTGAGGATCTTTATGATCTTTTCTTAAAACTTAGTCTGACATACAAAATAAAAATCAACAAGCTCAAACTTCGCGTAATGCAGACGCGGATGATGCTAGCTCGCGCGTAGCACCATTTCGCCCGACGCATCGTCGCGGACCGTCGACTCTTACGCAACTCACGCAATCCGGCGCTAATGAAAACGAGCCACGTTCGTGTTCATTTTTTATTGGCTTATACTTATTGAAAAACATAATTTTTTGTTTATTTAGAAGATCTCTATCACTGGATTCTCAAGGCGCACAAGGATTACAAAGAGCGACGAATGCAATTTTCTTCCGATAAAGTCTCCGATTCTAACGATACGGAAATTAATTCCATGGAATTGCTGCTGTCCGTTTTTTTCTGGACAATTTATCAGGTGAGCATATGATTTTTTCTGCAACTGCTTTCTTCTTCATTGGAAATGCTTGAAATATACATATAAATAATTCCTTTTTAGAAATTAAAATTTTTTTAGGAAATGGCGCTGGAAAATTCGGTGCTGGATGCATTACCGTCGAAGAATATTCTAGCTAATATTACCTTTGCGCTGCACGATTTGCGCGTTGCCGTAGTGGAAAAGAAATTTCTTGTCTTGGGGTAATCGATGACGGGGATCACGAATCTGATATTGTTTTTTTGTAATTTTGTGTTTCCAGGGTCCCAAGTGGTCCTAAATAGGGTCCCAAAATTGAATTTGTTCAAATTGTATGCGTGAGTAGTGTAGTAGGGGGTAGTCAGAGTCGGGGATCACGAATTTGATATTGGTTTTTTTGTAATTTTGACTTTCAAGGGTCCCAGGTGGTCCTAAATAGGGCCCCAAAATTTTTATCCGAAACTTATCACAAGCTCTAGGCTCCCCTGAAGGTTAACGGGGCAGTGTGTTTCCGTTTTTTTTTAAAAAAATTCCTTATTTTGGATCAATACGAATGGATGTAGCGGGTAGCCGCTGTATACCGTACCCCATCGTCTGAAATAGTCGTCTTTCTCCCTTAAATCCCATAAAAAATGAACGCAACGTTAAATTGGTGCGAGATTTGGGGTGGGGGGGGGTGGTTATCGCCGGCGGCGAGTCGATTGAGACAGGTGCCGTACCCGGGAAAATTCATCTTCGGGTCCTAATGGTCCTATTTATGGTTTTTTAGGATTTGAGCCTATTTTTGGCGGGGATGCGTGTGGAATTGTGCGCTGCGACATTAGAAAGGGCACAAGTTTAAAAAATTCTCTATACAATTCGAAAAAAAATTTTTTGATTTGGTCCATTTTAGGACCCAATATGGTGTGTACAAACTCTTTCGTTTTGGGGTCCCAAATTTTCAATATGTAGTTCAACTTCTTATGGTATTTTAGGGGGTTGGGAGTTCCCAACGAGCTTTGCGATATTAGAAAGGGCATATCTTTGAAGAATTCTCTACATGAATCATGAAAAAATTTTTTGATTTGGTCTATTTTAGGGCCCGATGTGCTGTTTACAAACTATCCCGTTTTGGAGTCCTAAATAGGGTCCCAAATTTGATTTGTTCAAATTGTATGTATGAGTAGTGTTATATGGATAAATCGAGGTCGGGTATCACAAATTTGATATTGGTTTTCTTTGTAATTTTGACTTTCAAAAGTCTCAAGTGGTCCTAAATAGGGTCCCAAAATTGAATCTGTTCAATTTGTATGTGTGAGTAGTGTTATATGGGGTAATCGAGGACGGGGATTACGAATTTGATATTGGTTTTTTGTAATTTTGACTTTCAAGGGTTCCAAGTGATCCTAAATAGGGTCCCAAATTTAAATTTACTCAATTTGTATGTATGAGTAGTGTAGTAGGGGGTCGTCGGGGTCAGGGATCACAAATTTGATATTGGTTTTTTGTAATTTTGGCTTTCATGGGTTCAAGTGATTCTAAATAAAGTCCCAAATTTAAATTTACTCAATTTGTATGTATGAGTAGTGTAGTAGGGGGTAGTCGGGGTCAGGAATCACAAATTTGATATTGATTTTTTGTAATTTTGACTATTAAGGGTCCCAGGTGGTCGAAATATTTGATTTAGATGTTGATTCAAAAGGGTTTGGTACATAATACGACTGACTCTTACACCATGGATGATGTAGTAAGCGACTGGGGCGAGAATCCAGCTCCCGACGGAACGTCGAAGAACTAGTCGCGTTGTGGAAAACCATTTAACTAATTCTGTGTTATGTGATATTTAAGTAAAAATCGATAATAATAAAACATTAAAAGAAGTTCTTCTAACTTTACGCCGAATTTTTTTTTATTTTTTTTTATCAAATTTAATAACAAAAATTACCATATTAAAAAATCTTGAAAATATGTGTAAATGGAATGTTTTTTGCACTTTAGCGAAATTACTAGAAATGCGCCGCAAAAAAGTGGCGAACACGAACTATTTTATAAGTAAAAGTGCTCTTTTCGTTCCACCCAAAAATGTTTGAATATTGATCGAGCCCGCCGCGTACGCGGCGGGATTTAAATAGGCTCTAACTTTTTTACTTTTTAAACAAATTATAAAAATTTTTTTGCATTCGATTTCCAAGGTTTTACCATTATTTATATATAATATATGGAAATACTCGTCTTTCTCCCTTAAATCCCATAAAAAATAAACGCAACGTTAAATTGGTGCAAGATTTTGGGTGGGGGAGGGTTATACCCGGGAAAATTCATCTAAATAGGGTCCCAAAATTGAATTTGTTCAAATTGTATGCGTGAGTAGTGTAGTAGGGGGTAGTCAGAGTCGGGGATCACGAATTTGATATTGGTTTTTTTGTAATTTTGACTTTCAAGGGTCCCAAATGGTCCTAAATAGGGTCCCAACATTAAATTTGCTATTTTCGTATGCGTGAATAGTGGTTGGATTTGGCTAAAATTGCTCAAAAATGCTTAAAATGGTCTTAGAACACCACTTTGAGTGTTTTGAAACATCCGAAAAAATTTTTTTTTGACCCATTTCGGACCAAAGGCTACCCCCTTTGGTAATTTTCAAAATTTTCCTTTTTCTTCAATATTTCGCGATGCGTAAGAGATACTGTAACGGTTATATAAGATTATAAGTAGAACTCATGAAGACGATAAAGAACCTCAAAGTTTATAGTAATTAAAAATTTATTAATCATATGACTTGAATAGAACCAAATAACGCACAAATATAACACGAAATGGCGTCTTCATTTAGTGGTGGAAATGATTTCCAAATGCCTTGGTTTCACGGTAACATTACACGTGAAAAAGCCGAAAAGTAATTTCAACAATTTCTAATTTTCAATTATTTATTTAAAGATCTTTTTTTTGTAAACAAGACATGGATTAGAAAAATAATAACGCTTTTGCAGATTACTCGGAAAGAAAGGCGATGGGACTTTTTTAATACGAAATTCGACCAATTTTCCGGGAAATTTTACTTTATGTATTTCTTACAAGGGAAAAGTAGAGCATTACAGGTTATTTTTACAAGCCTATTTTTTGGGCACGTTATCATATTTGTTTTAATTTAGAATATATTTAAAAAACAAAAAATTTTCATGTGATAACGAAGTGTTTTTCGATAATCTCACGCAGCTAGTTTCTGTAATAAGTTTCATTATACAAATTGATATTTTATTAATGCATTGAACTTATATTAGCATTATAAACGTGAAGCGGATGGATTGTGCCATAGATTAGTTGCTCCTTTGGTATCGGAAGAGTCTATATTGAATTCCAAAAAGTCATCAAAAAAATTTGATGTTCAAGAAGAATTTAAACGCGCCAATCTGTTGGTAAATAAATCAGAGCTAAAATTTGGCGAAATAATAGGATATGGAGAGTTTGGAAGTTAGCAACTTTATTTAAAATTTTTTTAACAGCATTTAAAATTAAAAGGCATAGAATGCCTCTTTCGCTCCTTTCTATTCCTTCCCCTTCCTCCCTCTCCCAAAATTTTGGAAAAAATGTTTTTGTATTATGGGGTTATTTCGAGTTCTGAAAACAAATTCAATAAAGAACAAATTCAATAAAGATCATCTCTAAAATTGTTTGAACCAAGTTCTGAAATATTTTTTTCTGGAGCTCTCGTTACGCTGATTAAGAAAAGTATAGGAACTATGGCTTAACTTTGCTTTCTTGCCGAGTTACAGTCGAATAAAAATTTATACTAAAATTAAAAAAAGGGAAGACTAAGCATTTTTTCCAATTTTTTTGTCTTGTATTTACACTTAGGTAAAAACAATTATCGAATTTGTTCTCAAGACCCAAAATAACTTCTAGATAAATTTTTTTTAAGGAAAAGTAAAACTCTTTAAAAAATTGAAATTTTTAAAAAATTAGAAATTTTTTAGACGTTTTAATGGGATTCTACAAATTAAAGCATGTTGCGATAAAGACGCTTAAGAATGGTCCTGTCGATGATCTTTTGCGTGAAGCAAGATTTATGATGTAAATACATTTTATTATACATTTTTTATATACAGAAATTTTTTCTAGTAATTTAAATCACATTCATTTAATATCTTTGGTCGGCGTAGTTATAGAGGATATTCATGGAGCCTATATTCTAACTGAATATATGGCAAATGGCAATTTGGTGGATTATCTCCGGTCGAGAGGTCGGCAAATGATAGAACGACTTCAACTAATGAATTTTGCTCTGTTAGTTATTAAACGTTTGATAAATAGGAAATAAAAACTTAACTTGTGTTTTTATATGCGATTTCATTTTTTTTTAGTAATGTGGCCGATGGAATGTGCTATATGGAATCGCACAATTTTGTACATCGTGATTTGGCTGCAAGGAATATATTGCTTGATTCGAATTTGGTAGCTAAAATTAGCGATTTTGGCTTAGCTCAAGTTGCTTTTCAACCCACCGCCGAAGCGGTAAAAGCTCCGGAAGCAAAAGGTCGATTTCCAATAAAGTGGACAGCTCCGGAAGCATTAAATAGCAATGTAAGTTAGCTAATTTTTTTAAATAATAAGTAAATGAATTCCGATTTTTCAAGTTATTTGAGAAATTAATTTTAAATAATGATGATTTTACTTTATCGTTGTTTAGGTTTTTACTAGTAAAAGTGACGTTTGGTCTTTTGGAATCCTGCTTTGGGAAATATTTTCTTTTGGCCGAGTTCCATATCCTGGCATAGTAAGATAATTTTAGTTTAATGAAAGTTTACTAGTAAATTGCCTTTTTTTCTACAACTAAAATATAAATTGAAAATATTTTAGCCAGTAGAAATTATTTTCCATTATATCGAAATAGGCAATCGAAATGAACCTCCAGAGGAATGCCCAAAATATATTATTGCTTTAATGCATGATAGCTGGCAATTGGATCCGCAACTGCGGCCCACATTTCACGATATCTCTTCTACCATTAAGCATTATATCGATAATAACTCGAGTTTATAAAAATTAAAACACATACTATTTTCATAAAAAAATGTATAACAGAGGTGTGTCGGAATTCCATTTTCCGAGGTTTTTAGTCGTTTTTTCTGATTTCGTAATTTTAAAATCATTTCTGGTATACTTGTTAAGAAAAGGTTGTGATTCTTATCTTTATCTTTTCAATTTATTTTTTAAGCATAATATATATTATTATTTCAAGAGCATTCCAGTTTATTTTCCAAGGCCATAATCATTTTTAACGCCTTTAAGATAATTAAACTTGTTTTTTTTTGCCTTATTTATTCACTTTATTTATTTCAAAAGATCTTTTTTTATCAGTGTCTTAATGCTCTATTACATTGCGATCTAAATTAATAAGCTCACCCGTTTTAAAGCAAAAATTTTCTTATTTTTGCTTTAAAGAATTTGATTTTTTTTGCAAAATATTCCTAATTTTATACCAAATTTATCTATATAGTGTAGTAAATTTTGTTATTTCAAATTTTATGAGAAATCTTGGTGACCTCACTTATGCATTGTGAGAAAAAAAAATGGCCTCACTAATAAAAATAATAAAAATGGTTAAATTTTTTAATTATAATAAAAATAAGTAAATTTAGTCTTAAGAACAAATTTAACATTTGTTTAAGTTGCAATTGAAAAATTAATTCTACCTTAAAAATCGATTTATGTTTCGAATATGATTTTTTCAAAAAAATTGAATATCACCTTAAAAAAACACGAACCGGTTTTTAACATAAAATTAATTTTTATACGAATGCTATCCTATAGATACCGTACAACAAGGTAGTGGTACTCACTTGTTTATATATAATATATGGAATAGTCGTCTTTCTCTCTTAAATTCCATAAAAAATAAACGCAACGTTAAATTGGTGCAAGATTTTGGGTGGGGTTATCGCCGGCGGCGAGTCGATTGAGACGGGTGCCGTACCCGGGAAAATTCATCTAAATAGGGTTGTAAAAAATAATTACTATTCTTAATCGGTCCACGCGTTTAATAATTATTCCTAACAAGACCTTTGTGCACAAATTGTGGAAACGACTTTTTCCTTTTTATGTGATATTGAGTGAAAAAAGCCTAAGAAGTGAACTTTATTACTTTAGAATATCTTAAAAGCAACAATAAACAACAATAAAAAAATAATAAAAAAGTCCAGCACGGCAAAAAAACTCGCGCGAAAAAGCGCTTTTTTATTTTCGCAAACAAAAACAAAACGCAGTCCAAAAATGCCAGAAAAATTAAATTAAATTTGAATTGTTTTAAAATAATCCAATTCATGTTTTCGCTATTCGCGACAAGGGTCCCAAAATTGAATTAGTTAAAATTGTATGCGTGAGTAGTGTAGTAGGGGGCAGTCGGGGTCGGGAATCACGAATTTGATATTGGTTTTTTTGTAATTTTGTGTTTCCAGGGTCCCAGTTGGTCCTAAATAGGGTCCCAACATTAAATTTGCTATTTTTGTATGCGTGAATAGTGGTTGTATTTGGCTAAAATTGCTCAAAAATGCTTAAAATGGTCTTAGAACACCATTTTGAGTGTTTTGGAACAAATCTGAGAAAAATTTTTTTTTGACCATTTTCGGACCAAAGGCTATCCCCTTAGGTGTTTTTCAAAATTTTCCTTTTCCTCCAATATCTCGCGATGCGTAAGAGATACTGTAACGGTTATATAAGATCATAAGTAGAACTCATGAAGACGCATATTTGCGTCAAAATCGGTCCCGCGGTTGGCGCGCTACGAGGCGCGCAATTTTCGATGTTCGCGCTGGATTTTCGAGTTGCGCGCGCAATTTTTTTTGCAAAATTTTTATCGCATTACATCAGGCGCATCGAGATCCATCATATAAGCTTTAAAGCAAGTCGATTGGCCTTTTCCTTCCCGAGATATGGTCGAAAATGTGAAAATTCGAAATTTCGGCCACCACTTTTTTTTCGGTCCAAATTTGGCCGTTGGGCTCGCTAACAGCCGATATGGGTTTGGTCGAAAATGGTCAATGGTATAGTGTTATATAGGGTAATCGAGGTCGGGGATCACGAATTTGATATTGGTTTTTTGTAATTTTGACTTTCAAGGGTCCCAGGTGGTCCTAAATAGGGTCCCAAAATTTTTATCCGAAACTTATCACAAGCTCTAGGCTCCCCTGAAGGTTAACGGGGCAGTGTGTTTCCGTTTTTTTTAAAAAAAAACTCCTTATTTTGGATCAATACGAATGGATGTAGCGGGTAGCCGCTGTATACCGTACCCCATCGTCTGAAATAGTCGTCTTTCTCCCTTAAATCCCATAAAAAATGAACGCAACGTTAAATTGGTGCGAGATTTGGGGTGGGGGGGGGGTGGTTATCGCCGGCGGCGAGTCGATTGAGACGGGTGCCGTACCCGGGAAAATTCATCTAAATAGGGTTGTAAAAAATAATTACTATTCTTAATCGGTCCACGCGTTTAATAATTATTCCTAACAAGACCTTTGTGCACAAATTGTGGAAACGACTTTTTCCTTTTTATGTGATATTGAGTGAAAAAAGCCTAAGAAGTGAACTTTATTACTTTAGAATATCTTAAAAGCAACAAAAAACAACAATAAAAAAATAATAAAAAAGTCCAGCACGGCAAAAAAACTCGCGCGAAAAAGCGCTTTTTTATTTTCGCAAACAAAAACAAAACGCAGTCTAAAAATGCCAGAAAAATTAAATTAAATTTGAATTGTTTTAAAATAATCCAATTCATGTTTTCGCTATTCGCGACACTCCCGAGGGCCGCTGAATCCTGTCTCGATGAAGTATTTGATCCGCTCGTCTAAAGTGCACAAACGGATTATACCATCCAGATTTTGCGTGGGAAGTACATCTACTCCAAAGAGAGCGAGAGAACGAAATACAGGGAGCGGCAAAAAAAATGACCTCTAGCAAAAAGTTTATAAAATTTTTATTTTTCAACAAAAACAAATTTTAACAACAAAAAACAATGAACAACAGTGTTGACTATAATATATTCAGCCGGTTTCGAAGTGGTCGCCTTGTGCGTCTCGGCAGAGCATCAAACGCCTCCGAAAATTTTCTGCTGCGCCACGCACCTCTTCCGGCGACAATCGGTCCCATTCCCGACGCAAGGAACGCTTCAGCGCCTCCAAACTTTTGTGTGGCTTTGCGCAGGCCCTGGCCTCCAAAATGGACCAGATGCTGTAGTCCATCGGATTGGGATCCGGCGAGTAAGGCGGCCATTCTGCAGACGTGATGAAATCGGGAAAATGAGTTTTGCACCAGTCTTGAGTGATTTTCGCTTTGTGAGCAGGCGCCGAATTTTGTTGAAATGTCCAATTCGCATCGCCGAAGTGCTGCTGGGACCATGGAAGCACTACGGTCTCGAGAATGTCGCGGCGATAGACTTCTTGGTCGATTTTGACCCCTTGATCCACGAAAACCAGAGGTATCTTGCCGCTAGCACAAATTCCAGCCCAATTTTGTCCCACTGAAGAGGAGCGTTTGCATCTTTCAAGTCGTACTCGCTTGTTGTTGTCGGTGAGGAGCTGCACTTTTTGGAGCTTGTAGGGCTTGAGATGGAGATCATCTTTGGTGTACCGTTCGGTCGCTGATTCCTGTCGCGGGCGATTTTTTTCATCGAGACCCTCGGATTTCGCCTGACCCGCTCTCGAATGCGCTCCCGGTTGCTGGCAGTTCTCACGTTTTCTACCGCTTCCTGGACGGCGACCGCCATGGCCGAGCTCCTCAAAGCGTTTGATAGTACGCCTGACGTTGGACTTGTCGATGAGGAGCTTTCGCGCAATGTCACAGTACCGATTTCCTAGCGCATGTAACGCCAAAATTTTCTCTTGTTTTGTCGTTATCCCAGAAAAGACTTATAAGCGGAGTCCCTTTCTGCTCCGGCGGCAAAATGATTATCCATCGAATTTGAGGCATCTGTTCCGCGTATTTGTTTAGAGCAGTCATTGTTTCGACATACTGTAAGCAGGAATTCTCTTTGTGAGTCACAGTCAGACCTGTACAAATCACTACGTATTGAACGGATTTCATAAAAAAATGCTTTTGAAGTGTGTATACTGTATCTAGCAACCCAGCATGGATGAAGTACATGTCTTTCAGATGTAGAACCGTTCCTTGAATAAGATCATCGCCTATCACCACATATTTGGCTTGCACTTGTGAAGTTTCCGGAAAGTACTTCAACACTCTTTTTCTGGTCAGAATGTTGCTGATTTGATCTCGAAGTTGTACCAGCGTTTCTCGGATCGGTCCTGGTGGCATGTATAAAAATTCGTCTTTATATACAAAGGGTTCACGCACTGGCTTCTCGAATGCTAGCCTTGCCGTAGTGCATCTTTCCATCCAGATTTCGCAGACTTCGTCCACTTGACGGTTACTCCACTTTAACGCTTCGGATTCTGACTTTTTAGCTTTCAGATTGTTGCGATTAAGTACCGCCTGTCCTTGCTCGAAGTGAAATTTAAGGGTAAACTTCGAATGAATATTGCATAAGTTCTGAATGTACCAAATTGCGCGACTTTCAGTATATGCGTTGGAGACTTGTCGAACTGCCTAGTGAATTAGAACCGCATGCAGTATTGTTGGGACCGGTACTTGCACATGTATACCAAATTCATTCGTGCGTTTTGAGCTAGCTGCCTTTGCTACGTCCGAGATTCTTACGCCTTGACAGTACGCGTGCCAGGAACAAGGTGTTAGAATGTTCCAGCCGTCAGGGAACTCTGATGATGTCCTGATTGTGTTGAGATTTGACAGCGGTTTCCGGACACTGCGCTTGCTGTGAAGTTGTAGCATAAAATGTTTCTGCAACTGCCACTTTCCTGTCCCCATTCTCTCTTTGAACTGTCATATGCAGTAAACGTTGGCCTACGCCTCTCACTCTATTTTGACTGTCTCTTTCCCCTATTCTCTCAAAGTGCTTATTTACTCTTGGCGCAGAGTCCTGAGTATTGTTTTTTGCTTTGTTACTAGTTTCTGATAAACTTAAGTGCTGACTAATCTTACTAGGCTCTTGCCTGGATGCGTAGCCGTGAATATACTGACTAATTTCTACTACTCCTGGTTTAGAAACCGTATCTTTAAACCGACCTTTCCCTTTCGTTGCACTTTGTTTTCGATCTTTACGAGCTTGAATCGGGTTGTTATTGCTTTTGTGAATCTTTCGACAAGTCTGCTCTGTCTCTCTGAATGTCTCTTCGCTCTCTGACCAGTCTGATACATCCAATACGATATAATCGTCTGTCATAGGATTTCTATAATCAATCTCTGTTAAGCTTTTTTGAGAATCTATAGAATCAAAATTCATACAAAAAAAACAGGTGATTGTCTCTTTTTCAGACTTTTCTAATTCTTCAATGTCCTTATTGACTATTTCTAACGGATATAAAATGTTGATGGCCATGATTACATGCCTATTACCGTACTTAAGCTTAGCTGTTCTTATTTGCCCGTCACGGCCTGGAATTAATTTATCTATTAGCGCTAATCGCCATTCATTTCTAGGATTGTCGTTCTCTTCTACAAGAACGACCTCTCCCACCTCCGGACCTGTTTGTGTAGTCCTTTTTTAAGGAAATTCGAGTGAATTTTGTCTCTCTCTTAGCGCCAACAGATACTCTGAGTGCCATTTTTTTCAAAATGGATCTTTTCGCTTAATTGATGCGTTAAAAATTTCTTTGAGCTTATCTCTATTGTTCACACGGTCATAATAAGTTGGATCTTTATCATCCATCTCTTCTATTTGAGGAGAATCGGAGGAGAGATTATAAGATAAAAGAAAATCGAGAGGACGTAAAGGAGTTATAATCTCTTTTTCAGACAAATAAGTGAGAGGACGGGAATTTATCATAAATTCAATTTCTGTGAGCAGAGTCATAAATTGTTCTAGATACAAGATTTTTCTCCCTACAGTTTTCTTCATAGCTGATTTTACGATAGAAATCAATCGTTCTTAAAATCCTCCTCTCCATGGTGCTCGTTCTGCGATGAAATTCCATGATATTCCTTTTTCTGTCTGCAACTCTTGAAATTCTTTTGCCGTGATTACTTCTTTCCATGCATCTTGTACAATTTTTGAGGCGAGCTTGAAATTTGTTCCGTTGTCTGACAAAATCGTTTGTGGCGTTCCTCTTCGCGATATGAATCTTTTGAATGCACAAATGAACGATTCTGCACTCAAGTCTTGAGCTACTTCGAGATGAACGGCTCTTGTTACGAAGCAGGTAAATATGGCTCCCCAAATCTTCGTTGGTTCAAACTCTTTCCGAATTCTGACATTAATGGGACCGAAATAATCTAGTCCTGTATGCTGAAACGGTCGACTTTGTGTCACTCTTCTTTCTGGTAAGTCTGGCATCTTCGGAAGCTTATAAGGTTTTGCTTGAAATTTTCTGCAAATGAGACAGCCATGTCTTACAATCGATTGAATGCTACGCCTTCCTTGCGGTAACCAATATTCGCGTCTCAATTGTGCAAGTGTTGTCGTAGATCCTGCATGGAATGCCTGCGTATGTTCGTGTAGTACGATTAGCCTAGTAGCCATGTCTTGACGTGGAAGCCACATGGGAAGACAAGTTTCTTCTTTCATTTTGCTCTTTCCGATGCGTCCTTTGCATCTCCAAATCTGATGATTATCTCGAAACATTTCCAATGTTTTTATCATGTCTTCGTTCGGTGGTTTTCTTTTTTGAGCTTCCCTTATCAACACGATTTTTGCTGCTTTTAGTTCCTTAGCACGAAGATGGTCCGTTTCTTTTGGTTTTCTGCAAATTACTGCCGCGAATCTTAACGCGTACGCCGTGATTCTCATCGCTTTCCTCCACGTGGAAACTCTGCTGACGTCAATTACTGACTCTACTGCTTCACTTGCTGTTGCGAATCCTGTGATATGAAATACTTTTTCTGTTTTTTCACTGATGCGTTTGGCGTATTCTGTTGGGTCAAATTCTGGACCAATCTTTGGCCTTCTTTCGTTCCTGCTGAGCCACGATGGACCGTTCCACCACTGATCGTTCGACGAGAGCTCTTCAAACGTTGATCCTCTTGTCAGTAAGTCCGCCGGATTGCTTTCCGTGCTTACGTATTTGACTTTGAATTGCCTGATCACTTTAACTCTATTTTCGACGAATCGATCTTGTTTGGACGTGTCGTTCAGCCAATGAATCACGCACTGGGAATCTGTCCATAGATGAGTTTCTTGCGTTTCCATCTGCTTTTGTAGAAATGTTGCTATCTGTGCTGCTAATTTCAGTGCCTGAAGTTCCAGCTTTGGTATGGTAGCGTTCGAACTCAGCGATTTTACTCTGAATTTGGAGAAAATCAGTCTAGCTTTTGGATGACCATCAGCTTTGCTATGAAGATACGCGGCCGCTCCAAAAGCGTCTTTTGATGCGTCAGCGAATACGTGTAGGTCGAATTGTTTACCTTCGTGTTGAAATAAGCGTCTGGGAACAATGATTTTGTAGCCCAAGTTGCGCCGATGCTTTTCCAGTGATGCGACATATTTTCAGGAAGAGGAGTGTCCCAGTCAAGTTTTTTCTGCCATAATTCCTGAAAAAATTTCTTAGCGGAAAACATTGCTGGAGTTGTCCATCCCATCGGATCGAAAACACTCGCTATGGTTTTTAATACGCTTCGCTTTGTGGCGTTTTCTTCTTTGTTGTTGTTCGCGCTCATGATAAATGTATCCGCATCCGTATCCCACTTGATGCCTAACACTTTGACCTTTCCCGCTGGCAGCCTATCTTCTTCCGGTAATTGCTGAATGGAATTCCTATCGTTTGACGCGAATTCTCTCAAATTCATTGAAACTTTGCCAAAAATTTCTTTAGCTTCTCGGCATATCTTCACGGTATCTGCTTCAGCTTCTGCATGCATGACTATGTTGCCAACATAAATGTTTTCTTGCATAATTTTCGCTAGCTTTGAACCTTCTCTGTTAAGGTGTTCTTTTAAAGTCGCTGCTAAAAGAAACGGGCTACAGATTAATCCGAACGTGACTCTACGGAATCTGTAAGTGACGAGTTCCCATTCTTCATTTTCTGGATCTTTAGACCATAAAAATCTGCATGCGTCTGTCTTCCGAACTCACAGAAAGTTGCAAAAATGCTTTCTCGATGTCTGCGGTAATGCACACTTTGGGAACTCTGACGCGCAACAGTATTCCGAACAAATCACAAAGAAGTAACGGTCCTCGATGCAAGCATTGATTGATGGATAACTGATCTTTTCCCATTTTTGCCGAACCATCGTAAACTACTCGGAGTTTCGTATGAATCTTGTCTTCACGGATGACTGCTTGATGTGGCAAATAGTGGATTAGTGAACCTTTTTGTTCTAATCCTGGTCGAACTTTCTCGATAATCTCATTGTCGAGCTGATTCATCATGGTTTTGTGGTACTGCTCCAACAGTTCCGGTCTCGTTTTGAAAAGCTTCATTGTGCTTCGCAACCTTTCTCGAGCCAACCAATAGTTTGATGCCAGCTTTGGTCTGGGTGCTTTCCATGGAAGTGTAACTTCATACCTTCCGTTAACCAATTTCAGAGTCTGGTTGAACTTTTCCAAAAGTTTTGCATTTTCGTCGCCTTGAAGATCTTCTTCCACTCCTGTTTTTTCAACCTCAAAGTGATTTTGTACCAGGCTGAAGAGTTCATCTTTGTTTGATGAGCTACTATTAACCAGATTGACGGTGATTACGCTTGTCTGCTATAATTCTGAGCTCTGTTCTGCATTTGATCGTCCGCTGATGATTGGACCTAGCAGCGACCTGGACAATACAAATCCGTTTGCTAGGATCTTCTTTTCCTTGATTTTGAATTGATGTAGTTGATCAATTCCGATGAGAATGTCTGGCTTCTGTTTGTCGATTGGCTGTTCAAAGAGTCCTTTTTCGACTGATTTCCAATGTTGACGATTCACAATTGCCATAGGTACTGACCTCGGAATAATTGAGTCTACCACGTTGAACTGCAGCGGGAATGTGCCTCCGCTTAATCCTTGTACAATTGCTGTACTTCTCTCGCTTTCATATTCTTGCGGCGATATTGAACCGAACGTACACAATTGAATTTTTTCAATTGATTCTGTCTTCAGCTGCAACGATTGAGCGACTTCTTTTGTTATGAAACTCTTTTGACTGCCTGTGTCAAAGAAAATGATGACGTTTTGTCGTCTCTTCGGTTGTTGAGGATTCTGTAAAACTGCACCAACAGTCATTAACAGAACTGTTCCGCTTGAATTGATTGGAGATGCCATTGATGCAACTTGAGTGCCTCTTCCATCACCGAATTTCTCTCCGCATAACGATGAATGATGATCGAGTCTCTTGCAGTGACGACACGTTCGTCTGAATGAACATTGTTGTTCGCTGTGCCCCTTGTTCAGACATCTCGCGCACCGTTGAACTTCCTGAGCGCGCTGAATTCTCTGGGTTCTTGTCTTGTACTTGAGGCATTCATCCGAGCAAAAGTAGCAACTGATTCCGCCTCGAGTTTCCGGTTCGTTGCTTTTGAACACTGACTTCGGACACGGTGAAATTTGTGCAGCTGGGTACGAAATGGCTATATTAGGAGTTGCTTGTACGCTTTGTCTTCCGTTGGAGGAGTACATGGGACGTGACTGGTTTGTGTGATTCCAGTGGCCTACTTGACGCAGAGGTCTGGCCTGATGATGTACAATATTTGTAGCAGCAGCTGCTGGTTTGCTTTCTGGTAGCGCAATCAAGTGCATGCGATCAACCATCTCTTCTTCCAAGATTAGACGTCCGATTGTGCGACGAAGCTCGTCAAGATTCCAAACTGCAAATCCTTGCTTACGCTTATTGATTTCCCGAATTAAGAATTTCGGAAGTTTCTGCTCGATCTCGTAACAGTCACGCGTAGAGTGTAGCGGATGCCCTAGAGCCTCTAGCTGTCGACAAGCACATTCCAATTCCTCGTAAAGCTTTTTTGCATCTTGGAGTGTCCTACAAGGTCTGAGAGATGAAACGGTGTGAAATAGTTTTCTTATCGTTTCTTCTTTGTTGTCGTACTTCTCCCGAAGCAAGTCCACAACTATGTCGTAGCTGTTTTCGGTCAATGGAAGACCTCTGATTGTGTTCCTAGCCTCTCCGACCAAAAGCGAGCGCAAGTGAGTCATCTTTTGGCGCTTTGTCATGTCTGACGCGTCGATAGACTCTTTAAAATCTTCTCAAAATTCTTGCCATTGATCACGCGAGCCATCGAATTTCTGGATCCGCAGTTTTGGTAGCTGCACAGTTGGTGGCTTATGTTCCGGAATAGGTACTGCTATCGATTGTTCCCCTTCCTGCTCTGTCGTTAGCGTGTCCACCTCAGTTTGTAATTCGTCACGACGAATTTCCAGTGTTCTGATCCGTTGTCGTGCTCGGTTGCTGATAGCCTGATCTAAAGTCGCCTCGAATTCCTTAAATTCGGTTTCAGCTGTTTCACGCTTGGTAGCAGCGATCTTGTTGACGGCGTCGATCCAATGACTTTTGTATCCTCTGAGCCTTTTGACTCCGTCCTTAAGGTCCTGCCATTCCTTCTCACAGAAGTCCTGTAGCTTCTTGGCCTCGAGTAGTTTGAGTTTGCTCGTAGAATTTTGCTGTCGAGTCATCACGTCTCTGGGGTTATCAAGAACCATTTGAAGGTCGTCTAACGTCTCTTCAATTAAGGTCTGAAACATTTTGCTTCTTCACTAGGTACATAAACCTGAAACGCAAAGTTTAATCTTCGAATGAAATTTATAGAGCTCGATTTTTATCCTGTCAAGGTCGCCACTTGTAAGAAATAATTACTATTCTTAATCGGTCCACGCGTTTAATAATTATTCCTAACAAGACCTTTGTGCACAAATTGTGGAAACGACTTTTTCCTTTTTATGTGATATTGAGTGAAAAAAGCCTAAGAAGTGAACTTTATTACTTTAGAATATCTTAAAAGCAACAATAAACAACAATAAAAAAATAATAAAAAAGTCCAGCACGGCAAAAAAACTCGCGCGAAAAAGCGCTTTTTTATTTTCGCAGACAAAAACAAAACGCAGTCCAAAAATGCCAGAAAAATTAAATTAAATTTGAATTGTTTTAAAATAATCCAATTCATGTTTTCGCTATTCGCGACAAGGGTCCCAAAATTGAATTAGTTAAAATTGTATGCGTGAGTAGTGTAGTAGGGGGTAGTCGGAGTCGGGGATCACGAATTTGATATTGTTTTTTTTGTAATTTTGTGTTTCCAGGGTCCCAGTTGGTCCTAAATAGGGTCCCAACATTAAATTTGCTATTTTTGTATTCGTGAATAGTGGTTGGATTTGGCTAAAATTGCTCAAAAATGCTTAAAATGGTCTTAGAACACCATTTTGAGTGTTTTGGAACAAATCTGAAAAAATTTTTTTTGACCATTTTCGAACCAAAGGCTACCCCCTTTGGTAATTTTCAAAATTTTCCTTTTTCTTCAATATTTCGCGATGCGTAAGAGATAAGTAGAATCATGAAGACGCATATTTGCGTCGAAATCGGTCACGCGGTCGGCGCGTTATGAGGCGCGCAAATTTTGGCCAATTTTCGATGTTCGCGCTGAATTACGAATTTGACGACCGCCGTTAAATCCCCTCCCGCCGTAAATTCAAAATATGCAGCAGAATGTGGCGTTTTGTAATAAGTTAGAAAAAAATTTTTTTGCGTTGATAAAGAAGTCAAACCTTTGATAAAGAACCTCAAAGTTTATAGTAATTAAAAATTTATTAATCATATGACTTAAATAGAACCAAATAACGCACAAATATAACACGAAATGGCGTTTTCATTTAGTGGTGGAAATGATTTTCCAAATGCTTTGGTTTCACGGTAACATTACACGTGGAAAAACCGAAAAGTAATTTCAACAATTTCTAATTTTCAATTATTTATTTAAAAATCTTTTTTTGTAAACAAGCCATGGATTAGAAAAATAATAACGCTTTTGCAGATTACTCGGAAAGAAAGGCGATGGGACTTTTTTAATACGAAATTCGACCAATTTTCCGGGAAATTTTACTTTATGTATTTCTTACAAGGGAAAAGTAGAGCATTACAGGTTATTTTTACAAGCCTATTTTTTGGGCACGTTATCATATTTGTTTTAATTTAGAATATATTTAAAAAACAAAAAATTTTCATGTGATAACGATATCCTGGCATAGTAAGATAATTTTAGTTTAATGAAAGTTTACTAGTAAATTGCCTTTTTTTCTACAACTAAAATATAAATTGAAAATATTTTAGCCAGTAGAAATTATTTTCCATTATATCGAAATAGGCAATCGAAATGAACCTCCAGAGGAATGCCCAAAATATATTATTGCTTTAATGCATGATAGCTGGCAATTGGATCCGCAACTGCGGCCCACATTTTACGATATCTCTTCTACCATTAAGCATTATATCGATAATAACTCGAGTTTATAAAAATTAAAACACATACTATTTTCATAAAAAAATGTATAACAGAGGTGTGTCGGAATTCCATTTTCCGAGGTTTTTAGTCGTTTTTTCTGATTTCGTAATTTTAAAATCATTTCTGGTATACTTGTTAAGAAAAGGTTGTGATTCTTATCTTTATCTTTTCAATTTATTTTTTAAGCATAATATATATTATTATTTCAAGAGCATTCCAGTTTATTTTCCAAGGCCATAATCATTTTTAACGCCTTTAAGATAATTAAACTTGTTTTTTTTGCCTTATTTATTCACTTTATTTATTTCAAAAGATCTTTTTTTATCAGTGTCTTAATGCTCTATTACATTGCGATCTAAATTAATAAGCTCACCCGCTTTAAAGCAAAAATTTTCTTATTTTTGCTTTAAAGAATTTGATTTTTTTTGCAAAATATTCCTAATTTTATACCAAATTTATCTATATAGTGTCGTAAATTTTGTTATTTCAAATTTTATGAAAAATCTTGGTGACCTCACTTATGCATTGTGAGAAAAAAATGGCCTCACTAATAAAAATAATAAAAATGGTTAAATTTTTTAATTATAATAAAAATAAGTAAATTTAGTCTTAAGAACAAATTTAACATTTGTTTAAGTTGCAATTGAAAAATTAATTCTACCTTAAAAATCGATTTATGTTTCGAATATGATTTTTTCAAAAAATTGAATATCATCTTAAAAAAAACACAAAATTTTGTCGTATCAAAACCGGTTTTTAACGTAAAATTAATTTTTATACGAATGCTAAATCTGTTCTTATTTTTTGGTATAATTATTTAATTTTAAAAATTTAACAATTTTTATTGGTTACAATGGTCTACATCGTATATGTTTATTAATTTGAGTTAGTAATATTTTTCATAAAATTTGTGATAAAATTTTTTTAACACAACAGATAAATTCAGTATAAAATTTGGAACATTTTACATAATCAAATTTATTAAAGCAAAATAAATAAAAAAGGGGTGAGCTTATTAATTTGGGTCGCACTGTATTAAAAATGTTTGATTATTATGATTTTTTTAACTTAATGTGTCTTTTTATATAGCGAATAAGTATCTCATTAACTTATCCTTTCTTAAAAGGCAACTAATCTACATAATTCGTTTTTTATTTCTAATAAAATCAGAAATATATGTATGTAGGTGTATTTTTTAAAAATGGTCGAAGATTAAAATTTTTATATCATTCATATTTCACTTTAGTATAACTTTCAATCGACTACATTGTGACATATAATTATTATAAAACTTTTGAAAATGCAAATAAATTTTACAATTATTTAATTTTCTGAGAAATCAATATCATCGATAGGCTCTGGACCTTGTATATGTGCATTGAAAGTAGAAAAATTGTGTTCGGTTATCAGTATCGCAAATTAGAACATTGGAATCTTTTTGTGGAACACGACCTATTTAACTTTATAATTTCTGTTGTAGTTGATCGATTCGAATAATTTTTTTCCAAAAGGTTCAGCTTGAAAACTAATACAAAAATATATTTTTATTTTTCGCAAATATTAACTTTAAACCGAGTTATAAAGATTGAAACTCGAAAAAATTGACGAAAAAAGAAGGTAAGACCTCTGGAACACGAAAAAAAAAATTCAATTTGATCGCGAATAACTCGGCTTAATGTTAATATTTGCGAAAAATAAAAATATACTTTTTTAGTATTTTTCAAGCTAAATTTTTTGAAAAAAAAATTATTCAAATCGATCAACTAGAAAAGAAGTTATAAAGTAAAAAGATCGTGTTCCATAAAAAGGTTCCAATGTGCCACTTTGCGACATTGTCGGTTATACCGATGCAAATAGTAAACATAATATAATGCGGAAACAAGTATTAGGATTTCATTCCAGAATTGGCTCACGGATGGCAACCACAACACTGCCATCACTTTATAATGAAACGGGTTCGTTTGATATGGATGTACTCCGCAAAATTGAATATTATATTAAATCGGAATGGGAAGGTGACAAGCCGGGTATTAATTTCTTTCTCTTACTTTTTGCGTTATTCTCTTTTAT
This sequence comes from Bradynema listronoti, assembly GCA_024678965.1. NCBI lineage: Eukaryota > Metazoa > Nematoda > Chromadorea > Rhabditida > Allantonematidae > Bradynema > Bradynema listronoti. The sequence continues at coordinate 6,922,211 of JANLNO010000002.1, forward strand.
TGTGTGGATGGTTTTTATTTTGTTTTTCTTCTCACGATTATTTGGCCTTTTTTTGGGCTACTGGATGCGTCGTTTTCTTGCATGGTCGGGTGTCGATGATATCGTCCAGCTTTCGATAGGATCTTTTTCTGTAAGGATATTTATTATTAAGATATTAAATATGCTTCGTAAAACTAGTTTTTAATATTCTTTTAAATTAAAAATTTGTATTTTTTACTAATTTTTTATTTTAAACAGGTTAGTATATTATCTGGAAAAATAATGTTTCGCGATTTTTTGTTAGTTACGGGTGATTTTACGTTAAGACTGAATGATGGTTGGATTATATTTTCATATTGGAAATACATTTCGAAGGACCGACGAATCCAAGATTGCATGTAGATTTCATCTCTAAATAACAAATTAAACATTTAATATTTATAGGAATGTATCACGTCTACATATACTCGTCAACGGTCTTAAAATTCATGTTTTTAATCGAATGTCTGTATATCAAAATATTGCGCGACAGGCTGGTATGCAGCACTTGTTCAATACTGTTAATCTCAAAGAACCTGCGTTTGGAGGAACTACGAAAACGACAAAGAATAATTCGGCAATGCTGGAAATGCAATTGGATGCATGGTGGGATAATTTGTGGCGATTATTTGGCGCCATTCGTTTGGAAGTTACGTCCGCACGATTACTTGCCGGTAACAATCTATTGCCGACAGTTTGCTCATTTACGTTCGAAAATTTGAAATGCAAGTTTTTTAAAATTGATTAATTGCTTAATCATTCGAAAAGCGACATGTCACTGCAGCGACATGTCGCTTTTTGTCGTTTCAAATATGTCTTTTTTTCCGATCGATCGCAATTTTTTGGCGGTTTTTGTCATTTATTACTTTTTCAGATCACAATTGAGCTAAAAGCAAATATGGTTTTTTTCACAAAAATTCATAATTTCATCCCCGATTGTATTTTTGTTATAAATTTTTTACTTTTTAACCAAATTGTAAAATTATTTTTACATTCGATTCACAACTTATTGAAAATTTTTTTGTCACTAAACTTGTTCATATTGGTTCCTATATAGAAATTTTATATTTGGTTGAACTTTTTTGAGAAAAGGTGAAAAATGAGTAAAATCAATTTTTCAATCAGAATTTTACTAAAATTTCATTTAATAGGCCAAATGATGTCCATTATGATTAATTTTATCCTCATTTTGAACCAAAATTTTAGAATCATTCAAATAAAAGCTTGATGATTAAGATGCGTCCATCATTATGTTATAAATTTTAATGATTTTGCCTATTTTTAACCATTTTTAAAAAAATTGCGAAAAAAATTTCAGATGAATATAAAATTTCTAAATCGGAACCAATGTGAACAGGTTTGGTGTCAAAAAATTCCCAAGGAGTTGCGAATCAAATGTAAAAAAAAATTTACAATTTGTTTAAAAAGTAAAAAAGCTGCAGACAGGAAATTTGCAAAAAAACGCATGGTTCGTATACGAAAAACAAAAAAAATGCTCTGGTTTTGAATGGGTTAAAAAACAAATTAAAGTTAAAATTTTAGCACGTATTTTTCTTTCCGAAGCGTCGAATAAGGATGATGATCGTTACATGTTGAGATTGGAGGCCAGTGCCGAAAATTTGAAAGTAGCTCTCATTAAGTCCAACGATTTCATTGGTAGTGATATATCAAGTGTGAAGCAAGAGGATCCGCCACGTACAATGGGCAATGGATTTGTGATATTCCAGTCGGCAATGATTCAATTTTATTATCATCAAGATCTCTTGGGTTAATTTTGAATTTACAATTTGACGATATAACGAACGATAATGATTTATTTCTTATTTATAGGACTAGTTAAGGACGAACGTCAGTCATCCAACTTGAAAGTTCCAGTATGGGAAACAATTTGGCGTTTGGATAAAAATACAATTTTTTCATACGGTCCATGGGCGGACAAACAACGTGCGTTAATTTATACGTTCTTTTTTCCGTCCGATTGTGGTTGTGCTCCGTTAACTGAGATGCCGCGGCGCGGTGAGCGTCGCATTCTTATCAATCACAACGTACGCGTTTCACTCTTGCACGACGCTACGATTGATTTTTGGTTTATGCGTAACGAGGAATTAAACGCTATTCACTCACGTGTAAAACAAGGATCGTCACTTGAGGTAAGATTGAAGTATTTGTATACAAAAATACATGTTAATAAATAAATTTAGTTCTACATTCCTTTTGTGATCACCGAAAAAGGATTTATATCAAACCTATCTGGCTGTCTGCTTTGTTTTGAATCAACTACCTCGTTACCGTTCCGAGAATTCATTAATTGCGAAACATTTCGATTTAATGTTACAATGAATTATCCTCGCTCCTATAATCATCAACAAGTTTGGGACATTTGCATAGTTTTGCACGAATTTTCGACATATTTCTTATGGGATCATAAGAATTTTGTAATGGCAAGTTTTTTAAAGCTTCTTTGAAGTTCTTAATAATGGCTTATTAAAAGAATTATAGATCTTTTTTCAGGAATAAATTTCATTTTAAAGGGAAGGATGGTAGTTAAATAGTAGAACATAAGATTCTTAAAAAAATTTTTTAGACCCTAAATGTCTATCTAATCATTCCCGAATATTAAATTTCTATTTTTTATTAGGGTTTTTTTCGAAAAGTAAAAAATATTGGAGTAATTTACTCATATGGTACTTCAACAGTCGATACGAAAAGTACGCCATTCGATTTCCCATGGTCCAAAACGATACTGAACTGAAAGATTTAACCATCGCTCGTACCTCGGTCCCGAGTCGTGGAGCTCCAAAAAAATCTGGCCTTCCACCGTCTCCTGCCCATTCATCTTGCGTTTTTTTCCTTTTATAGGAAATGGATCAGTTGACCCAACTAAGCCAAAAAAAACGCACAAATTTAAATTTTAATATTGTTTTTAATATTTTTTTTGTGAAAATTTATGTTTGCCTATGTCTAAGCCTGAGCCTAAGCCTAAGCCTAAGGCATAGTTGTTGGTGAGATCTTTGCGAGGGAATGTGCGCTACGCTCACACCCTCTCGCAAATGATCGATACAGCAAATTGCTAACGGTGATTGCGGGACAACCGCCAAAACCTGTCTAAGCCTAAGCCATACTAAGCAAGTTTTTTCGAATAGAACCAAAGAAAAAGCAAAAAAATCGGTCAAGAAATATAAAAATACTGTAATCATGTAAATCGTGTCATGACAAATTTCATTTGACAAAAAATAAAACTTTTTTCTGAAAAAAATTACAAAAATTTAGCAAATTTTCGGGACTTTGGAGCCTCATAACTCGGGACCGAGGTACGGGCTACGGCTGATTCTTGTAATTCAGTACCGTTTTTGACCATGGGGAATCGAATGGCGTACTTTTTGTATCGATCTGTTGAAATACCATATAAATTTGGCCAAAATATTATTAAGAATTATGTATAATCTGTATCAAGTCATTTTTATAGGATATAATAAACGAATGGAATTCAGACAATGTGCCGGATTTATGCAAATTTATTCCATGTTTGTGGAACATTAACATTAAAGTAGTAGATAGATTCGAAATTCTCCTTCTTCTAAATGATAAAAATTGGATCGACACTATATCAACGCAGTTACCTGAAAATCTTCAAGTTGCTATTACTAGCGAACATTTGTACGTAAATTACACACTGGATTTTACGGAATTCCAACCTGATCTCAATACATTTGAACTTAACATGAAAGCGGAACACGATATTACTGTGCGAGTTTACATTCCTCCACAAAATTTATTGGCTTCAGTATTTGCGGCAATAATTCATAATTCGTCACAGGCTTGTCGAGAAACGAGTAAAGCGAATAAAAAAATGCGTACCGGCAGTTCCATAAGTACAGATTCCGATGGAAAAAGTTGGTTCAAAATTCTTACTACTGAATTAATTACCCTTAAGTGCGAATATGAATATTACGCCTTAATAAAGCATTTAACGACAGATTTGCCAGCACATTATATACAGTACTGGCTTCCAACGGCGCCTTCAAATCCATTTACATTAGAGCCAGATAACCTGTTTATTGAAGTGAATATCCAGGAATCGGAACTGCTATTATCTGGATTGTTTGTTAAACTGGTTCTTAATTTCAAAGACAACTATTTCAGCGCATATGATAAAGCTTCCGATGTCGCAACAAAACCGCTCCATTCAGCGAATACCACTATAAACATGAATGAGAATGATGTTTTTCATTATCGCACGATGAACACTTTCTTTAAGCTAAAGTTGTTTAACATTTTTGGGCATTGTCTAACCCATAATTATCTTGAAGATGAGGCAGATGCTAGTAAAAAAAATTTCTGTCCCGTTGTAATGGTCGATGAACTAGTCATAGAGTTAAAAAAGACGCATTTGGAGTTTGTTGTGCAGGTTGCAACAACTCCAATTACTTTGAAATTTCCAGAGAAAGAAAAGGTATTGAAAAACACAACACAATCGGTAATGATTAGTGGGGTCCAATTTCGTGGACATTCACTTTGCTCTGATTTTGAAGTGCCTTGGAGCGCTGAAGTACTCGAATACGGTTGGCTGGTAGAGGTGATTATTGGCGATATTATCGGACGGATAAAAATTTGTGATTTATTAAAATTTATGCAATTTATCAATTCAGCTATTATCACTCTATTACCGGGCGATGATGAAATGGAAATGCCAGAGCGTTCAAATCTTTGCCATCATTTTCAAAATATTTGCTTTTGTTCAAAATCTAACTTAAATCTAATCGACAATCGACATCGTTTGCAAAAATGTGCATCTGTTGAGACACTAAAATACAAATGTATTCGTGTTTCGGTGGATTCGCTTAAAATATTTTTAGATGAGGAAATTTATGGCCATCAAATTTGCATTAAACAAATTCGTTTCGCATTTTGTAATTCGCATTGCGGAACGTTCGCCGAAAACTTCAAATTACATATTGGAAGAACAGATGCTAATCAATTTATCAGACTGGAAAATAATACAGGAAATTGGGCACGTTGTGGCTACGCTATTGCAAATAATCTTGAATTTAATCTACACTTAGCATATTCTCCCGCAGAGCGGTATTTGATCGAGGAACGTCGCAAATTTCTTTTAAAGCACGATAAAGCATCCGATTGTAGATTGTATTTCCTATGGAATAAAGAATATGCAAAGAGTTGTACATGTTTTGGCAGATCTCGTTTCTTTGCAGAAGAAGACACAAGCGGAATCCAATTTTTCTCATCAAATGATGAAACTAATAAATTGGCAGTGCCGTTTATTCACTGTAACAATAATGAACAGCCTGCTTATTTACAAAGCATTCTTGACGCACAATGTTTGGCGCTTCCAGGACAAGAAAATCAGAAAAAGAGTACAGTTTCAATAAGCGCTGACGATGATGAAAATGATTCACCGAGGAAAGTAAGTGATGCGTCATTTCATTCCGCCACATCGAGAAGATTTTTTACCGGCATGCTTTTTCCATTATTTGACGTAAATGTAGCAGAATATGTGAATTTTTTGGATGTTTTCCACTTTTTCGATGAAGATTTGACGTTTAAAAGAATTTGTAACGGCATTAGCGGCGTTCGATTAGTTCATAAAAACGATAATTCTACATCTATATCCTCACAACTAGAAGTGAATGAACATGAAAAAAATGTAGAAGTATGTGACTACAACACATTTGATTTAAATGTCGGTGGCGGTAAACACGTAGAAGTATTTTTGTCGATTATTTCCTTAGAGCTTTTGGAGAAATTCGTTGCTACAATTTCTGATGCATTGTGTCGTCAGAATCCGGCTTATCTAGCAGAACATATTTATCGCAACTGTTCTATGGCGCATCACAAGCAGCCATTAACGTCTAGTTTCAAACGTAAAGAAAGTAGTTTGCTTGACTGTAACTTAAATGCCATCATCGAACTGCCTTTGCTTGACATTTGCTTTTTAAAATGTGGCCATTCCAATCTTACGCGATCGACAAATAAATACAATTCCCTGTCTAGCATAAATTCTATTGCCTTAGCACAAATTCAGCCATGTAGCGTAAAAATTATGCCACCGTCATCGTTGTGTTCAGTCATGGCAGGAAATTCCGATTACAAACAATCCAAGGCATTTGTTAACTTTCAATTAACAAATACCTATTTCGACATACTCCACATAGTAGACCAAAAGGAGTATGACAGCGTATTTAATAAAATCCCAATTTCTGTAACAACAAATTGGGCAGATATCACCACAAATATTGAAGAATTCCATGATATGCGTGTAAAAACAATAATTGACATCCACTTACCGCAAATTACTGTTAACGGTGCTATAGGAAAAGTTTTAAACAAACCAATCGATAAAAAAACAAAATCTTCTGCAAAGATTTGCATGGGCAATCGGCTCACAGTCGATATGCAATCGTTTAACATCGTAGCCGTTTTGGGTAATTTTTTTATAAATATTAAAAAATCTTTATAGTATATACAATTAATATCAATTATTTTTTAAATTTTTAAAAAAAAACTTTAATTAAGGCAAGTCAATAGAGGATCCTCCGCTACACACAAATAATAATGCATTTGTAAAACCGAGTGAACATTCATTTTTTGAAGCTCTGTCACCAATTATTAGCGCATGGTGTAAAGCGATTCTAAAATGCGAGAAAAACGTGCTGCGAGTTTATGAGATGACTGAAATGCATCGAATTCTTACCGTTACAAAATTACTCTCTGATGCTCTCGATTGGCAAGACGATTGCGCTTTTGTAAGATCTTTTAAAGTGTTTAATATTAAAAATATCTGTCTCAATTTAGGCGAAATATAGAATATTTCTGTATACGATAGTGTACATATTTTTCTGAAATTTCTATTGTGCCATGTTTACTGCAAAATTATTTTAAAAATAGTCGGAAAAGGGAAAAATAGAATCAGTTATTTTTTTCTTTGCTTTCATACTCTCAATAATACACTTTATGTGAATTTGCTTTTTTAAGTATTCATTATTTAATAATATTAATGCATTATATTAATGCATTATTTAAGGTTGATCTTTCTCTTCAAAGCAATCGAATGCAAGATGTTAAGCTTTATTATCGTAATCTTCTTTCGTGTCCGTCCTGTCGACTAATTCATAATCTACTTCATTACGCTGCACGAAATGAAAAATATATTCGTCTTAATTATTTTACCGATATTTCTATAAATTTAAATATTTTTGCGAATAAGGAACGGTGTAAAGCGGCAGTCATTGCATTGCTTAGCCACTGGCAAACGGTCATTTGCAATGAAATACAGGTTTATTTATTTTAAGAGCAATTTAATGCTAAAATTATAAAATTTTAACTTTTTTATGGATTTAGCTTGCTGACAATAAATTGGCTCACAAGTATAAATATAATGTTCCCTTGAAATCGTACATAATTTCGGAGAACACAAATTCCGGTGATGCTAGTAATTCTAATGGCAATCGTATTATGGTATTATACATTTTCTAAATATTTTGAGAATTTGGCTTTTGTTAAACTTTGTGTGGAATGTTTTGATCTACCTATTAAAAAGTAAAATTTATTGAGGATCTTTATGATCTTTTCTTAAAACTTAGTCTGACATACAAAATAAAAATCAACAAGCTCAAACTTCGCGTAATGCAGACGCGGATGATGCTAGCTCGCGCGTAGCACCATTTCGCCCGACGCATCGTCGCGGACCGTCGACTCTTACGCAACTCACGCAATCCGGCGCTAATGAAAACGAGCCACGTTCGTGTTCATTTTTTATTGGCTTATACTTATTGAAAAACATAATTTTTTGTTTATTTAGAAGATCTCTATCACTGGATTCTCAAGGCGCACAAGGATTACAAAGAGCGACGAATGCAATTTTCTTCCGATAAAGTCTCCGATTCTAACGATACGGAAATTAATTCCATGGAATTGCTGCTGTCCGTTTTTTTCTGGACAATTTATCAGGTGAGCATATGATTTTTTCTGCAACTGCTTTCTTCTTCATTGGAAATGCTTGAAATATACATATAAATAATTCCTTTTTAGAAATTAAAATTTTTTTAGGAAATGGCGCTGGAAAATTCGGTGCTGGATGCATTACCGTCGAAGAATATTCTAGCTAATATTACCTTTGCGCTGCACGATTTGCGCGTTGCCGTAGTGGAAAAGAAATTTCTTGTCTCGCAACACAACGAAGTTCTCGTAGCACTCTCCTCTCATCAGCTACTTACGTTAGACAATTTTGAAGCGACCATTCGACTCGGCTTCGAAACCAAACTGGACGACTATCAGTTGAGACCGGCCTGGTGAGAAGCTAATAATATTTTTAAAAATGCAAATAAATTTTCTTCTACTTGTATAATTCTACTTGTATAATTTATACACAATGTTTAATTGTTTTGCTATTAATAGTTTAAAGAAATAGTTTTTGGAAGAGGGTGCAACGGAATTCCGACTTTCGACGTTTTTTACCACCAATTTTTTCGGAAATTTTAGAAATGAATTTTGTTTTTTTTTCTAATTTTTAATTTTCGGCATTTTTTATTATATCTTACGAATTCCGATTTTTTAAATTTAAAATTCATCTCCATTGCACTTACATGCAATAATTTTAGGGGAAATCTCGAACTTGACTATTCATGCAAGATTCAAGAGATTCGTTTGGTCGTTTCGCTAGCATCCGTTTTCTTTATTAACGATTTAACGCTGCTAATTCGCTTTCTGCACAACGACGTCGATAATTTTCTTCAAAAACTTCAGCTTTGCAAGAAAATTCGTTCAATTCATCCATCAACGACAAGCCCTCTTGATAAGGCCGAAGGTGAAAAAGAAGATAGAAGGGCGGCCAGTTGGCCGAATGGCGTCATCAACAAATTGCTTGATTATGAAAGGTTTGAAAATATATTTTTCTTATTTTTTTGCATTAGAATATCATTATTTTTCGCATTGAAAAAAAAAAGAAAAAAATGGAGCAGAAATTTACTTTATTATTACTATTTTTGCATCTTAACTTTTTAATTTTTTTAGAAGTTTGCCTTATAAGCGTCGAGATTTTTTGCACGTAAAAACTATCGGAAATTGGGCATTGAAAATAGTTGCTTTTGAAAGCATGATTATCGACCTGTTTATTTCGTTGACGTTGCTCAAATTGCAATTTAATCAAAGACATACCCGTCTCGTTTCTAGCTCAAAGCCGCCAGCTAATAATGGTAATAATAATATTACTTCAACAATTTTTTCAGCGAACAATTCTCATAATAGAAGAAAAATCTCTCGAATTAACGATAATTTTGCCATCGATCAGGTTTTCTATTTTTTAATTGTCATTCAACATTTAACATATTTTTAGTGTCATAGAAAGTTTTAAGTTAAACATTTACGTCTTTTAGGAGATTAAAGATTTGTATTACATTTTATCTAATTCCAATCGTGAGACTTGTGAATTTCTTCATACCGGAATTTCGGCGGCCTCTTTCTCAACTTTTCCGCCGCCTGTTTCCTCTGTTATTCCGTTAACGTTAGACCATCTCAACGTAACGTTGCGGCGAGCCAATTTAATTGTCGCCGAGCATATCGTTACTCGACAACGTAATTCCGACACCCATCAAATTCTGAATTGTACTCTTCGTGAAAGCACGCTTCTCTATCAACGTCTTGTGGAACAGTTTTGTCTAAGCGTTCCTGTCGACTTTTCTGATTCATCGATTGTCAACAAGTTGAATTTGTCTCTTGGCGAACTTGAAGCGGATTTGCCAATGCATGCACAATCCATTCACGAGGTAATTTTTTGTTTATTAAATTTTGAACCTTATTTTTGAATAGAAAAAAAAATTAAAGACTTATCTTGCTTATTAAAGATGGTTCTTCGACACGGACCACAGCTAAACGAACAATTTCATCGAATTGTTGGTCAGCCGCAGTTGATTACCTTTGAGAACGTCGCATCTGCAACAAAACCGTCCTTTGTTGCTATTGAGCAGCAATCTTTGGCGTCTTCTTCACCCGACGAGTACTTTAACGCTATGTCACAAAGTCATTCTGCTACAACGACATCATCGCTTGTGGGTGACATAAATGAGACACTCGCAGGCGATCGATTACCGAGGATATTATCGACTGCAGAGGACGAAAAAGCCCTACCATCTTTATCGACATCGGTCTCACCGCCGATTCCGCTCACTAGCATAATGAAACCAAAACAAGCACCGCTCGAAATTGAATTTAGTTTACAGCTGGCCGGCATTGAATTGAACGCAAAACTTCTTTCATCGCTTAAGGCCAAGTACAAAATGCAAAAGGCGATCGGCAAGGGGAGAAGGTTTATTTTTTGGAACAACAATTAGCTTTATTAATACAAATTTATTTATTGTAGCGGAAAGATTTCGGACTTTTGTGCCGAAATTTCTGATCATCATCTTTCGTTTCAAGTCACCGCAAGAGACGAAGTGGGTAGCAACAATGCCGCTATGCCAATTGATACATTCACGCTCCAATTACCTCAAATTAGCGCGAATGGAGCGTATCGAATCAAGCCGAAGAATGAAAGCGATGAGCCGAACATATCTGCTAATAGTAATGCCAACAACAATAAGGAATCGACATTTATGTGGTTTGATGGTTGGTCAAACGCGGAATTGATCTATCAAGATGGCAACTACTACGACATCACTATTTTTATGGGTATTTTTTAATGTTTTATTTGAGTATTTAGAATATTTCAAAATTTTTGTAAAATTAAAATTAGATTTTTAAATTTTTTATTTATTGACTCAACGACTCCGAACATTGGGATTAATGAGGCACTTAAAAGTCATAACAACTCGTGAATGACTCAAAATTCAAAGTCTTTTAAATAGAGTCGTTTATTTATTTCTTCTAAATGACCCGGAGACTTTTCGGACTGTTTTTATTTTTTTAATTTATTATTATTGTAGAAAATGTCTAGATAAATTTATAATTAAAAAACGCATTTTTTCGTTTGTTAATTTTCCTATTATTAAGGTCCGATGATTCATACGTTTTCAACGGATCTCTTGAATCAAATTCTATTTGCCGAACAATCCTTTCGTTCCGAATTATCATTTCTGATCGATCGCCTGTCAAGCGAACGACCAAAAACGCCGAGTGGAACGTCCTTTTTAAGCATGAATCCGATTTTGTTTAATTTAGAGGTAAAATTTTATTAGCACATTTTTTGTATATTTTTGAGTTAATTAAAAAGAAAATTGTTTTTTATGCTATACTTTTTGTGCTTTTAAAATTGATTTTTCAATAGATCAAAGGAAATGGGATTCCTTGGCTGCAAATTACTGCCACAACACCAACATCGATTGCAATTCGTTTTACTATTGACAGTCCGCATGCCGTTTTTACGAATCGCTTCATTCGCGATCCGGTGTTCAATTCATCTAGATGTGGCGACGGGATGAAAATTGTTGCTGAAGCAATATTAGGGGACCACAATATTGATCATCGATTATTTGGCCAAGGAAAAATTCAATTAAACGTGAAACTCGGCCAACTTTACAAGACCGCATTGTATGAAGAGACACAGGAGGAGTTGGAAGAATACGCTAACTTTATGACCCAAGTTTATTTTTTTTTCTAATTAATGATTATTATGCAACTTAAAAAAGTTACACTTTTCTTACATAAAAAGTTAATTATTTTTAATTTAAACCATGCATTTTTTTTAAATTAGTCTCATAACGTTTTGATAAAGTCATTATATTTGTAATATAGATTAACATTCACAACGAAGACTCAATTATCACTAATGCGATTCATGCTTTCTCTATTCTGTTGAATCGCCCCTTTCTTCTGATCAAGTCTAATGCAATTGACAAGGCCATTCTGCTCTGGCTTAACTATCGTAATACCTACAATTATTGGCGAAAGGAACGCGAGAAGCTTCTGCGAACACATCGCTCATTCGAAACAACTAGTCAGCAGTCGGAGAAAGCGACACGCCAAACCGCTTATTCCACTACCGCTACAAATTTTGTTAGTTTTTAAAGTTAATTTTTTTTTAATGTTTTGCTTAAAAAGAGAATTTTATAAAGATTCGGTTACATGGCTTTTTTTTGAACACATTTTTCTTAAATTTAAAGGTTAGTGAATTATTTTATTTATATTTAGACAACCGATATGAACATTAATCTTTCGCTATCGATTCGCAACGGTCTCTACGTATGCATGCCGCTTTACAGCCCCGAGCCGACGGACAATTTTGCCGCGCTAATGCTTTCCCTGCAAAGGTCAGACATCACTGTTTGCGTCAAAAAGGAGTTGGCTTGCAATGCGACGTTTAACGCCTTTAAAGTCACCTTTATCGATAATTTTGACGAACAGGTATTTCCCTTTTTTTTCTTATTTAGTTCATATGTATAAAACTTGTCTGTAATAATTTATAATAATTACCTATTTTTACCAGTTATTTGTTCGATAGAATCTTGTTATTTTTTTATAAAACTTTAATTTTACTTAAGTAACGATTTATTATGCTTAATTACGTTTTTTAACTTTTTATTTGTGTTAGCTTATTCTATTTTTCTAACTTTTTTTTTCTTTAATTGTTTGGTGTTGGGACTATTTTATAAAATTTGATTTGCAGATTTTGTCTGAACCATGGCTGTATGAAAGTGGCAGCAATGCGGCAACTCACTCCAACTATTTCTTTTTTCCACATGGATCTTATAATTTCTGTACCAGCGCCGTGTCACCTAACATCGAGAATCGTAACGCCAAGTGGATTCTTTCTGTGAAATCGCATATGCAGGGAATGGTCATTGACTTTGATTATGTAAGTAAAATCTAATATGCATTCAAATTTAGTGTTTTCCTCTATAAGTAATTAATATATATATATATATATATATATATATATATATATATATATATATATATATATATATATATATATATATATATATATATATATATATATATATATATATATATATATATATATATATATATATATATATATATATATATATATATATATATATATATATATATATATATATATATATATATATATATATATATATATATATATATATATATATATATATATATATATAATTAGAAAATTGGCAAACTAACTAATCTACTCATTCAAACGCTGACTTCATCCTTTGCACTTGACGATGACGACGAAATGGTGGACGATGATTATGTGCCATCGGATAGCTCGTATGCGCTCATCGCTATCGATGATGATTGCCAACCTAAAGTGGACGTGGTTTTGAATAGATCGCATGCTACTACCACACAATCGGCCTCTATCGCAATGAGTGACAATAATGATAGTGATCGAGCTCCATTACATTCTTCCAACACAGCCGATGATGATCGCCTTACAGGTGGTCGAGCTTCGCTTGATGGCGTCGATCCACAGCACTCCACTTTTGTTCGACAATTGCCGGCGGACTCTGAAGTTGACGAGGAAGAACTGGCAGGGGACTTTGGCACGGGACACGAGAACCGTGCGCGTGCGCTTGAACGAAAGGTTAACATAAAATTAAATTTCATATTTAATAATAATAATTTGAATTGACGGATCGAATTTTTATTTGAATTAAAAAGTTTTAGACTTCCCAAAAGTTATATTTTTAATTAAAAGTTATAGAATTTTTATTATGAGTACCAAATTAATTTTCTTAGATGCACGAACAGTCTGTTTTGGTCACGGATCTAATGAACTTGGGTGCGTCCGAATTCGCCATTGAAAAGGAGCGCCGCAAATTGCGAATTCTCGAGTTGGCTCGCTTCAAGCACTTTCGCCAGTCAATGTGGGACAAGGTTCGACAAAAAATGGATCATCATCAACAACTTCAGCAACACCAGGACTCTAGCGACGTGTCGAAACTAACTATGGCGGCCGCCGGAAGACGCAGCGGTGCACCGAGCTCCGCTTCACATAAAGGCCATCGACGGCAATCATCGCGTACCTTCGCTCAAACGATAAACGATTCTAACGCGATGAGCACAGACATAAACGCAGATAATGATGTCAACAAAACTGCCTCACAACCACCCACTGAAAGCGTCGACATGAACATTGATGTGCAGGTGGGTCTGTAGTCGAATACCTGCTTTTTATTTATATATTTTTTGTTTAATTTATCCTTATTTACATTTTAAAAATGTATTTTGTAGATCAACATTGAATGTGGGCAATGCATTCTTCGGGCCAACCAACCCTCTTCGCATCCCACGACGCAACGCTCCATATTAACGAAAAAACCGTCGGCTAGGGATCTAAAAAACAAGACTCTTTTGTCTATTAATACTCCTCAGGCCGTTACAAAACTTTCCATACCAAGGTTATTATTTTCGTTGTTTGTTTGATTGTGGATAATTTTCACATATTGATTAATCTTTAGTTTAAATTCGAACATTTTTTACACGTCCAACGATCCGATAGCCAAACCGCCCGCATTTGTTCACGAATTTTTTCAAGAGAACCTACAATCGAATCGCTCTACCGACAAGAACAAATGCTTCTATATGACGCTCGAATTGGCGAGCATGCCACTTGAGACGTCCATTACGCCGAGTCTCGCCGATTTTCTTGAACAAGTTATTGAGCCACTACCTGAATCGCTATTCGAAGCGTCCGCGAAGGTTTTTTTATTCCCATTATCTCTTGTTATTTTGTTTTTCAAGGTTTGTATGAGAATGATTAAAAGTAAACAATCTGGCTATCAAAATTATTATTTTTTTTTTATTTCGTACAATCTAATATGTATGTTTTTTAGAGTCCAACAGCTATTAGTACACCCGGCGATCGCTCGACCATGCCAATTGTTGCAATTGACGCATCATCATTACCACTTGACGTTCTTTTCTACATGTCGGTCCAGTCTTCGGCAATTCGATTTGAAAGCCAACAACAGCGAAGCTCTGCAGCCGATTGTCTTCTTACATTACCGGGCCTAATTCTAACTGCATCAACGCGTAAAAGTAATGATGCTCCCGAGCACTCATTCCTTGGCGGTATCTACCTATCGGCGACGCTCAGCTCCTTTTCACTCAGCGTGTACAGTCCTCATCAACAATCCAGTGCGCATGATGCTTTTTCGTTGACACTTGACCGGTTTTCAATCACTGCCTCACGATCGAAAAATTTATTGCACAAGGACGACGATCGCAATCGCGTCGAATTGGTAATATTGTCGAACGTTGGTAGCGCAAATTTGAATTATGATATGCGTCGACTCAGTGAATTGCTCACATTTCCACGACCATGGTATCGAAAACAACTCATTCGTCGATTATTTTTCGGCGAGCAATCTTTGTCCGCCAACACAGCCAATAGGCAAGGGGTTAACAATACAACAACTATGTATAATTTTAACGACTCTGGTATTAGAAGAGCTTCCGATAACGATGATGATGACTCGCATCGTTTAACTTCTAAATTTAATGTTTTCCGACGGGCCTCATTGAATGAGGAGGACACGTACAGACATAAGCAATTAAGCCATGCCTCGCCGGCGGCCACTCGCAACGAAAGAGAATGGGCTGCTTCTGTCGTATTTTCCATGCAATGGAAGGAGCTTAACGTAAATGCTCAAATGTCTAGCACAATGGGAAATACGGTTTGGCTGGCGCGAAACGGCAGCTTTCGTGGAAATTTGCAATTGGACTCGAAACGCGATCGCGACATATCTATGACGTTTAAATTGGATGCGTCCGAGTTGAACGCCCATGGTGGTGCCATATCCGGTCAGGCATCCATTTCTCAACTTCTTATAACCGCCCAGCATAAAAAGCGTAATGGCTACGCACCCGAAAATGAGGCCACCATTCAGGTTGATAGCGTCGAGTCGCGTATAGAATGGATGAGCTGCTGCATTTTTATTGGACGTTTTCTGATGCCTAAAATTCTGATCGTCGATGAATGGAAATCGACTTTTAATGATTCTGGAGAAGTGTCCGAAGCCAGCTGTCTCATTAACATTGGTGGTTCCTGGCAAGACCTTCAGATGATTATAACTAAAAACACCGTTTCCGACATGATCAAAATTGGACAGAAATTAATATACTTCTTTAAGGTCGGTATATTTATTTTTTAATGTGTGGGAAGAATGGAAAAACTTTATATATTAATTTCTTCTTATAGGATCAACTAAAATCAAGTCGACTAGCATGGGACCAGGAATTTTTCGATACCATGGATGGTTATTCGTCAACAAGTTCGGAGGAACTGCCGCCGATTTTTAGCGACCCAATGTTGAGTCGTTCAAATTTAACGAAAGACAAATCGAATAAATACCCAATTCGTCACTTATCGTTTGTTTCCTTGTATTCGACCGGCTCGTTGGAGTCCGGATCGGAAAAGGATGGCATGCGTGGCGACGATTCTATGACAACTACGCACTGGCAAAAGGTGTTGGATTTGTTGTTGGATATCCAGCTGCGGCATAAATTTTTAAGATTACCGACTACCAACGACGGCGTGACATTTGCCGGCGGTAATATCGAGTTACGCGCTGAGCGCATTAGCGTTTCGTGCATGAATGGCGAAATGAACGCATCTAGGTGAATCCAATTAAAACAAATTTTTGAAATTATTCAATTACCTTACACTTTTCCAGCTGGGCTCTCTTCCATATGAATGAGGTGGGCATGCTCTTTAACGGACGTTCATCCTATACGTTTTTGAACTCTGCTAAAGACGCCGAACAAAGCAACGAAGAGAATCCCAATATTGGCGGTGACATTGGTATACGTATTCGGCAGCGTTTCACGTTTATGCTAGGCGAAGGCCGCGAGAAATTACGATTGTTTCCATCGCAATCGACATCACAAGACTTGGTCACAAGCGAAAAAATACAAACACGCAACACTACAAGCAATGCAGTTGTTTATCGTGTTCAGGTTCGCTTCATTGAAATTAAAGATAATTGCTCCAATTTGATGGGGATAAGTCCTGGTGTTTTGAGCCAAATTTAAATTAAGTTTATTCTGTTATAATGTGTCCAAGAGAGTCCAAATTTTGAAATGAAAGCGGGCACAAAATTTGACACAGAATGAACTCATTGGCGCCAACTTAAATTTAGCACAAAACACTTGTGCTTATTCATACGAAATTAGAATAATTTTTATGCTTTTTAGGATTATGAATTTCCTTTTACTTTTCATTTTTTAACGTATTATGTGATTTTTTCAGCACCGCGGTTTTCTAATGCGACACAACGCTTCCATTGATTATCTGTTAACAATGATGATTGGCGATGTCATTAAGCAGCACTTGGAATCGAAAGCAAATCAAACCAGCGGGGAAAAGACGTTGGCCAAGGCTGGAAGTTCCTCACAACACAACGTTTTACGTCTTTTTATCTTTCCGGCTTTGGAAGCTGTTCTCGACACGACGCAACATCGGGAATTATATGAGGCGGCCCGTAGACGAAAACGATATCGTAACAAAAATGCACAGGATGCGAATGTGCGGAGAAGCGACGTCAATGATGCCGGCCCAATTGTGAATACGGTGACGAGCACATTCGTTTGCAAATTTCACGACGCTGTCTGCGTACAAACTGATTTCAACGCACAAGTCAGCTTCTTACCGGAACTTCTCAAGTCATATAAGATCTCCCAGGTTTTTTTTTAGATTCATGTATCCCACAATATAATTTTGTGTTAGCAACCATAATAAAATACGGGTTGACCACAAAGTCCTTTGAAAAATTTTTTCAATTTAAATTTTAGTAGAGTTTTTGGTATATTGAATCATTATGTTATTAGCTTGGCAAAAAAGTACTTCGACAAAATTTAACTTTTTTTTCAATTATTTATAACTTTATTCAGAACAAATAATTTTAAACAATATATTTACCGTTGACATCAATAACTTTTACCCATTTATCAGGTAAAGCACCTATGCCTTTTTCCCAGAATTCAGAGGACTGAGATAAAAAAAAGTTGTCGACTGCCATTTTGAGGTCGTCATACTTGTCGAACTTTTTTCCGTGCAAATAATGCTTGAGCGGTCGGAACAGGTGGTAGTCAGAAGGCGCAATGTCCGGTGAGTACGGCGGATGGGCAACCGTGTGCCAGCCAAGTTCGGTTAATTTTTGGCGGGTGAAGGAAGCAACGTGTGGTCGAGCATTGTCATGGAGCAAGTGAACTGTTGAACGTCTTGGACGTTTTTCTTGCATTGCATCAGCCAATTTCTGGAGCTGATCGATGTACACAGAAGCTGTGACAGTCATGCCTACGGGCAGCAACTCGTAGTATATCGGTCCCTTCGCATCCCACCAAACACACAGATGATCTTCAAGGCTTGTATCTCCGTTCGCAAAGCGGTTGAACCAATTGTTGACCGTCGCACGATGAACAGTCCCTTCACCAATTATGCTGTTGATATTTGCAGCAGCCGCGCTTGCACTCTTGCTTTGGAGCCACTCGTAGTAGATGATAGCTCGAATATGGTCTTTACTAATCATTAGTGAAAATTAACAAAACTCTGCGCGCATGTCCTTATATACTCATATGTATAATAATAGTTTCGAGAATGTTCTACAAGGCTATCAAACTTATAAAATTAATTGAATTATTTCCAGAAAATTTTAGAATTTTGAAATGTTTGTCGAAGTACTTTTTTGCCAAGCTAATATTTTTTTGTAGCGCCTAAAATTCTGACTATGTTTATTTGTTTTTCGCTATCGATTTTACTTTTCGAAAAAATGAGTTCGAAAGACAAGCGAATTGCGGTCGCTCAACTGTTCAATAAAGGAAAAGCAGTGCCAAACATCGCAAAGGATCTGGGAATTTACAAACGAACCGTCTATTACGCCATTAAGCCTTACAAGGAGTTGGTATGACCGCTGAAAGACGCCGCAGTGGATGACTAAGTACCGTTATAAATCCTGCGAACCTAAACAAGCCGAAAAATAGCCCGAATCAAGCTAAAGTTTCGTAGCTATAAGCTGGAAATGGGTCATCACTTGACTGATCGTATGTAACGGGTACTGTTCAAAAACGCGTAGCGTCTTTTGGAAAAAAAGAAATTTACGTCGATTCTGTTCACCGATGAAAAATTGTTCAAAATTCAGCGTTCTGTTAATCGTCAGAACGACCGCCAGCTTCTTCAAAATTCGACAGGTTTTGTACAGAATTTTCTGCTCTTTCAGATTAACAATGAATTTTTAGAAAAGAGCCCGGTTCAGAGTCGCCACTTTCCGTAGTCCATCATGGTGTGGGCGGGCATTTGCGAAAATGGCAAGACGCCGCTCGTTTTCGTCGAACGCGAGCTCAAAATCAACGCCGAAAGCTACCGGGAACGCATTTTGAGGGACGTCGTAGTCCCCTGGAGCCAACAACATTTCAAAAACAGGCGATGGACTCTTCAACAAGACTGGACGCCGGCACATTCAGCGCACCATCAATTTTTGCAAAGTGCAAAATATCGATCTGTGGGATAAGAGTTTGTGGCAGCCTAACTCGCCCGACTTAAACCCGATGGATTTCGCGATTTGATCCATTCTGGAGCAAAAAGCCTGCGCTACAAACCATGGCTCAATCGAATCCTTAAAGCGCGCTCTACAGAAAGCGTGGGACGAAATCTCCGAAAAAACGCTCGCGACCATTGTCAAAAATTTCCGCAAGCGTTTTGCGTGGCGGCTAAAGGCGGAAATTTCGAAAATCTTTTACAATAATCTTGTATAAAATTTTGCTTTCATTTAAATGTTTGTTTGTAAAAATACCTTTTTAAATAAAAAAGTTATGGTTAAAAAAGTCCTGTATGTATAATCCAACTTGTTAGTTATGAAAAATAAAATTGTTTCAAAATTTGTTTAGCCAGACAACAGCACAGACCCTTCATTGCGTCATGGTGCTGTCTCGCCATCTGTATCGGCAGTGGCGCTGAGTGGCAGCAATGCATCTCATCATCTGCACTCCTCAGTGGCGCCCTCTTCACCGTCAATGGCATTCTTGAATGTGAAGTCTTCCACAACTAGTTCTCCGAAAGATCCTCGCATTTATGTGTGCATCGAATGGGTTGTCGATCCAAAGATAATGGTTGGTTCGTTTCGCCTTGGCTTTTTTCATGGTCAACAGTCTTTACGACTATAAAAAGATTTTAATGCAATTTTCCTAGACTTTTGAAGCTAGAAGAAGAATAAAAATAATTATTTTGTCTATTTCCAGTTCATCGATCGATTCAAATGGAACCCACCGGTTATTGACGAGGTTCTTAAAAAGCTGCAGGTATATTTTATCACGAATATTTTTAATCAAAATTAACGCATTTGTCGAAAAATTCAACGGCATTATACAACTGAATCATGGTAAATTTATAATGTGGTTGCAAGAATTTTGGGTTAAGATTTTTGATCATCGTCAAACGATTCCAAAAGTACTACAGCGTGGTCTACTCGATCGTTGTGATTTACTAATAGCCGCTATCGAGCAAGTTCTCATACGCCAGTCTGAGAAAAAATAAACAATTTATTTAGAATTAGTAACAAATTAGAGCTTTTTTTACATTTTTTATTGCTTTTTTAAAATTTCTATAGGAGCTTTGGCACATAATCCCAATTCTAGTCTTATTCGTTTATGAATATCTAAATTTTTTGCGACATTTTCTAAATTGTTTCTTTTTTCCGACTATATTTATTTGTTTTAGGTCAGTAAACTTAAAAGTTAATTTTATTGTAGCAAAACTCAGTTGCAATCAATTTTAACTCATGTTTTTCCTTAAAATTTTCAACTCGATAATTTATTATTTTTTTTGCATGTTTTTTCGTATGCATGTAAAACATGTAAAAAATTTACTAAACTTTTTGCGAAAGGATAAAGAAGTTTTGTGAAACAAACCTGATAATAATAACAAAAATAAGAAAATAAATTTTTGAAGGCTTCTGAATAATCTTATTAATTGAAAAAAGATCTTTCCAACATATTGAATTCAGCGGCAATTAAATTATAATTGTTTTAGAAGCTAAACCTTTAAATGTTCAACAAATTTTTTTAATTTTAAAAGTGCTATTTTTGCGGGTTACAATTATAAAATTTAAGCAACTTATAACATCATAAAATAGTAAAAGGCAGTATTTTCTGAAAGAAATCGGTAATAGACACATCTATATTTTTAAAATGTTTGTAATCAATTAAGAATTATATAACAGATTTAATAATGAAAAAAACATTATTTGCAAATTAAAGGTCACCGGGGTTCTTGAGTTTCATAAGAACAAAAATAAGAAAATAAAATCGGTTTAAAGAATAAAAAAAACGCAAAACAATCTATAAATAAAGCTATACAATCTATAAACAAAGCTATTTGTTTAAATCTTTTATATTACGAATGTTGTAAAAAATATTGCACTTATGTGACTTTGTAGAAAAAATAAGAGCGCAATTTTATTTAAGAGTTAAGATGGTGTGGCATTAGAGCTGTTTGATTCGCTACTATCTAAATTACTTGTATTTAAATTTTTCAAACAATACATTGTTGCTTTTTCTATAATACTATGGTATGAATAGTGATTTAATACAACTTACTAACTCTGCTTGGCCACAGCTCCAACAAGAGCTTGAGCGTGGCGGTTGCTTGGGCGGCGTTGAGCAAATTTATTTTTGTAGTCGTCGCGGACGACGATTTTGGCGACATTGCTGCAGATGTCGATGTTGTGGAACCGATTTGCGATTGTGAATTGTGGGGTTCAGCTGTGCAGAAAATCAATGGACCGAAAATTATACTTAGGCGGCCAGTCGTGAGTCCGTTATGCGGCTCGGCACCCAATAAGTTTCGCAAATGGTCCATAATATGGATTAATGTGTTCTAAAATGTAAATGCTTATCAAAGCTTCTATTTTTTGAGTTATACTACTTAAAGTGATAGAAAACAATTTTCTCACCTTATTAGAACTATGTAAACAGTCGATGATTTTAAGAACGAATTGTTGGTTACTGCTCTCCTTTTCGGAAGCAGTAGTGTTATTATTGGAGCCTATAGAGATAGGATTCGTTGTTTCAGGCTCCAAAACACTAGCCGCATCGACAAGCATTGTATAAATGCTCAGCGGGACCAGCGGCTGGGGTAGGGCACGCAAAAAATCCTTAACGAGACACGTAAGCAAATTGACATCCGGCACGGAACCAACACCTAAATCGACGTTGTGGACGTCTCGTTCCAAAGCCTCTCGCAAAAGTGATTTTCGTTCTACTGCGCCACTTACTATAAAAGAGACAATAATGCGAAAATGACCATATCAATGTTTGTTTATATGTTGTGCATACAGTAATATAGTCCTGGAGCGTCAACACCGCGCTCTTCGATTTCGTGTACAAGTCGCGTCAACACAACCGGCACGTCCGTCTTTTCGCGTTCGAGCAAACGCTCCAACGATACGCCGAAAATTGCGTTGCTGGACGCGGCGGGCGTGCGCGCATACGCTTGAGCCAAATCTACGAAAGCGATTCTCACCAGCAGTTGTCCGAACGGATCGAGTGATAGCGTAAGCGCTCGTTGACCACCGCCCAACTGCTCCATGCAGAACGCGTCCAATAGACGCAAAGAACCTTTGTGGCAGAATCGATGTCTAAAAGAGACGAAGAGAAATCACATTATGTTAAATATTATATGTTAAATATTAATAATAGAGCCAATGATAATTATTCTTCAAGGCCAATTAATGATTTGGAACAAGTGTTGTGACTTGGCTCCGGCGCTGTCTTTTTTTCATTCTTTTCGTTTTTCGTTGACTTTTTCTGTTTTTCGTCGATGTAATTGTCTTTTCATTTCGGCGAGAGAGCATTTCTTCAAACCTTCATAATTTGGCCCATATTTATTATGAACGATTTTTGAAAAAAAAGGTTTATTGCAGTTTTTATTCTCTACAAAACGTAGTTTTCAGATTTTAAAAACCTATTATGGAAGCTGAGGTAATTGATGAGGAGCCACGGAATGTGGTTTCCAGAAGAGATGAGGGAAAGTTAAAAAATATCGTTTTCTTTTCCCCTTCCTTCAGGGAGCCACTTAGTTTTTTGTGGTTCCTCGCCAATTATCTTGGCTTCTTTCAGACATTTTTGGATTCTGAAACTACGTTTTGTAGAGAATAAAAACTGCAATAAACCTTTTTTTCAAAAATTGTTCATAATAAATATGGGCAAAATTACGAAGGTTTGAAAAAATGCTCTCTCGTCGAAATGAAAAGACAATTACGCCGACGAAAAACAGAAAAAGTCAACGAAAAACGAAGAGACGGAAAAGAAGACAGAGCCGAAGCCAAGTCTCACAGCACTTTTTGGAACCTTTCAAATTTTGATATTCTTAAAGTTGAGAAAATATTTGCACTTAAAACTTTAGGAATTTCTTATACTTAGTATTAATGTTAATTTTAGCCACTATTATTATTGTATATATTTTACAGCTTATGCTAAAAATTTAAAAGATTCCATACCGTAGCTGAGGATGCCAAGCGTATATGAAGAATTGTGCTTCGATTGCACTTTGTACATCAATTTCAAAGCGCTCATTCCAACGGAAAAATTGTTCGAGAGTCGAGATGCCCGTTCGAGCACGATGAATTTCGTCGACTTCAAGCACGACGTACATCTGCTTCGAATGCATCTTGTCCGGCACTTTCAAGTTTCTACCTTCGAGAATCTAAATTTTAGACATTTTAAAAATACAAACATAAACGATAGCATGCAAAATCAACTTAAACGAGACAATTCCGTACATAATTTTTATGCATTAGATAATCTTCAACAAACAAATATAATATAATTGATCGGTACCGATATTTTAAGTATTCCGTTCAGAGCGTTTACGCTCAGTCGATCAACGTCGAAACCCGAACCGATGGTCTTCAATGGCACGCGTCTATTTACAAGCGGACTAATGTGTAATCGATTGAGCGCATCAGCGACCGTTTGACTATTCGCGTATGCATCGGCGGTGTGCGTCATTGTCGCGTAGCGATTTTCCACACTGCCACCATCGAAAGAATTGGACGGCAAACCGGTGATCACATTAGGTGGTTTTAAATTCGGATAAATGTGCTGAAAGTGATTTCAATTATTTCGTTTCTTAATTTCAAGAACTTTTTCAAGAACTTTTGAAAGAGATTTATGGAAGAATGTGTATTAAGAAAACTTGCATTTCGTAGCACAGATTTAGCGGGGAGAGACGAGGATCGAAGTGATGTAGCATCTCGCGAGCCACCAAACCAACGAGAGCGATGACCGTAGCTAGCCACACCGGCAATCTCTGACATTGTATCATCGGCCCAATTACGATATTCTTGTGCCGAAAACACGTCAGCAACGGTACGACCAGCGGGTACGCCGTTCATTTGGGCATAATCTGCATATTTTTTTTATTCCACATATTATCTAGATGAATAGCAAATGAGTATGGATTTTTTTAAACTGATTTATATAATATTAATTGATGTACCAATTTTTGTTTTTTTATAACATATTACAAATTTAAGTTTGCACATACACGGTATGCGTGAAATCGGTCCCGCAATGTCGGAGAGAGTGTCTCGTCCGCCCAAGGAATCGAATTCGCCGTGTGGCGGTGGCGGCGGCACCACAATATCGGCGATATCGTTGCGCCATTTCACGGAGCGAGTAGGCATCGTACCGATGCCCGGCAATGCAGATTGGATTCGTCGACGCGGCAGAGAATTCGACTTGTACGCGAATTGCTGCGGAGTAGAAGTGAGTGAGGGCGGCACGCCGCTAGAATTCGCATGCGTCCAAGCCGGCTGTGTCGTTGTGCTCGGAACATTCGACCATGTGTGCTGCGATTGTGGCGATGGAAATTGCTGCAAAAAATACATTCGTGATTAATTTTTCATATTTAGATTTTAAAATTTTTAAGAAAGTGAATATATCAATATCCGAATAAATGTAATTTGACATTAATGGATGGATATAAATTAAAAGAACAAATTCAATAAATAGTTTTATTGAAGGCGATTGTAAAGACTATCCAACCCATATCAATCACTCTTGGAAATTTCGTTATGATTAATGAAAAAACATTTTTGAAAAAAATTAAAGTTTATAAAAGTGATTTATTTTTATTGTTTAAATTCTCAAATAAAAAAAACACACACACGGGAAAAGAAAAAAGTAAAATAAACGTATTTCTAAGAAATAAATAAATTACCATAGACGTTTGCCTTTGGGAAAAGTACGGATTAGATGGAGAATATTCCGACGAAAATTCGGGATTTCCCGTCGGAAAACGATTCAAAGGAGAATTAGTGAAGGGCACGCCCACGGTGGTGAGCGGCCGGCGAATGGGCATATTGCCACCACCCACTCTGGGTGTTCCGCCAACGAAATTCGGGTTGCCTAACTCGGCGGAAATGGACGGCGCTGTAGCATAGGCCGGATGTCGCCGACGTGTGCTCAATTGTTCCGAAAGCGGATGACGCAACAATGTCGACGTCAAGCCGTTTGGATCGTGTCCGATAGATGCATAAATCTATATAATCATTTTAATAACAATTATTGTAGTCAATATGTATTTTCGTAAAAAAAAATTATATTGTAATTTAAAGTATTTCTAAGAAATCTGGCTAAATTCAAATATATAAACACAACATGTGCTCATATAACATGTGCGGACACATTTGCAATTTATCAAATAAACCTTCTGAATCCAACCACGATTCTTTTAAATAAATAGCTAAAAAACAATTTAAATGCTAAATTGTACCCGTTGAGTGGGCTGTCCATTAGCGTCCAATAGCAGTCGTTGTTGTTGTTGTTGGTGGTGTTGAAAAGGGTTTTGTGGCAACTGTGAACCGTATATCCAATCCGAAGCGGTGGAATATGAGTTAGTCATTGGCTGCTATAAAGCTTAACCCCATTGATATTAAAATTATTTAAATTTTTAAAGAGGATTTTAATAAATTTTTTATTTTCGTCATCTAACATACCTGCTGATGAATTTGCTGTTGTTGCAACATCAACTGCTGCTGTTGGCGCGCCTTCCTTCCCAGCCAGGTGGCAGCGGTTGAAGCCGGCTTCAGTAAAATTCCACCACCACCGCTTTCGACGCACGGCGACGCGTCGTTGGCCGCCTCCGAGATAGATGCATTTGCGGAACCGTCTTGCTGCTGGTGCGTATGTCGGTGGTGATGATGATGTCGACCACCGCCGCTGCTTCTGGCACCGTGACCGCCTTGTCGATTCTCCTCGGAAAGGGACTTTTGAAAGACAATAACGGGACGATATTCCGTATCGGCGGCGGCACAAATGTCGCGTCGATTTTTCATATATCTAAAGCGCAACTTGAATAAACTTAAAATTTTTAACAAAATTTTATGTTGAAGCTTTTTCATAAAAGGATTTGGTATTGTTTTTATAAAATTTAAAGCGCAAACTTGATTCGCAATACCAGGCGTCGCGGTATTGAAAGCATGAGAACGACATCGTCGATGCTCATTGCCGAAACTTCGACATTGTTCACATTGAGAATCTCGTCGCCAGGTCGAATTACGTCGCCGAAGCGTTCCAATTCCGATTTTTCTCCAAATCGAGACGCGAACACGCCAGTAAATCGATCAATGCCTTAACATACTAATAAAGTTGTTCTATTTTCCTAGTTTAAGAAAAAAGCTAAAAATTCCAATATTTTCATTAAGAATTATACCATTTCCCTCTCTGAGATAGAGTCCCAGGCTTTGAGCCGGTTTTTTGATAATTTCGATAAGTTGAACTACCGTAGTATCATTGCCAAGTTTGTATTCGCGTCTATAAATTGTGATATAAACAATGGAAAATATCGACGAAGCTTTCGCTTGTAAGCGAAAGTGCTTACTTTTCTAATATTCGTGCGAAGAAAGCGGAGCCAGCGCCTCTGCCAGTTAATGTGGAAGTTTGCTGGTCTACTTGCCGCAATTTCTGATAGACATCTGGAGGCAATTGTTGTCGGGGTTGGTTCTGAGCAACAGGAAATCGCTGTTGACTTACAACAGGCAGACCGGCCGCTACATTATTTTTGAAATTTGAATAAGAAAAAATATGATAAAATATTATAAATATTTCTTTTTAGTTATATCTTCAATTATTATTTGATTAGTTATGTGTAATTTTAATTGGCAAAAAATTAAATTTTTAATTTTAAAACTAACTTGACGTGGAAGGCACCGTTGGTCCGCATTCAACACGAACGCCACTCTGTGGTGCTTGTTGATGCTGATGGGATCGAGGAAAATAAGCTTCTTGCGCAACTTTTTGCGCTTGTGAATTTTGCAGTAAATAGGCCTGTTGTTGTTGTTGTTGTTGTTGTTGTTGTTGTTGTTGTTGCTGCTGATGCTGTTGTTGGTTGCCCCACGGCATGGAGCATTAAATGCAAAAAGAAACCTGTAAAAAGTGGTTTGATTCTTATAAATTAATTATTTTTATCAATTTCGCATGTAAAATTAAAAGTTTCACAAGGAAATATTCAGACCGTCCAATTGAGAAATTTCACCAAACTTTGTTATAATGACTAATTTAAAGGTTTAGACTGATGACGAGACTTGATTCTTTTGTTGATTCTTTAAACAACATCGACTCTTTAAATGACTCCAGATCGGCAAGTCATCCAGTTGTCATAATGCATCCTTAATGACTTCCCAATTTCAAAAAAATGGATTATTCATCTATTTTATCTTATAAATGACTCGGGGTCAAGTTCCAGCAATGTTTTAAACATTAGCCTGTATCGACATTTTCAGGTTTTTTACAAATCCCAACAAATAAAGTCCGCCGTTTGCCGATTTAATCTTTTTTATCATTTTTTGTACACGTTAGCTTAAAAAAAATTTTCGTGTTAATTAATTGAAATGTAAAATTTTATATATAATTACTTTAAAAAATTTGCGCTAATCGCATAATCTTCATCATGCAATTTAAAACCTCCAAAAATTTGACATTGCGATATATAACTCGAATTAAAAAATTATTAAATTAAATTAATTTTTGTATTTATCCTACCTTACATTTCACCATTATCAAGAAAAAAATAGGGATTCTATTAAAAATTGGTATAAGGGCAGGCCTAACAGACTTTAAATTTTGGTTAGAAATCTTGAAAAGCGTTGCGAACATTTTTCTGATGCATATAAACATCGAAACGTTTTAGTTGACGCTTGAATTGTAAAAATACATCAAGGGCTTTCCACATGTCGTTTGAAATTATTCGCTCCGACTAATTGATAGTGAAAGGGAAAAAGTAATGGTAAATTCGGCAGTTAACGCTAATTAAGCACAAAATAAAATAGTATAAGCACAATTATTCTACACTTAAGAAGAACATTTATAAATATGGAATGGCTTAAATCAGTAATTAATGAAAATTATGCTTTCATAAAAATATCCCAAATTTTTTAATATCAGGATTTAACAAGAAGATGTAACTTTTCCTTTTGCAAACAATAGCATAATAAATAAACTGAATAACATTATATTCAAATATTGAAATTTATTTTGTACATATGAGAATAATATTAGGTTGGTGCATAATTATCCGCAATTTTTGTTGATGCGTTTTTCTTCAGTAAAAATTGGAGTTTTGTTTGTTTCTTTATAAAATTAATCTTCTCCAATTTGTTAATAAAAATGCTTGTCGAAAGCTATATTCATATTCGTCATATTATGCTGTACTGCTTCGAGAAAAAATGGAAGGGAACACAGTCATTTTGCGGTCTCAACGAATTTTTTGCCGAAAGAACAATCAGCCAAAGGCAATGTCGAGAATAGTTTACCAGTTTCAAATCAGGCAATACAAGCTTGGAAGACGAACCAGAAAGAGGGAGATTATCGGATTTTGATGATCAGGTGCTTTTGGCAACGGTGGAAGAGGACGGCTGAAAACTTCAACGTTAATATATCGTCCGTCGCCTCAAAAAGCTTGGAATGGTGTGGAAATTGGCTGGATAGGTCCCACACGAACTTTCCGACAAACAATAAAGCCGGCCGAGTCCGAATTTTTGCCAAATTACTTTTTGAAAAAAATTTATTGAAAAAATTGCGGATAATTATGCACCAACCAATATTTATAATATAATGAATGAGCTTTTCTTTTCTTTTGCAGCAATAATTTGTTACGTGAGCCATAATTATAATATTAAAATATATACATACATTAGATAAATTAGATATTATAATATCTTATAATCTTCAAAAGCTTTAATATTATATAACTATAAATTTAATCATAAAAAATTGTTCAGTCTAAATTTTTTGTATAAAGTAAGAATTGACGTTTGCAATGATAGGCATAAGTTTGAATTCTCAAAAGAAAATAAAAAGTAAGCGATAAAAAATTAAAGCCGAGGGAGTTGCGAAATAAAACTCGAAACTTAAGTATTGAAGAATATTCGAAAAATAAAAAAAAATATATCGGAGAAGAAGATAACAGAAAAAAGGATAGAAATGACGATAAGGGAAAGAAAAAAGAAGATAAATTTTTTTTATGCCAATCTTAGAGCCTTTTGTCTGCTAGTTTATTGATTCAAAACTGCTCCAGACTTTAATGCTCGTTCTTTTATTTCCGAAGTAATGTAAAACTAGTAGAAATGATAAAGAAAAAAACGATAAAAATGATAGATATGAAAATGTAGTAAAAATACTTATAAGGTTTGAATGGTAGAGTTAGAAAAGTATGACAAATATTTTTGCTTAAAGAAAAAACGTAAATAATAAATAATATTTATTCCATTTATTTTGAGAAATAGCATACAACGAATTTTTATGAAAAAGAGACAAAGTGACTATTTAAAAAAAAATATTAATAATGTACACAATTTTGGGCTTAAAACTAAAAATAAAATTATGCAGATAAACGTAAAAAGATAATAAGCATACAAGAAATAGACTACTAAAAAAATTATATACTCCTTTTCAAGTGGTGACTAAAGATATTGCATAAACGCAAAATATTTAAGAGTTCTTGAATTCATGTGTATTTCCACGCATTGCCTTTTTTAGAAATAATGCCAGCAACGATAAGCGTGTGCACACTTTTATGTTACATTCTTATGTATTTAATGTCGAATTAACATACAAGTAGTTGTGGTACATTAACATCCATTTGCGGCACAGAGTTAGAAAATATAAAAACGTAAAATTACTATTTAATTTAATTTAAATTTATTTTAATTTTAAGCAATTTTGATAGAGCTACATTTTTTAAATACTTTTACATTAATCTATATTTTCTTTTTTGTTATTATTTTTATATTACCTATATCTTTACTTTTCATTTTTAGTAAATATGTATAAACTTTTTGCTGTATAGTAATTTATCAGTTTTAAGCTATTCCTTTTATTCTTTTTTTTGTTGTTATCTTTTCGGCATTGATGCGTAAAAAAATTCTAAAAAAAGATGAAGTTCGAAGAAATGTAAAAAGCAAATATGAAAAGACACTAGGAAAAGTTTTTTCGCTCTGTAAGCAAAAATTTCGAAAAAAGAAAATGGACCAAAAGGGAAAGAAATGATAGAAAGCTTAGAGCAAAAATAACAATAATATTCAGACTTATCGAAAATTAAAAGCTTATTTTTGCGCACAACACTACGTTCAAGAAAAAATGTGTAAAAAAGACAATAATTTGTTGTCAACGGAATACATTTTCATCTTATTCTATAATACAAAACACTATAATACAGTACACTTTATACATGAGGACATGTACGTATATTTTTTGCTAAAGAAAAAATGAAATATTAAATGCCTAACATCGGTCATCAAAAGTGCCATATAATCGTCGTTTTGATAGTAGTTATTGCATTAAAACTTCAAGTCATTTCTTAAAAATAATACCTACTTTAAATAAAAAATAATTAAACTTAAAATGCAATACATAATCGTATAACTAATCTTAAAATAAAAATGTAGATATAATTATTATTTTTTAAATGCACTAAAGTTGAATATAAACAATGAAGAAAAATTACCTATTATAAACTGAATCACCTAATTGTTAATAAGAAACAATTCAAATTAGAACGATATTTACCTAAATAAGAAGGTATATTTTTTCTCCTGCCTTTTTGACCTTTTTGAGATCTTCTTGGAGCCTAAGCCATTTATGCTCCGACATTCAGGCACACCAGGGAATTAAAAAAAATCAAAGAATTGGGATGAATAAAAATCACCATATACAGGGTGACCACAAAGTCCTTGCACACATTTTTTTAATTTAAATTTTAGTACAGTTTTTGGTATATTGTATCATTATGTTACACTATATTTTGTAGCGCGTAAAATTCTGAACAAACCGTGTTTATTTGTTTTTCGCTATCGATTTTACTTTTCGAAAAAAAATGAGTTCGAAAGACAAGCAAATTGCGGTCGCTCAACTGTTCAATAAAGGAAAAGCAGCGTCGAACATCGCAAAGGACCTGGGAATTTCCAAACGAACCGTCTATTACGCCATTAAGTTGGGTACAATCGCTAAAAGACGCCGCAGTGGAAGATCGAGTAACGTTTTGACTCCTGAGTATCTAAACAAGTTGCGTTGCCAAATTTATAGAAAATTTCGGCAAGTCGTTGAGAAAATTAGCTAAAGAAATGAAGATTGGACGCGAATCGATCCGAAAAATAGCCCGAATCAAGCTAAAGCTTCGAAATTCGACAGGTTTTGTACAAAATTTTCTGCTCTTTCAGATTAACGATGAATTTTTTGAAAAGAGTGTCGCCAGTTTCCGAAGTCCATCATGGTGTGGCCGGGCATTTGCGAAAATGGCAAGACACCGCTCGTTTTCGTCGAGCGCGAGGTCAAAATAAATGCCGAGACGTATCAGAAACGCATTTTGAGGAACGTCATATCCCCTGGAGACAAAAACATTTCGAAAACAGGCGATGGACTTTTCAACAAGATTGGAAGCTGGCGCATTCAGCGCGCTTTACTATCAATATTTGCAAAATGCAAAATATCGATCTGTCAAAAGTTTATGATTGTCCAAGTGGCCCGACTTAAACCCGATGGATTTCGTAATTTGGTCCATTCTGGAGCAAAAGCCTGCGCTACAAACCATGGCTCAATTGAATCCTTAAAGCGCGCTCTACAGAAAGCGTGGGACGAAATCTCCGAAAAAACGCTCGCGACCATTGTCAAAAATTTATGCAAGCATCTTGAGGCCTACGTGGCGGCTAAAGACGGATATTTTGAAAATCTTTTAAAATGATCTTGTATAAAATTTCTTCGGCTTTCATTTAAATGTTTGTTTGTAAAAATATCTTTTTAAATAAAAAAGTTATGGTTAAAAAAGTGTGTGCAAGGACTTTGTGGTCACCCTGTAATCTGAACATTATCTCATCCGACTACCATCTGTTCCAGTTGCAATAGGCACTATACCGAAGTTGGTCACGTAAAAGTGGCACTTGACTTTGTCTACACAATTCAATGCGCGAAAAATCGATGTAGTCGACAATAACAGAAATTACTTTACTGGTTTCAGTTTTGTTTTGTTATTTTACATATTATATTATTAGGCTGGAAAGAAATTTTTTACACTTAAGACAAAATTTTTTTTTCTTACTGAAACATTTTCAAGTCTGGTGGATGGTAGAACCTTCTAGAACTTTCCATGCGCTACTCACCTGGGCTGCAGCATTAAGCAAGCTGGTCATGACTTCAATTAACAAACGACAAATTCGGGCAATCACCTTCTACGAGTGGCGCCTTGGCCATAGCGCACGGGCCTGGAAACATATGCGGTATCTTCGGGCTAGACACCGTTACCCATACGACTGTTAATACTTGGTTCAATTGCTTTCGAGAAGAAAGCACTCGATGATAAGCCTCACACAGGGCGTCCACTTGACCCCGACGACGACCCCCCCCCGCAGCAGCATTGGCGAGAATGCAACTATCAACGATAATTCTCGGGTGCAGTCACACAACCATTGAAAATCGCCTCCACGCTCTTGGTTACAGAAAAATCTTGGCACAATGGACACCGCACCACCTGAGCGACACCAACAAAGCGGCGCGTGTCACCATCTGTCAGTCTCTCTTTCTCAGCTTCCATAAGAAGGTGTTTCTGACAGATATTATAACTGGTGACGAAACTTGGATCAAGTACGATAACAACACGCGTAGAGTTGCTTCCGCGATGAGAAAATCTGCCAACGCAACCAAAACCTGCATTATAAAAAGGTTATGCTGTCCAGTTGGCAGGGCTCCGAAGGAATGCTCTACTATGAATTTATGGAAGAGCAGAAAAGTGTGACCTAAGTTTAAGCCTAAGTCTTCGACTCAATAGAAATTAACGCCGTCAAGGAATACAACACAAGTACTTAAAAATACTGCTCAACGTCAACACAAACTGTACGACAAAAATACAACTATTCTACAACGATATCAACATTCCGATCGAACGAGGCGTAAGGCAGGGTGATACCATATCGCCAAAACTCTTTACGGCTGCATTGGAGGATGTATTCCGACAACTAGATTGGGAAGAGTGCGATATTTCTATCGACGGAGAGCTTTACCACTTCAGATTTGCAGATGACATCGTCTTATTCGCACACGATGCAAAAACAGCTCAACTTATGTTGGAAGAGTTGAATAATGCAAGCAGCCGTCGGACTACGAATAAACCGAGCGGAAACACAGTCATTGTATGATCCACCACGGGACAACAACATCTGACACGGATCTTCAAGTGTTCAAGTGTCAAAAACAAAAATTTCCTAAATATTTCCGTTTTTTGATTACCAATTTTAAAATTTTCTTCGAATATATAATTTCCGATATTTTAAAATTATTTCCGGAAAAACCGCTGGGCCGATGCGTAAATATCCGTTTTACAAGGCATCGCATCATAAATATCACAAAATTTCAATTTCCGGCATTATTTCCATCTGATTTCCGATTTTTGAAAAAGGACTAAATTTAGAAAGCAGTCAAGTGACTCATTTTTTATTTACTATATTTAACAATGATTTAGAATTTTTATTAAAAATAGGACTCCATTTTGTGTCTATCACTTTATTTTATGCTAGCTTTTAAGATTGATCTTCATTAGTTATTGATTTTAAAAAGTGATAGCAAATGATTGATTCGAAGAATAAGACCAAAATGTGAGACTCTGAAATAGTTCGAACAAAAGATATAGGGTAAAATTCAAAAACTTGTCTGCAAATATAACGGAATAAAGCCCAACCAAAAATTCAAAAATTGTTCAAGCGGTCGCGCGTTATACGCCTGAAATTAGGGTATTTGGTTATTGTATCGTATAGAGGTGAAATTTTCAGAGATGCTTTCCAACTATATTAGGGATTCCAACAACAAATTCAGCTTTTTGCTGGCCATTGATCAATGGATTAAATAAAGAATATCGGTCATAAAATTTCTTAACTCATGTAAGTAATCAAAAACAAAAACAAAACAAGATTTTGACCTTAATAAATAAAATTCTATTTTTATGTACTATCTCTATGTACTTACATGTAATTTAAAAATATTAAAATGGAAAACAAGAAAGTAAGGCCATATTTTTGCTAACATTCATATTCTAAAACACGACCTCTTGCATACATATAATGTATGCATATAACTTGCGTTAGAAAGCAAATAAAAATGAAATGTTTACAACTAAAATGTGTACATAAAAATTTCACTTTATTCAATTTATCTGTTCGTAAACGTATATTTTATATGTCAATAACATATTCATAATGTATTAGATTAGAAACATTTTAAACATTTTTTTATAATTTAATTTTCTAATTTTTTAAAAAAAATTTTTTATGTGATGTTTTCCATTCGTTTTTGTATTTGATTTCAATGATGATTAAAGAAGTTATAATAACAACGTAAATTGAATGTATTTTTTAATTTTATACAAGAAAATCAGTTGGGTGAGATTGGATTAAAAAATATATCAGGGAAATTAAACGTATACAATATTCATTTAACTAATTACTGTTTCGACATCAAAAATTATTAATCCAACGAAAATTGCAATCATTCATTATATTTTCGATTTTATTCGGCAAGCATTTGTTTCGCCACAATCAAACGTTTGTTTAAAAACAAAAATTATTTTTTAAAAGGAAAGATAGATCGTATAATATTCGGCATTCTTAGTCATTTACTCATTTCCCTTTTAGAAATTTCTAACAAAAAGAATTTTTTACTGAAAATAACTTCTAACAACTTTTTTAAATTTGTTGTACCAATACAACATACATATCTAAATATTAGGTCGGCAAGAAAGTATTTTCCGTTTTTATATGGAACGACATTTATTATAAAAACAAAACTACAACATCCGATTAATCCAATAGGTATTTCGCATCATGATCATGGTCAACATTCATCGCCCTTTGAAACGAACTTGGCCAGATTTAACTCAAAAAATTTGAACTGCCAAATTTTTGCAACCTTGAAGTTTTTGCCTCTACTTTAGCTACTGTTTATTATAACAGTCCGAAGTTATGAGCGATAAAAAGCCATTTTTCTGGGCTATTTGGTGGTACCGAAACGACTTTTGTATCTTACATATTAACCGAGTTATACAAAAATTTCCATTTTAGACCTTAAAATTTTTGAGTACCTCGATACTCTCATCGACATATGGAAAATTTTAAAGCTTTTCAAAATCATTTTTTTTTATTAGATCTAAGAAAAGTTAAAAAAATTAATTTTAAAAAAATTGCTTCAAAATTGTATTGCAAATTCGGCACTTTTCAATTTTGATATATATCCCAAGGGATATAAATTTTTGCCTCAAAAATTGAGTTATTGCAAATATTTTTGTATATTCTTAAGAAAAGGCTCGTTCAGATAGATAAACTTATTTTACAAAATTTTTTATTAGATCCAAAAAATAGTCGTTCCATAAAAAAACCCCAAAAAACTTCCTCGCCAGCCTAATATATATCCAATAACATAACATTTTTACAAAAATTAATTTTAAAAAATATTGATAAATAACGATAATAAATAATGAGCAACCGAGCCGTTACACCACTCCGTTCTCTCATTTTAATCAATTTAATCTTATTGTTGCTATTTTCAATAAAAAAAATTCTTTAATTTTCACATTAATTTATATTTTTTAAAATTATAATAAATATTTCATTGGATATTAATTTTAAATATTGCTTTTTGATTCATTAAATAATATTTTAAAATGTGAATACAACTATTCTGTTTTCGAAATTTTAGTAGAAGCTTAGAATACTTTGAATAATCATCTATATTTTAGAACTTTGAACAATTGTTTAAATTGCTTTTCTTTGCACTTTAGCCTTGTTTTCTATTTTTCATTTAATTTTTTTATGCTCGGCTGTAAAATAATCATTTAAAGTTTTTTAGTCAAACTTCATGCGTATTTTTGTGTTTTAAAATAGATATTTAATACAATAAGATTGAAAACTCTTTGTAGCTTTATTGAATTGATAGTTGTATATATAATTCTTTAGGTCGGCAACAAAGTTTTTCCGTTTCCGGAACGACAATTTTTTGGATTTAATAAAAGTTTTTGTAAAATGACTTTATCTACTTTTTAAAAAGTACGTTTCTATTGCAAATTCGGCACTTTTCACGTTTCAATTTTGATATATATCTCAATAAATATAAATTTTCTCCAAAAATAGAGTTATTACAAATAATTTTTGTATATATATTCTTAAGAAAACGCCCTTTTAGATAGTCATTTTACAAAAAAAATAAAGTCATTTTACAAAAACTTTTATTAAATCCAAAAAATTGTCGTTCCATAAAAAAACGGAAAAACTTTGTTGCCGACCTAAAGAATTATATATACAACTATCAATTCAATAAAGCTACAAAGAGTTTTCAATCTTATTGTATTAGATATCTATTTTAAAACACAAAAATACGCATGAAGTTTGACTAAAAAACTTTAAATGATTATTTTACAGCCGAGCATAAAAAAATTAAATGAAAAATAGAAAACAAGGCTAAAGTGCTAAGAAAAGCAATTTAAACAATTGTTCAAAGTTCTAAAATATAGATGATTATTCAAAGTATTCTAAGCGTCTACTAATATTTGAAAACAGAATAGTTGTATTCACATTTTAAAATATTATTTAATGAATCAAAAAGCAATATTTAAAATTAATATCCAATGAAATATTTATTATAATTTTAAAAAATATAAATTAATGTGAAAATTAAAGAATTTTTTTTATTGAAAATAGCAACAATAAGATTAAATTGATTAAAATGAGAGAACGGAGTGGTGTAACGGCTCGGTTGCTCATTATTTATTATCGTTATTTATCAATATTTTTTAAAATTAATTTTTGTAAAAATGTTATGTTATTGGCCAAGTTCGTTTCAAAGGGCATTTATTCTTTGTATGAATGTTGGTTATGAGTCATAGATCATGATGGATAATATCTCTTGGATTAATTAGATGTTGTAGTTTTGTTTTTATAATAAACCAGACGATGGGGTACGGTATACAGCGACTACCCACTACATCCATTCGTATTGATCCGAAATAAGGAATTATTTTGAAAAAAAAACGGAAACACTGCCCCGCTAATCTCCAGGGGGAGCCTAGAGCGTGTAAAATTTTAAGACCCTATTTAGGACCATTAGGACCCTTTAGAGGGACTTTACACAAAAACTAATATCAGATTCGTGATCCTCGACCTCGATTACCCCATATAACACTACTCACGCATACAAATTGAACAAATTCAATTTTGGGACCCTATTTAGGACCCCTTGGGAACCATAAAAGTCAAAATTACAAAAAACCAATATCAAATTCGTAATCCCCGTCCTTGATTACCCCCTACTACACTACTCACACATACGAATTGAACAGATTCAATTTTGGGACCCTATTTAGGACCACTTGGAACCCTTGAAAGTCAAAATTACAAAAAACCAATATCAGATTCGTGATCCCCGACCTCGATTACCCCATATAACACTATACCATTGACCATTTTCGACCAAACCCATATCGGCTGTTAGCGAGCCCAACGGCCAAATTTGGACCGAAAAAAAAGTGGTGGCCGAAATTTCGAATTTTCACATTTTCGACCATATCTCGGGATGGAGACGGCCAATCGACTTGCTTTAAGGCTTAAATGATGGATCTCGATGCGCCCGATGTGATGCGATAAAAATTTTGGAAAAAAAGTTGCGCGCGCAACTCGAAAATCGAGCGCGAACATCGAAAATTCGCCAAAATTTGCGCGCCTCATAGCGCGCCAACCGCGTGACCGATTTCGACGCAAATATGCTTATTCGACGCGTCTTCATGAGTTCTACTTATGATCTTATATAACCGTTACAGTATCTCTTACGCATCTCGAGATATTGGAGAAAAAGGAAAATTTCGAAAATCACCAAAGCCTTTGGTCCGAAAATGGTCAAAAAAATTTTTTTCAGATTTGCTCCAAAACACTCAAAATGGTGTTCTAAGACCATTTTAAGCCTTTTTGAGCAATTTTAGCCCAATCCGACCACAATACAAACATAGAAATTGAACAAATTTAAATCTGGGACCCTATTTAGGACCACTTGGGACCCTGAAAACACAAAATTACAAAAAACTAATATCAATTTCGTGATCCCCGACCTCGATTACCCCATATAACACTACTCACGCATACAAATTGAACAAATTCAATTTTGGGACCCTATTTAGGACCACTTAGGACCCTTGAAAGTCAAAATTACAAAAAACAAATATCAAAATCGTGATCCCCGACCTCGATTTACCCATATAACACTACTCATACATACAAATTGAACAGATTCAATTTTGGGACCCTATTTTGGACCCCAAAATGGGAGAGTTTGTAAACAGCACATCGGGTCCTAAAATGGACCAAATCAAAAATTTTTTTTACGATTCATGTAGAGAATTCTTCAAAGATGTGCCTTTCTAATATCGCAGAGTTCAAATCCAACTGCATCCCCGCCAAAAATAGGCTCAAACCCTAAATAGGACCATTAGGACCCAAAGATGATTTTTCCCGGGTACGGCACCCGTCTCAATCGACGCGCCGCCGGCGAAAACCCCCACCCCGCAAATTTCGGACCAATTCAACGTTGCGTTCCATTTTTATGGGCGTTGAAGGAGAAAGACGACAATTTCCTTATATATTATGGTATAGAATGTCATTCTATATAAAAACGGAAAATACTTTCTTGCCGACCTAATATTTTAAGTTATTAATATTTTAATATTTGCTTTTTTGTTAGAGCAGATTTAGATACTTATTATTCTTAGCCATTTATTGTAGTTTGAAAAAAATGCGTTAGGAATTTTTTTTTTGAATGTTCTTTGACTTTTTGACAATTCTTGCATATAAAAGTGGAGGAAAGAACGGCCGCGTATTTTTTTTGTTTGCTCATTTTATTTTCTTTCTTTTTGTCTAACCCCATTTGTTTTGTTTTTCGCATGTATCACTATCTTTTTATTCTTTGATTCTTTTTCAAAAAATGCGACCTTTATTTGTTGATTTTCAGACTAATTAAAAAGATTATTTGCTTGTTTAATAGATTTAAAAGAAGTGATATAATGATAGCGCTGCAAAACTGCAAAAAATTATAAGGTTTTCAGACATATTTTAGATACGTTAGAAACTAACATATTTTTTTATTGAAAGTACATTTTTGATTGATTCTATTTATATGTTTAATTCAATTATTTTAAAAACAAATACCAGCAAAGTTAATCAATATCAGCTGATAATTTCGAAATCAGCTGAAAAGAAAAAAAATATAGTTTTGGTCCTGATTTTTAATCAAAAAATTAACTCTCAATATAAGATCATTGTTTTTTCCGCAAATAAATATAGAATATGTCCTAAAAATGTCCTTTTATGACAAAAAGAATTGCAATCTTTGAAGAGAGACTTTTTTTCATATCGACATAAACTGCCACTCTAAATATAAAACCAATCTTTTGAAGAATAGATCTAAGCGATTTTTATGTCATTCGACAACACAAAATATTTTTCATCAATATATTACTTTGTTTTTGCGCTCGAAAAGTTTGTATTTTTTTCCATTTATATATTTTATTTTTACACATTGCAATGTTTTTGAAAATACGATTGTTTTTACTGCATTTGATTCCAATATTTATTTTGCTATTATTAAAAAAAAATTTTTGTTTGTTATTTAATAAAAATACTTAATTCAAAGCAATTGAAAATGGCAACGAATAGCGACGTGGACCGCCGCAAGCAAATTAGCGTTCGAGGTATTGCACAGGTCGAAAATGTGGCTAATATTAAGAAGGCGTTTAATCGCCATCTTCACTTCAGCATGATCAAAGTACGGATTAATTTTGTGTCTTTTACACCAACTTTTTTTAAATCTATTTATAGATTTATTTTATAATAAATCAAAAATTACAATGAAGAAGCAGTGCAAATTATTTTTTTCTTTCTTAAAAAAAACTTATAATTTCATTTATAAGGAATATTTAAATTTGATAAATTTATATTTATCTATAATTATTTTTATTTACCTATAATTTTTTTTTGTAAAATATTTTATCGATTATTTATAGGATCGTAATGTCGCCACACCTCGTGATTACTACTTTGCTTTGGCGAATACTGTTCGTGATCATCTGGTGAGTCGCTGGATTCGCACTCAGCAACACTACTATGAAAAGGACCCGAAGGTATGCCATTTTTCTTTATTTTTATGGTGTCTTTAAATGGAATAGAATTTTCCCAATTTTGTACTCAATTATTGGGAAGAGTTATTTTTTCTAAAGACAGATGTTAAGCGTTTTATATATTCTAAACAAATTGATTTGTAGCGTGTTTACTATCTTTCGCTCGAGTATTACATGGGCCGAACACTCTCAAATACAATGCTCAATCTCGGCATGCAGGCTACTGTCGACGAGGCTCTCTATCAGGTTTGATTTTAGAGTGATTTTAGATAATTTTTTGGAAAACAAATATCATAAAATATTTTTTTAATTATATTTCTTTTTTTTAGCTTGGATTGAACATCGAAGAACTCCAGGAAATTGAGGAGGATGCCGGTTTGGGCAATGGTGGACTTGGCCGGCTAGCAGCTTGCTTCTTGGACTCAATGGCTACTTTAGGAATTCCGGCCTATGGTTACGGTTTGCGTTACGAGTACGGTATCTTCAAGCAAGTGATCCGCAACGGCTGGCAAGTACAGTTTTGGTTTAAATGATCTTAATAACTACATTTAAATTGTTTTTTACAGGTTGAGGAGCCGGATGATTGGCTGCGTTTTGGTAATCCATGGGAGAAGGCACGTCCCGAATATATGCTTCCCGTTAATTTTTACGGACGTGTCGTGAAAGACGAGAACGGAAAAGTAGTATTTTCTTTGTTTTGTATTTATTGCCTATGAACAAAAATTCAATAAAATAAAAATTTAGAGCCAGTGGGTGGATACACATTTAGTGTTTGCGATGCCGTATGACACGCCGGTGCCCGGCTTCCGCAACAACATCGTCAACACGTTGCGTTTGTGGTCTGCCAAGGCCGAGAATCACTTCCACTTAAAATTTTGTAAGTTTTTAACTTTGTTGATTCATTTTTTTTTTGTATTATATGGGAATGTATTTCGGTTACCGAGATTCTCGTATTTTTATATTATTCTTTGGGCGATTTAAAAAAATTATATCGGTGAAATGAATTTTTTTTTAGTCAACGATGGTGATTATGTACAGGCCGTTATGGACCGTAACTTGACCGAGAACATCACTCGCGTGCTTTATCCCAATGACAATGTTGGTTTTGTTTGTTTGTTTGTTTTTGCATTTTGGATTTGTAACAATCGATCGCACTTTTTTTTCATACTATATTTGTTGTTTTATAGATGTTCAGCGGAAAGGAACTTCGTCTGAAGCAACAGTATTTTTTGTGCGCCGCCACTTTGCAGGACATCATCCGTCGTTTCAAGTCCTCCAATTACGGATGCCGTGACGCGATTCGCGTCGACTTTGACTGCTTCCCCGATAAGGTGCCATCATTTTTCTTTCCACTTTACAGTAGGAAGTATGCATTTGCGCTACATTAGATTGAGAAAATTAATTGATGGTTTGCTTTTTGTCT
Organism: Bradynema listronoti; assembly: GCA_024678965.1. Taxonomy (NCBI): domain Eukaryota; kingdom Metazoa; phylum Nematoda; class Chromadorea; order Rhabditida; family Allantonematidae; genus Bradynema; species Bradynema listronoti. Next base: position 6,964,273 of record JANLNO010000002.1, read on the forward strand.
GCTTCCTTGATTTCGATTGATTGAGTTTTACTCTTCACTTTAAAGTTTATTATCACTAAGTTCTTATTTTGTGTTTATTTATATAATTATTAAGCACATTATTTGTGTCTGATTCTCTAGGTCTCGATTCAAATTAACGACACCCATCCGGCTATCGGCATTCCGGAGTTGATTCGACTTCTCTGCGACATTGAAGGCCTTTCGTTCGACAAGGCATGGAATATTTGCGTACGCACTTACGCCTACACCAATCACACGCTTTTGCCCGAGGCGTTGGAGCGCTGGTCGGTCTCAATGATGGAGAATTTGTTGCCACGTCATCTCGAAATTATCTATCTTATCAATATGCGCTTTATGGAGGTGTGTTATTCTGATTTCATAAATTAAATTTTTTTTTACAACTGATTTTTTTTTTCAGGAGTTGGCTAAGCGCTATCCCGGCGATTTTGACCGCATGCGTCGCATGTCCATCGTCGAGGAGGCGGATCAGTTTGGCGAGAAGCGCATTAACATGGCTCACTTATCCATTATTGGCTCACACGTGACGAACGGTGTCGCTGCTTTGCACTCTCGGTTGCTTGTCGAGACGATGTAAGTCGACGATGAAAATACATTATCTTATGGCATCAATGAGAAAGTTATTTGCATTTCGTCGTACAATTATATTTGAAAAAATGTGTTGATATAATTTATCATACTAACACATTAAATGGGTTTAGTTTATTCGAACCTGTGCTTTCTTAATGTAAAAGCATCTCTCCACATATAAATAGGACAATGAGTTTAATTTGCGCTTTTAATTCTTTGCTATCGTTTCATTATATAATATGCTACATAATAATAAATAATAATTATTTCTAGGTTCAAAGACTTTTACGAGTTTTATCCGGAACGCTTCCAGAACAAAACGAACGGCATCACGCCGCGCCGTTGGATTCTTCTGTGCAATCCGTCGTTGACCGACCTCATCACCGAGGTTTTTATTTTTTGAACAGACTTTTATTGACAAATTTTAGCATGGTTTATAAATATAGAAAATTGGCGATGAATGGATTACGAATTTGGATGCGTTGGTCGAGTTGAAAAAATACGACGATGACGTCGGATTTCTTGACGCTATCGCTCGCATCAAACGGGTAAACAACGTTTTTTGTTTAGTCCACAAGATTGAACTTGTCTAAATGTGCTGCTTAATTTTTATGCATATCATTTTTTACACACAAATTTTTTTTTGTTATCCTAAAAACGCATTTCTAGGATAACAAGTTGCACGTTGCACAGTTTGTGAAGGACGAATTCGGCATTGACATTAATCCGGCTAGTATGTATGACGTCCAGGTCGGTCTTATTATCATTATTGTTATATTTTTTAAATTATTTATTGGTTAAATAAATTGAGGTGAAACGAATTCACGAGTACAAACGTCAACTGTTGAATTGCCTTCATATTATGACTCTCTACAATCGCATCAAGGCTGATCCGACAAAAAAAATTGTTCCGCGCACCGTTATGATCGGTGGCAAGGTATTATTGGGTTCTGGGGCCACGCCTTTTTTTCAAGAGTTTCAAAATTGTGCTTATTTTTATTTAACTTTTCTTCATTATATTCCGTTTAATAGCCGCTATTTTATGCATTTCATTTTGTAGTTTTACGTTGGTTCAACTCAGAGATATTTAGTTAGTTAAGAATGTCATCCGATATGAGAACGTTTTTACGCTTTGAACAAGGTGAGTAAGCCAGCCCAGGCGAATTAATGATATATTCGGCAATAAAGTCATTTCTGAACTACAAGCGCGGAGTGGTTTAAAATGTTTCGAGAAGGACGCAACAGCAACAAACAAAAATGGACTGGAAGACCCGTCAGTATAGATAGTCGTGCCCTCCTTCAAAGGCTTAAAAGGAATCCCGATGGAAGCGCACGCGAATTGGCTTTCGGACTGTGCTCTAAAGACACCATTTGGAGCTGGCTTGGAAAGTGCAACAGGAGGTGGGGGAAAGCAGAAGCCCAAAAGCAAAAACGTGCGAACATCTGCAACGTTGCCATCGAACGGTCGTCTAATGAGCTGAATTATCATGTGCGATGAAATACGGGCCTATTATGATATCCATGAAATTAAAAGCCAGTGACTCCATAACGGTAAACTTTTCACCCGACACAAAAAAGATTCATATGTACGTGGAAAAGCAATTTTCAGATTTTTTTGGTGTATGTATGTACGTACTGGAAGCGTCCATCAAAAGACATTATTATTAATAGCACTTTATAATGCATTCAATTCATAAAAAAAAAATTGCTGCAACGCCAGACGCAGGGAGATGCAAAAAAAAATCAAATCACCCCTCAACAGAACAACCCCCAAAAGCCCATTTTGAATATGTCGTGTTATCACACAGAGGACGAGTTCGGCTGAGATCTGCTGCATTACGCGTCAGGCCTTACGTTACTCGACCACCACGCTTTCCTGTCGCTGAAGAACTTCCTGCGCGAGCACCAGTTCAAAAACGAAAATTATCTAAAAAAAGCCCCTCCAAAACCAAAAAACAGGGACGGACTTCTTCAAGCGAGAAATCCGTAAATTGCCAAAGAGATGTGTGTTGATTATTTGATTTCGTGGTTTGCTTATGTTATTGTTTCATAAAAAAAAGTTTAGTAAAAAACGGCGAATAATTATGGGACAATTCAATATTTACATATAATATCAGGTTGGCAAAAATATAATGTCGGTTTTTACATATGGAGCGACATTTATTACAATAATAGAACTACAATACATTAATTCAAAAGGTATTTCCTATCAGCATCAACGACTTGTCGCCAACGTTCATGCAGAGAACGGATGCCTCTTTTGAAGAAGTCGGCCGGCTGCGACTCGAAGAAAAAGATATAAAAACCGACATTATTTTTTTTTTGTCAACCTAATATCATGATGAACTAATAAATATTTTACCTACTTTTTATTTATATATACATATGCATACTTTAATTGATTAAGGCTGCACCCGGCTATCATATGGCTAAACAGATCATCAAGTTGATTAATGCGGTCGGCGAATTTGTCAACACCGATCCGATCATCGGTGACAAGCTGAAGGTCAAATTTATAAATTTTCATCTTCCAATTTATATTTACTATTTAAATTTTAAATACAAATATGTAACTGCTTTACAAAGTTTAGGTTGTCTATTTGGAAAATTATCGCGTTTCCATGGCCGAAAAGATCATTCCAGGCTCCGATCTCTCGGAGCAGATTTCCACTGCAGGAACTGAAGCATCCGGTACCGGAAACATGAAGGTTTGAGAAGAAATTTAATTTTGTTAAATTATAATTTTAGTCAAAGTATTTTTAAGTTTTTTTGCCATCTTTTTAATACTTTATTTTTTGAAAATCATATCGTTTTTTTTAATTACTAATGATTCCAGTTCATGTTGAACGGTGCGTTGACTATTGGCACTTTGGATGGCGCCAACGTGGAAATGGCCGAGGAAATGGGCGAAGAAAACATCTTTATCTGCGGTATGAAAGTGGAAGATATAAATGCTCTTCAAAAACGAGGGTAACATCTAGCTTTATTACTTTAAAAAAAATACATCACTGGCTTTCTACCTTTCAGTTACAATTCCCAGGAGTTTATTCAAAAGAACAAAGAGCTAGCGCAAATTATTGATCAAATCGAGACTGGCTACTTCACACCTGATCAACCAGATCTGCTCAAGGATCTCGCAAACGTGCTCAAAAATCATGACAGGTGCTTCGATTGCCCAGATTTTATAAATTATTTAATACGTTACAGCTCAAATTATCATATTTATATAAGAAAATTTTCATATAAAATTGTATGTTATTTGATTTACAGAAAATATAAATGTAAATGAAATCTTTTGTAGATTCTATGTGTGCGCCGATTTTGAGGATTACATCCGCGTGCAAGATCGCGTTGGTGAGACCTATAAGGATCAGGACAAATGGTTGAAGATGTGCGTCCATAACATCGCATCTAGCGGCAAGTTTAGCACTGATCGCACCATTGCTGAATACGCTCGTGAAATTTGGGGCATTGAGCCTGGACAGGTCCAGCTTCCGCCACCATACGAGACCGACTCTACTAACCCAACAGGGGAAGTCTAAGACTTTAATGGGTCATAAATCAGATTTTAGATCAAAGAATTAGTAGAATTCACTTTTTTCTCTTCCAATTTTTTCTCGACGAATTTTTAATATTTCGTATTTTGTCATTTTTATTTTTAACCTCATAGATTAGTGCTTTTTAAATGTATCCTTAAAAAATCTTCTTTATAAATCAATAAAAATAATAATAATAATGATCAATTGCCGCGAGAAAACTCATTATTGAACATGTTTCAGTATGACATAAATGTCTCTTTACGCAAATAGATTTTCATTTTTCCTATTTTCGTAAAATGCCATATTTGTGTAACAAATTACCTACATATTATTCTAGGTCTTCAAAAGTTGTGGTTTTCAATAAAAATAATTTTTTTAAGCTAATTAAAACAAATATTCTTGCAAAAAATGAAACTATTACTGGTCCTAAAAAAAAAATTTGGAATGAATGTCCCTCTGATAAAATAGAAAGCTATATTTTCGTTTGTTTTTGGCCGGAATATAAATATTTAAATTTTCCGAGGTTTTTGGCCTATTTTTCCTGATTTTCGACTTCGGGCTTCCGATTTCCGAAATTTTAAAACCATTTCCGGTGGTTTCTGATGTAAAGTTGCTTTTAATGCAATCTTTTTTTCTCCTTGTCGCGGACGCGAGTATGATTAAAATGATTTAGTCTTGAATGGGAGTAATTTTAATGTGTTAGGTTATATTTTATTTATGATTTTTGTTTTCGCATGATCATTGTAATTTTATTATTATTTTTTGTTTGTTATTGCTTTTGATAAAATTAAAATAAAGTATATTTTGATTAAAACCACAATTAAATTTCTGTCAAGGCGCTCCACACAACCGATGAAACAAGGGCCAAGATAAAATACCCGAAGTGCTTGCGATACTCTCCATATAAAACATTCTTATTTATTATATCATCAAATCAAAATAAATTTCTTTTCAAATAACATTTATTCAATTAAACTGAAAAAAACGCTTCAATTACAAAAAATATAACAATAGTGATAATTATTGATAAAGAAGTTTTATTTTCATTTCAATTTAAATTTTTCAAACATCTACATTGGTAGATTTTTCAATTGTTGTTTGTTGTATAACAAGGAGATATAGATGAATTTTGATAAATAAACTTTATTTTTCAGACGAAACGCTCAAACTCAACTAAATAATCAAAAAGAAAAAATAAATAAACTTACACTGGAAGTTTATTGGGTGTAGAAGCGAAGATGATGGCCAGACGAGGAGGTTCCACCTAGAGGACTCCAAAACGTACTGCCAATTTTTTTTTCTCATAAATTTTTCCACCGGGAAAGAAACATATAAGAAAATGACGAGCAAAAACAGTAAGAAATATATACGAAACAAATGGAAAAGAAACAGATTTAATGACAGAGATTAGTGTCATTTAATTTTAACAAAAATAACAATGAAACAAGAAAAAACTAAAATAAAACAACATTTAACCCCCAACAAAAAAAGGTTCCTTTTTCAGTTTTCTAGTTCGCCAAAATAAACTTATTTTTTCGGTTGGTAGGCAAGCAAGTACGTTTTAGATTGAATAAAGTCATTATTTGTGGTCGTTCACTTCCGCCTCTACCTTTTCCACTTTAGGAACAGCTACCACAGCCGATTTAAGACCTCCAGTGGGCATGTCTTCCTCGACATCGGACTCACCGTTCAAGTGCACATCCTCAGTCTTGAAGCGATCACGTTGCAACTCAATCGCAACTTTTTCGCGATTTAGTGCAATCAAGCCTATAATACAAAGGCATTATTTCCAAAATTAATCAACTTTCGCGAAAGTTAAATTTCTCGTTTCCCTTTTTAGCTTAAGTTAAAAAATGGAAACGCTAGACAATGAAAAAAATGTAAACATTTTGAAAAAGTTAGCTTTAAAAATGTAGATATTTTAATCTAGAAATCGATTAGAATTATGAATCTGGCCATGTGTTCAGTCAATTTTGCTATTCGTAAACTTTTTTTATATTCATTAAAATATGTACCCTCAACTTTTTTCGCCGATTCTTTTAATAATTCCAAGGTTCGGAGGGTGTGCTTGGCTGGTAAGAAGAAAATAGGCGGCTTTGTTTGCGTTTGAATAAAGTTCTGCAATCTGTGGAAATGCTGTTCCTTTTCCTCAGCCTAAAAAAATAAAATTTTACCAATAAATAATAATGATGCCATCAATTTTTTTTAGGTCCTATCAAATGTGAAATAATGAGGCGGCTCACGTATTTGGTAATCGCTTTTTCGCGTTTAAGTCGTTGGATTTCCAATTCCTTTTCACGGCGGCGCTCTATGAGCTCGCGCTTCTCTTTGAGAATGCGCTCCCGATTCTCCTTATCCGTCAACTCAAGACGACGTTCAATTTCTCGCTGCTTTTCCGTCTAAAGACTCGTTACTCGTTTAAAAAAAAATTAAAAAAATGTTGTTTTATTGCTTAGATAGAAAAATCCGAAAGTTTAAGAATTCATTGGTTTTAATTACTTTTTTAGTTAAGCTTTCAAAATAAAATTAGTCGAAAAAGATTCGTTAATTTCGTTTTCTCAAAGAAACTTCGCCAATACCAAAATTAAGACCAGTACCCTAATTTAGCGTGGATAAGCTCGGGTATTTCGAGCCAAATTTAAACTGGCGCCACCGGGTTCATTTTGTCGTATCGAATCGTTTGGGGTCCGATTTTTGCTTTTGCTTCAGGTTTATAAAAGTGGGCACAAAATTTGGACTCCAACGGATATGATACAACAAAATGAACTCATTGGCGCCAGTTTAAATTTGGCTCAAAACACCCGGCCTTATGCACGCAAAATAAGGGTACATATGTTTTAACATACAAATAAAATATGAATGGGCATATTGCAGCCCCAAATCAAAGAATAATAAATGTAAAAAACAAAAAACCTGAGCCTGAACACGATTCTTTACAGTGCCCTCTTCCTTTTGAAATTGTTTCAGTGTTCCGACCACCAAATTACTGAACAGACGTTGATTTCTAAAAAAATATGACCAATCATAAGTAAACTGAAAATAAATAAAAAATATTAAATTTCAATTTCCCACCAGCCAAAATATTTTTAAAAATTCCGTACCTCACAACATCCTCTTTCTTCTCGGACTTTTTCATTTCGGTGAGAATCTCCGCGCGCGACTTAGTCTCAATAATCGGCACAACAACACTGGACTGCAATGTGCGTTTCGCTGGCGGCCCAGCGCCGTGCCCGTTGCGTCGATGATAGCCGGAGCCATCGTCTTCGTCGCTGTCAGCGGGGTTGCGATGTCCACCAAAATGACGTCGTTTTCGCAAATAGATGCCGTTGTTCCTGCAATCACATACAAATTTGGCTCGCACAAAAAGAAAAAGAATTATGCCCGAAAGTAATTTCAAGTTTCGTCATTTTTCCCCTTTTCAAAATGGATATATATAATATTTTTAAGATTTTTTATGTTTATATTCAATATGGTTAACTTATATGATCTAGCTCAACGTTAAAAACTATACTAGTTGTTACTTTTATTAAAATACCAAAAGTATAAACAAATGTCTTAATGTCTTACGTTGAATTGTTGATAAAGTTGTTTTGTGCTGTGACGACAATACGACGATGTCCGCCGGTCTCGACAACACCCCTGATAACAAAAAGTTTAATAATTTCAAATTCGAAAAATAGTACTATAAATAAATGATAAAAAAAAGAAATTTATTATTATTTTTGCAATTAAAAATTTATTTTCTTTTTAGTCAAAGAACAATTTAAAAAACACATAGAATAATTTTATATTATAATCATCTTCAAAAAAATATTAAAATTTTTAACAAAAGATTTTTTTTAGTAAGGCTTGTATGAATCCCTGAATTAATTATTTGAATAAAAATAAGTCAAAAAAATTAAAATAATTAATCAGCAAAAATCAATTTAAGAGACATTTTCAATCCATTATTTTACGTCTTTAAACGTATATTGTGATTATAAACATAATTAAAAAGTTCAACAATCAATTAGGCAAATCCGAATAAGCCTTATACCTGCTATTTTACGCATTTTTGAAGATAAATATAATTCGAAAATAATAGTTTAATTTTTTATTAGATTGAATACCTGTCATTTCCATTGAATTTAGATGAAAAAGCCGAGTCAAAACCAGGATCAACGACAATTCTTCTTTTGACGCCTCTAAAATTTTAAACAATGTTACAGAAATTGTTTATACATTTTTACATTTATTCTAACGAATTACCGATCCAGTTGACTGCGGCCAGAAAGCGTTGCAATCTCGGAATCAATACCTCTAAGCTCGTCATAGGCACGATTTAACTCTGATGAAATATCAGCAGACATTTTTTAATCAAAATATGCAAAATCTGAAAATCTTACGATATATATTTTGCAAAAATATAAAAAAACATATTCAACATAATAAATAAACTTTCTCTGTAAATTTTCAAAAAAATGAACAAAAAATAATGCCTAAGTCTGCTTTTATAATAATTATAATTTTATAGCGCCCATCAAAATATAAAAAAGGATTAAAAAAAAGTTTTGAAAAAAAGGTTTGAGAATTTTTTTCACATAAAAATTGCGGAGGAAGAAAGAGTAAAAGACTGTCTAAAACACGGGCAATTTTACTCGTTCTAAAGGCAAAAGCTTTGCATCACGGCATTGCCGTAGTATAAAAATTTTGCGAAAGAAAAATAAATCCGAAAAATTAAAATTGTCGCGATAAAACAAACCAATTTTAAATATTTTCGTTCGGAACAGAAGAAACTGCTTTTGCCGTAAAAAGTTTTTTGCAGTTTATTGCATGCCAGGTGTCAACCAGTTGTTAAATTTACAATTACAATCAATTGATTAAATTTCTAATATTTAATCACATAAAATTTTACTTCTAAACAAAATGGCCAAACTAAATTTTATGCTTATCTTATGTATTTATAATATTTTTCTTATTTCGGAAATATGGTTATAAAATCTGATATTAAAAATTCTATTTTATGTCCCCCAAATTTTAATATCATTCGATAGGAATTCTAGAGGAGGTGGTGCTGCTAACCCTCGATTTTCGAATTTTTTTTTTTGGGGGGGGGGAAGAGAGGGAGGGGGGAGGGGGTAAAGTAGATCGATCCCTTTATTTTTTTGAAATTTTTAGTTTGTGACTTTACTTTTTCAAGTTTTTCAAACTTTTTTTCATAGTTACAGTCGACGCCCCCATTAACATAACGCCAAGGGACTGCGCGTTAACTATGTTAATGGGAGCGTTATGTTAATGGGGGAGCGTTATGTTAAGGGGGCTAATGGGTGAAAACCAACCAAGCTGCCAAAACGATTATGTTAATGGGAGGATTATGTTAATGGGGGAGTCGACTGTACTTAGAAATATGAGTTAAAAAATAATGAATAGAAATAAATTCTGAATCTATTAAACACAATTCGTTTTCTGGAATGTAAACGTTAGAATTGTAAATTTAATAACACTGGTGTTAACGGAAAATTTTTTTAATAGATGACCGATCAAACAATTTCAAATCTAACAGAGAAAACCAAAAACCAGCTCAAGCCCATAGGCATTGTCGGATGGAGTGAATATTGTGGAAAGAAGTATTTTCTCGTCAAATACGATTATCAAGAAAACGGTCAATTTGTTACCAAACTAATGCCAGCAGATGAATTTATCAAGAATTATCCGGAAATTTTTATACAGCACGTACGCTAATACATATGTAAGTTACATGGCATTTAACACTAAATAAGACGACATTTTTGAATAATCATGATCATTTTTAGATATAAATTGATTGATGTGTAACTAACTTTTATGCTACAAAAGCAGTGTCAACAAAAAAGGTGTTTTTTCCATTAAAAATAGCACATTTTTAGGCTTTTTTGTTGATACAAAGTATGTATGCATATGTTTCTAAAAAGTTTTGTGGCCAATTTTCCAAATTTTACGATATATTATGCAGAATTTCGTGTTCTTTCAGATGACACCATCAATTTTTCTGATGGACCCATATTCGGGTCGGAAATCGATTTTTACCGTATGAAAGTCGATTTTTAATGTAAAATCGACTTTTTGAAGTGCGCTACAATGTTTTGTGAATGGTACAGTTGTTTTTATGACTTAATTTGAATATTTTAGCTATATTATCATGTTATTTTGATAAAAATTTATTTTCCTATCTGAAAAGTTAATAAACAACAAAAAAAAGTGTTGCATTTTTTTGACCGGGTGAAAATGGAAGTGGTTTCCGAAAAATGTTAATAAAATCGTTCAAATTATTCTAACAGAATAAATGAAATATGCTGAGTGGTCACTAAAATCTAGCGAATGCATCTAAAGAAAAATTATTAGCTAATTTGCATTTATAAATTTAAAACTATGCCAAATTTAAGTTTTGCATCGGCGTTGCACTTTTTGATGTATATCTCGGATACAGAAAAATCGGTGATAGTGTCTGAAAAATACAATCAACAAAAAAGATGTTTTTACATTAAAAATAGCATTTTTTGTTTATGTATTAAAATTCAATGTTACCCCCTTCGACTTTTCTATATCCGAGCTATATATAAAAAAAATTGTGCATTTGCATTTGCATAACCGACACTTTTTATATAAACCGAAAACTCATTGGCGATTTAGAAAATTCATTAGGAAATTTTTTGACTTTTTCTTAGATTCCCGGTTAAAAACAAATCGATTAAATGCTAAAAATCGATTTTAATTTTAATTTAATTTTAATTAAAATTGTAAACTTTGAAAATAATTAGGTATAATTTCTATTTTATCACTCTAATTTCGCGTGTATAAGGCCGGGTGTAATTTAAATTCGCGCCAATGAATTCATTCTGTTATATCGGATCCGTTGTAGTCCAAATTTTGTGCCCGCCTTTGTCTCGGTTTCATAAAAGTGGGCACAAAATTTGGACTTGCTTGGATCCAATACAACACAATGAACTCATTGGCGCCAATTTAACTTTGGTTCAAAACACCCGGCCTTATACACGCGAAATTAGGATATTTATTTTGGCCACAATTACACAATTATTGGATTTTTATAAAAAAAATGTCTCATCAAAAATGTATTTTTGTAGTGTTTAATGATTAATAAAAAAAATTGTAAGACCCAATCAAAATAAAAGTCAATAAGGTTAGTTTAACGAACTAAGAAACAATCTGCTTAATTAAAAAAGGAAAAATATGTATTTTTACGCTCGAAATTAGAAAATTTGTCATTAAATATAATATTTCGTTTTAAAAATAAACTCTTTTTGACGAAGTTATAACCCATGAAACATGTTTCACAAACTTGCAAGACTTTTGTCCATGACCGTAATAATTTAATAACTTTGTTAAAATAATTAAAAGCTTAATTTCTAAATTTTAAATTAATAATTTTTTATATAACTTCGATCTAAAAAATTAAAAATTTGATGAATTTGAATAAAATTGAATTTGGAATCAATAATTCAAATGATAAAAACCAAAAAAAAAATACAAAAAATAATGTTTAGCAAAAATAAACATGAAATTTTGAGGAAAATAAAAAATAAATAAATTGTAAAATTTGGCCGAAAAAAGTCGGCCAATGTATAATTTGGCCGGCTATAGTATAATTTGGCCGATTTTAAGCTTTGGCCGTAATATATAAATTATGCGATCAAGAAATATAAATATACACACATTCACTGATTCTTAACGAACTCATCTGGATTAACAAGACCTTCGGCTTTTAATAAAATAGCGTCCCGTAGGATGGTTACAAATTATTTGTATTTACGAAATAATAGATGGATCATAAGGCATTGTATTTGAAGGAATTTCGTGAATAGCCGGCAATATAGCAGTGTGCTGATTAATAACGCTCCGTGATATTCTGCGTGATAAACTCGTGATACTAACCACTTAAAGTTTTGCTCAATCTCCTCAACGGCCGTTGTGTTGTTGACAATGAAATGGTTCGGTGTGCCTGCTTCATTCAATTGTCTATAAAATGTCAAAAAATTATGCGATTTTTAAACAATACACCATAATTAAAAGCAATTAAAAGATAAATGGAGGAGAAGAAAAAAATTTAAAAAAAGAAGAGCAGAGCAAAAAAGAAAACAAAAAGTCTTAGTTTAAAAGTTGGGTAGTAGTTAAAAATTGCCAAAAATTTAATCTTCCTCGATAAAAGATAAAAAAGAAACACCCGATTCCTTTGAATAAGAATCCAAAAATCGTGCCCTCCTCCCCAATTACGCCGAGAAGTTTCTTTTTGGAGCATTGCTTGTCATGGCATTTAAATAATTTACCTGGTCTTTCTAGGATGTTGAATTTGCTCTTATTCTAATTGCATTTTTCGGCTCTATTGTAGTTTAAGTATTCCAAAAAAAATAATGATAGGATTTCAAATGTCCCAAGAATATTTTAGGTATTACCCAGGTATACCGATCTTAGGTATACCGAAAATTTTCAAGCTTGTCGCGTGCATGACACCCGTCCAATGCACGGTTCCCTCTCAACGGGTCTTAGGCAAACGTGTTGAAGTATTCTCAGGTCTGTAGATAGATCATTCAAAAAATAAATTTATCAAGTCAATAAAATGCACTCGACAAGCATGAGAATGCTCTGGTTTTTACGTTTTCCTACAGGCCGTGGGTGGATACCGTCAATAAATTGAAATTGGTTTATTTATAAATTTTTTTCAACAATTGGTTTCTTAGCAGTTGTCGCTTACTGATACTGATACATGGTACGCTACCAAAATCCTTCATCTTTTCAGTTTCAAATCTCTGCGGTTAAAAAAAATTCTATTACATATTTTTCCTTTTTTAAAGTTAAAAAAAATCATTTCAAACATCTTAATAAAATTTAAAGCCGATGTTATAAAATACATCGTTTTAATGATTAGTACGTTTATGTCAATTTCCAGGGCAAAGACATAAATAACAAAAAATCTCTTTATTAAAAATACAGTAGCATAAATAAAAAAACGGGACATCTCTTCAAAATGTGCGATATTTAATGTAAAATCGACTTTTTCATGTGCGGTTCCGTTTTTTATTTTCGCCACTAAATAAAAATGGAAAATTCGAAAATAAAATAATAAAATAGAAATGTTAAAAATTAACTTTTTTATAGATTTCTAAAGTTGAAAAAAATTTCCAGAACTTTTTCCCATCCTGTGTGCAGTTGTTTTCAAAAAATGTAAAATAACAGGTCTTGAATAAGACTTGTGCGAATTTGCCTGATTGATTATTTAATTGAATTTTCTAATTAAGCTTACAATCACAATACATATTTGAACAGTGAAATAGTGGATTGAAAATGTGTTCTGTAATTAATTATTTTAATTTTTTAATTAACTGTATTTTCCTTCTTATTTTGTTCAAATAATTAATTGTATAAGCTTTATTGAAAAAATTCTGTTAAGAAAATTTTATAATTTTTTGGAGATGGCTGATCTTAGCTAGAACGCTTTTGGCATTAAGCCGAACTAGAGACCCTCTATAATAATTTATTAAAAAATATCAATATTTTTCGGATCAATCGATAGCCGTTAAAATTTTCCACTTTCACGTCAAATTCGAAAAAACTTTAAAAAAAATTCTATATTTTTCGGTATCGTTTTTTAAATGTTTTTTTAAATTACCTACATAAAATTTTATTCTTATAAAAATTATGTATAATTTATGAAGTATTTATGAGATACAAATTTATCATAACTACATTATCTATGAAATCGTGGAAATGCACATGGAATCAAACAACAGCAAACATTAGAATCACAGCACTCATGCCCTATCAGGCATCCACAGCATAAAGTCAGTAAGGAAATTAGCCAACATGTGTTTGGATCATTTAAACGGTTATGACGCTCCTGGTGATATGGAACATCTTGATATCTAAAACAACGCCTCATATGTACAACAAAGTAATAATGTAAAAGTGCAAAAACTTACATTATTATCGGCTGCGGTTGTGGTTGATGATAGTATTGTCCATTATTCGGATGATATCCTGGTTGAAAGTTTTGATGCTGTGGAAAATGCATTTATCGAAAATTTAAAAAAAATTATTTCGACATTAACAAAAGTATAAATACATGCATGAGTCATATAATTTCCAAACATTTTTTGACTATGCATATACTCGTTTGTCCATATGATAGTTATTTCTATCATTTGTGTCTAACGTTTCTTTTACAAATGTGCGCATGTTGATTTCAACGTTGAAGAATTTTCCGAATGAAGATACATATGGAAGGCAAAAAGTCATCTTTAAATATCTATTTTTTAATTTTTACATAATACGGTTTTATGTCATAGTAAATAATAAATTTTATCGAATTTGAATTCCAATCGATTTCTTTATAATGTGTAGTTGTATTTTGAGGCTGCTTATTTTCTATATTCAATATGGTTAGTTTTATTCTTTTTCGGAACTCGGATTCGAAGAAAATAGCTATTGTCAGATTTAAAAAAGGAATCCAGGCATGCATCATCATTATAACTATACCCATTCCTGGTACAGTAACACGCACAAAGAGAATACTGTTATAGATGACGGAATTACTACAGTCGACACTCCCATTAACATAAATTCCGATTAACATAAACCTCCCATTAACATAATCGTTTTGGCAGCTTGGTTGGTCTTAATGTAAATATCTATAACTAAACTTTCCCATTAACATAACTTCCCATTAACATAACTCTCTCATTAACATAACTCTCGAGAGGAACCTGTATGGTATTCAACTCTCTGATTAACATAAAACCGCTTCAGACAGATCCCACTTATCCGATTGTCGAGTTTGTCGTTTGCAATTGAAAAGAATGTGTTGCGAAGTATTATATTTAAAGTGTGCGCGTGCTTAGCACGACATTTTGATTGGCATTCTATTCGTTGTAATTTGCTCATAAAATGTTTTGTTGCAAGATTTAGTATGTCTGGTGTGTGGATTATTTTTGATTAATAAAATTGTTTTTGTTGTCAGTGTCTAATACACAACAGAATGACTTATTTTTCCTTTGCAGATGGCCCCTCCAAACAAGAAGCGCAGAGTGATCACACAAGATGTTAAGAAGCAAGTCATCGATGCGTCAGCGACGAAGAGACTGAAGGAACTCAGCGAGGAATTCGAGTTGCCCCTATCGACAGTTCAGACGATTCTCAAGAACAAGACGACAATTCTGCAAGCGATTGATCAGGGAGTAGAAGCCAAGCGATCTCATCTGAAAGCTGTGAAGCAGGATGATCTCGAGACGGCGGCTCTGCAATATTTGATTGTTTGTCGCTTTTAATATTTGATTGTTTGTTGCTTCAGCTTGAATAAAGAATGTAGAACTTCCCCATTAACATAATCAAACATTGGAAAACATCAGTCACCCCCCATTAGCATAACTTTCCCATTAACATAACGCTCCCATTAACATAGTTAACGCGCGGTCCCTTGGCGTTATGTTAATGGGAGCGTCGACTGTATTAAAAAAGTGGCCTCATCATCTATATCGTCACAAATGTATATTTAATGTTATTTAGTGATTAAAAAATATGTGTGAAAATTCTAATAATAGTTTCATCCATACTTGTGCAATGAGCATACGATTCATTTGACGTTGCAGATTTTGTCGTTTAATTGTATGTTTTGATATACCATTTTCGCGAAAACCCGTTGAAATTTTACAGAAATTACAATTATTACAATATAATTAATTGAAATTATTATAGAAGAATATGATGTATAATACAAAAATGCCATACCACTCTATTTATAAATATAGAGTGGATAAAAGTTCCTGCACTTTATTTTTTTAAAAATTTTTTTATTTATTCTATAATAGAGAGTCTATATATTATAAATAAATTTTCAGCATTTACTAAAACGCTATCTTTTGTCCTGTCTAGTTTACATAACTAATAAGTTATACCGATAAATCCAGACAACAATTAAGAAAGTGTTGAAGACAAACAATGAGATATATTTTTTTACATGTATCCATTCATTACGGGAAACTTCAGGTAATTTAATACTTTCCCATCCAAATATACAGACTTTAAGTCTATATTTAGTTTAATGGATTGAAAATTCCTGTAATTAATTTTTTTAAATTTTGAAAATTAAGAAAAACCTATTCCGATCATGCATGCGGGTGGCAGATAAACGTGCTGCCAAATTCGTTTGCAAGCACCACTATGTAATCCGTTGCTTGTCATAATCCCTGACAAAATCCCTTGACGCCATCACAAATATCGTACCGACAATTGCATAAATTTGTAAATTTGCAACCTTTTTAAATATTTTCAAATGGTGTTTATTTTACGGGTAAATCTTAAAATCGCCAAAACCTGATAGTGAAGATTATGATTATAATACTGGCTATAAGAAGAATTTTTTTATAACATTTTAATGTCTCATTCCGTTCCGTGAAACGCAAAAAAAAACACATTAAAAACAGCCAAATGGATTACACTAGCCATTTATAAGCGCATAATAGTGTAACTTTTCTGGTAATATGTCTAGAAATTCGAATTTCTCTAGTTCCGTGGGGTCAATAGTTTCCGATCCGTTCATTCATGCATCTATTGTTAAATTAAATATACTAAAATGAATAAAACAATTTATTCTTCTCATCTGCAAGCGCTTCAGTGAGCCAATCAAATAAACTAACAAAAAATAAAATATATTATAAACTATAACATTATAAGCTATTAAATTTCAGTACAGCTAATTTTTATATAAAAAATAAATTTAAAAAATTATTTTAGATGTTTTTGACTAAGTTGGAAACACTACAAAAATATAAACACATTTGCAATTACCTATTATGATTTTAAAGGGCAAACTTTATTAAAAAAATATAAACACGTTTGCAACAACTTAACATAATTTTAAGGCAAATTTATTAAAGTAATCGAATAAAATTTGTTCTTATAAATTCTTATTTTTCATTTTAATTATATTGAATTAGATATTACAAACGCGATTTTTAAAACAAACGCGATTTTTAAGATTTTACAAACGCGATTTTTAAGATATTACAAACGCGATTTTTAAGATATTACAAACGCGATTTTACACTAAAAAATTTGTGTTAAAATCTTGAAAACTACACGTTTATTTAACTATACTTTTTACTAAATCAAGGAATTGCTATAATCTTCGCCATTCGATCAGAAATCGCGCGTCAAAAAACACAATTTGTTCACGCGCAAAAAAAAATATGTCAAAATTTTGATAAGCTAATTACTACTAAATTAGTAATTAGCTTATCAAAATTTTATCCAATTTGGTCCATCTCATAAAAAGTTGTAAGAATATTAAAAAAAATAATACGGAATGTAATTGTAGAATTAGGGTGGAAGCTAAAAATAAAAAAACTTGGCTTTATTTATAACAAAAAAACCAGAAAAAATTCTGAAATTGTTCGAACATCCACATGATATCCTCGTATAATATGTACATTTAAATATAATTAATTTTGCCTAAAAAAATAAAAGAAAAAAGTTGTTGCTTATAAAATTTAATTTTTAGGTAATTATGAAATTTTTATAAATTTAAACTACCTATTTCAATAATATATTTACAGAAAAAATCTTATTGTTAATATAATATATCTAAAAAATACATCATGTTATTAAATATGCAATAAAGGATGTAAATTTTTCTTACAATTTTTTCATTCCAAGCCGGCCTGGACGGATGAGAAAAGGGGTGCGTGATGATCCTCACCAGCGATAGGAATTACTTTGAAAATTTTCCCTCTTTCAATGGAAAAACGAATAATATTGCGATGTCTCTTTATTCGGACTCGGCCAACTAGTGTCTGAATATACATCGGCAGGAGTCTCTTCTACAAACCACAAAAAGAATTAGCTCATATGCATTGGAAAAGTGACAGCTTGAAATGTTCCCTTGTTAGCATTTTTAAGTCTCCTCTTAATACATTATTATGAACGTCTCTTTTTCCGCTTTAATCTAAAATTTTTTAAAATAAAAAAATATGTTTGATAGAACGTTTTTAAAAAAAGTGTTTAATATTAAAATTACTTTTCAATGAAGATAAGTTTTCGTCTTTTAATAAAAACAGATAAAAAATGTTCATTTTTTGTAATGCAATTTTTAAATGACTTTAAATAATATGTAAATATCGAATCATTTCAAACAATTGAAAAAAAAGTTCTTTTATTATAATATGTAACACATCCGCTACGAGCGCTGTAATCGTCTCCATTTCTATTTGGATGTGGATGAAAAGTAGTGCCCCCCTTCCCCTCATTTGTTTGTATATGTTTCCACGTGTAAGTATGAGTCATTCTTATTTTGAATTTCCTGTCCTTGTGTAAATAATTGGCAGAAATTTTTTAAAAAAATCTCTACTATGTACGATCCTTGTGTCTCACTATATAAGCATGAGCTTAAAACTTAACTCGAATAAATATATTATCTAAAAAAATGGTCTTTTTTCCGGAAGGAATAATGAATAATATAACCTATTTTATTAATAAAACCTACATTATGAAATATTTTCCGGCCCTTGGACCTCACTGGTTGGCCATTGGACCTAGGCTAGGTTAAGTTTTCATATTGAGTTGTTTTCAATTCTGTCAATGAGATGTTCTAAGCAGTGATGGATAAGTGGCTGGCGATGGCTCGCAGCCAAACGAGCCAAATGCCAAAAACAAAATAATCTTTGTTTGTTTTTATCTTGTTGTATTAATTTGAAATTTACTAAAAAACGCTCTATAGTTATGTAATATCCAATCCAATATAATAATAAAGATAAAGAAAACATGTATATTCTTTTAAAAAATAAACGACATAATTGACATGAAGAAAAGATTGGCTATCGGAAAAGACTGCGTTTAGCCGTCTGAAGTAGGGGCTGTGATATAGGGCGTTTTCGGGTCTGTGATGCGCTACGCCCGGATGCATTAAGGGCGTTCTCTTGACTCGAGATTTCTGAACACAAACCCTCAAGTCTTGAACGTCGGTTAAAATGTTCTAAAAAATTTTATACAAATATTTGAAAAGTTTTTGTACTTTTTCTCAATCTATTAAGAGAGCTAATTTTACTCATTTTTTGTGAAATATGTATTTAATATTTCCTTATACATTTTTAAGAATACATATATAGTCGCGGACAATCGATTGATAACATTTTGTGCGCGTTTATTTAAAGCCTTTTTCCAAAATTACGATAATCGCATTTTGATCAAGTAAAATTGGTAGGCTGACGGCTAAAAAAAATAGATGGGTACAAAATCAAAAAGCTGTTTTTTCCATTAAAAATAGTATTTTTTAAAATTCACCCATCCATTTTTTAGCTGTCAGTCAGTTTCTTTAAAAAAATATGTGGTACAGAATTTTCTACTCTAAAATGCTAATATTAGTTTTTCAAATAAATCCGTTTTGGGTTTAAAAATCGAAAAAAAAACTAAAAATTTCTGTGAAAATTTATCCTTAATGTTTTGTCCGATAAAAAATAAAGTGTTGTTGTTAATAAAATCATATTTTTTATTTAAAATAATATGGAAAAATGATTGGTACTATTGCGTAGCCCATAAAATTCTGTATTTAATGATCAAAAATCGACAACCTGGAAAAGATTTTGAATAAATGCGCACAAAAAGTTGCCAACCAATTGTCCGAAATGTGTAAAAGACAATAAAAATTAAATTTAAATCCGAAATTAACTATTATAAAGTAAAAAATGTCTAATATCTATGATCAAAAATAATAACCAAAATTAATTTTTGAGAATTTCTACTTTACTAATATTTCCAGAACTTATTAATTTTTTGATTATAAACCAATAGTTTTTGCGAAAAACTTGAAATTACAAAAAAGAAAATAAATAAAAATTTTCTTACCACGTCGTATCTTTCCAATGGGCGTTTGCGGCACGACCTCGTCGTCGTCTTCGTTAGCAATTTTGTTCTCGTAGCCGAATAAAGGTTCGTCGCTCACTGGCGTCGCATTGTCGCTGTTGCTGTGTCGTCGGCTATGAAATGATCGTCGCCCACGTAATTTCTCTTCGGGCGTCTCAGGAATATGGAGTGCGATGCGATGGTTGAGTCGCTTTTCCGGCGACATTTCATTCGATCGATTGACTCCGGCTGAGTTCAATAATCCTGAAATAAACAAAATATCAATGGAGAAAAAACTAAAAAGCATAAAAAAATACATTAAGCATTAAACAGTTGAATACACAGCAGAAAAAATTAAAGAGATTTAAGAGCCCATTGTACATACTTTACATGAGTTTTCCCAATAGTATAAAAAAAACATTTAATAATATTCAATTTTTTTTAAATAAATAAATGCCTTTTAAGTCGTTTCGCTGTGTGTTCTCTTTTCTAGACGCAGTAGCTTCGGCCGAACTTTCGCCGCCTTCATCATCAGCATCGTTGTCTTGCATGAGAAACTCGACAAGACGTGCGGCACAACCATTTCTCTCCCGAAAATCAGCGAGATAATTATTTATTGCTCCTTGGATGCTAAAAATGTTAGAATTTTTTGTAATAATTAGTACAAACTACAAAAGCAAAAATATACCATTTCCCATTCAAACTCGATGGCGAAAACAAAGGATCATCGACATTATCATCATCGCTGGTGTCCCTTTGTTGATTGTCGTCAGATGATTTATCACTCTCAACGTGTTCATTAACATAGTCTTCGTTGCCTTCCTTCTCTTGTTCGTCTTCGAGAAATTTTGGCGACAAGTCGAGAGCATCTGTGTTATTGTTTGCTGTCGTCGTGAAGTTGTCGAAGTCGATTGGCAAAAGCCAGCTACGCAATCGAACTTGTAATTCCGCAATCCGGAAGTTAGTTTGCATCATTAACTCTCCATCAGAATATTTTTCGTCTGAAATTGAAGAAAGTATTTAGAAAATGTCATGTTTAACCCTCGGATTACCGTGGGGTCCATACGGACCCCAAGACGTTTTTGAATGAATTTTTTTATTATTTAAAAATATCGGATCATCCCAAATTTTTATGACTTTGTTTATTTGAGTGTTTTTGACACTCTGTGGAGTAAAACAAACGTTTGGTGTGTATCAAAATTTTTCTATAAAAAAAACAGCACTTTTGACCATTGGGGTCCATTTGGACCCCAGTTCATGCTGGCTCCAAATGACTTGTTATAAGTTTACTGTGATGTAAAACTTCTTATTTTTCTTATAATTCTTTTATATTTATTTAGTTTTGTAATGTCGTCGGATGACTCGGAGTTTGAACACTTTGAAAGTGATTATATTCCATCTTCTGATGAGGGGGAAATTGATCACATCAGTGAAATTTCTAGCGAACTTTCAGATGATTTGAATGAAACAAATGATTCAGAGGAGGAACAATTTATTTCCAAAAATGGAAAGGAATTGTGGAGCCGTTATCCAATTGTAAATAATGGTCGCCATCAATCTCAGAATGTGATTCAGCGTGCAGAAGTTGTCTTCGATTTGATGATGCTGAAAGGCGACGCCGTCTTCCAGAACGTGATGACAAGTTGGCTCCAATCAGAAAAGTTTTCGATACATTTGTTGAATCACTCTGTCGTAGTTACACGCCATCTGAATTTGTGACAGTGGACGAGCAGCTTGTAACTTTTCGTGGTCGCTGCCCTTTCAAGCAATATATACCTAGTAAACCCGGCCGCTATGGTATCAAACTTTGGATGCTGTGCGATAGCAGTACTAGCTTTGTATTGAATATGCAAGTTTATACGGGCCGTGCGCCTGGAATGCAACGCGAGATAAATCAAGGCGAAAGAGTCGTTTTGGATCTTGTCAGTGAGTTGGATTTCATGAGTAAGTAAAAATTTTCTGAATGAATTTTTATCTAACTGTTGTCGTTTAGAAGGTCGTAATGTCACGTGCGATAATTTTTTTACGAGTTTATCTTTAGCGAAAAAGCTCGCAGAAAAAAAAATAAGCTTGTTAGGAACAATTAGGCACAACCGAACCGAATTACCGGCTGCGTTCATAGGTTTGTTGTTTTATGAATATGATGACATAATCAATATAATTTTTAGCAAAGAGAAAAGATGAGTATTCTTCAATTTTCGGCTTTCAAAAACTCGCCATGTTATGTTCTTATTGCCGGGAAAATCCAAGAAGCCGGTTATTCTTCTTAGTACTATGCATCATGATAATGCTGTTTCTAATAGAACCGATCGTAAACCAAACATTATTCTTGATTACAACAAAACTAAAGGAGGCGTTGATACTCTTGACCAGATGGCTCGCGGTTATTCAACAAAAAGAATGTCACGACGCTGGCCCATGATTTTATTCTATAACATTCTTGACGTAGCAGCAATAAACGCTTTTGTTGTTTATACAAAAATCAATCCGCAATATCATCGAGACAAGTCCCATAAGCGTCGAAAGTTTCTTGAAGAATTAGGACTCGCTCTGGCTAAAGGAACAACAACAGACAATCAAAATGACCGACCTGACCGAAATAATATCGAAAATAAACTCGGCCGATGCAACCTTTGTACAAGAGACAAGGATAGAAAAATACGTTCTCGTTGTTCGGTTTGCTCAAAATTTGTTTGTAGTGATCATATGCAGCTGATTTGTCACGATTGTTAAAATTTAATATTGTTAATTTTTAATATTTTTTGTTAATTTTGCCATAAATTATGAAAAAATAAAGTTCTATTATACTTATAAACATAAAATACACATGGGGTCCGTATGGACCCCAATGGTAAAAGATGCTTGTTTTTTTCACGGTAATCCTAGGGTTAAAAGATATATTGAAAATATTTTTCAATTGCATATTCTTACCAAAAATATTGTTTACGCTACCGCTAATTATCAAATTGTTACAAGGCGAACTGTTAGCATATTCACCCATTTCGTCCAATTTTTCGGGCGTTTGAAAATCTAAAATATTAATCAAAAATAATAATAATACATAAAATATGCATAAAAATACCATAGTATTTCAAAAAAACGTGGTTTTACCCAAAAAATATTTTGCATTATAAAAATAAATAAAAAATTATGGTTAGACTACTACCATAGATCAATCAAAAATTTAATTCTTGAAGATAGTAAAGAATTATAATCCCTCTAGTTTTTAGTTTTTTTTTCCGGATTTTTTACAAAATCATTCATAATGGCATATTATTCTAATTTAAAAGCGCCAAAATTGTAACGCGTCAAAATTTGGCGCGCTATGAAATCGCCAGTTTATCACGCGAAAAAAATTACCACGCGAAAAAAATTTTTTTAATCGGACTTGTGATATTTCATTCGAAAGCTTTTATCGCGCTGATCAAGAATTGTATAGAAACTATAACCCAATTTTGCTTCCCCGTCAAGTTACGGTAGATTGAACGACCAAGCATTTTTGAAGAAAATTTTTCACTTTAAAAATAAAAAATTAAACGGTGTAAAACGGTATTTTAACTGGGGAGAGACTTAGACTTGGGCTTTTAGGCTTGAGCTTTTAAGCTTAGGCTTTTAGGCTTAGACTTACCACTGTATTATTCTTTTTTTTATCTTTTTTTATATATACTTTATATACACTTTATTCTTTTTTTATATACACTCAAACCTCGATATAACGTCACCCTTCGGGACTTTTTTTTAAAATTTGTTTTTGTTATAAATTTTTTACTTTTTAACTAAATTGTAAATTTTTTTTTACATTTGATTTACAACTCCCTGAGAATTTGTTTGACATCAAACTTGTCCATATTGGTTCCGATTTAGAAATTTTAAGGGTGACGTTATATTGCGGTTTGACTGTATGTTCAAATACAATAAAACTGTAAGTACCGTTTTTTTACCATTTAATTTTTTATTTTTAAAATAAAAAATTTTTTCCAAAAATGCTTGGTTTCCTTTTTTGTTCAAATTTTCGTTCAATCTACCATAACTCGACGGGGAAACAAAGATGGGTTATAGTACACAAGTCCAAATTCGATTAAAAAAAATTTTTTTTTGGCGCTGGCGCGCTCACAGCGCGCCAAATTTTGACGCACGACAATTTTGGCGCTTTTAAATTACAATAATATGCCATTATGAATGATTATGTAAAAAAAAATTCGAAAAAAAACTAAAAACCAGATTTGCTATAGCAATTTTTGCAAAAATTAAATGTTTTTTCGCTAATTTTCTATTTTTGCTAAGCTATTTACTTGTTTTAAATGATAATTGGCGTAAAAATTGAATTGCCTGCAATATTCTTTTAAGTTTAAAAAACCACATTTTTATAGTTAGTATCTAAATTCGAACCAGGCTGCTTTTTGTATGTCGCCTTACGCGGAGTGTTTCGTTTCGAACCCAGCTTATTCCGCGATGAAGTTTTTTTATTTGCTACAGTCGCTTTGTAAACGGTAATGTTTCTGAAGTCAGCACTCATGCACAATGGACAACTGTACTTTTCGATCCGGTCGGCCATAGAGCGCGTAACCTAAAACAAAACAAGTTTTTAGATTATACTTTGCAAATAAAAAAATTTTTAAAAATTTGAGTTTAAAAAAATTATGTTTGCAAATTTTTATTGAATATTTTTTATAACGATGAAGATAGATTAAAAATAATTTTTGTTAAAAATGTTTAAAAATATACATAGAGCACAGATTATAATTGTGCATGATACAACGCAACATTAATAATAATTTAATCGCCTATATACCTGTACGCATACACCGTGATACCATATGTCACAATAGTCGCAGCAAATCATAAATGTAGAATAGTTACGAGACTCACAAATGCAGTGATTCTCTTCATGATTGGGAATTTGGTCATCAACACCTCCAAAGGAAAGCCTCATTAAAACAGAATTTATTTTCTAAATAAACATGTTTGTTTATAAAAAATACTTTGTCGTTTAAAAACATAAATTTTTGTCATTGCGCAATACTTGTTTCGGGCTTTTTGATAATAGACTTTAAATAAAATTATTCGTAATTTTTTAAAAAATTACTTAAATATATTTTTAAGGAAAGTTTCAAATTTAATTCTTAAAAAGAGCTATCTTGAATTTGCTGTCTCTTTCTAACACACGATTATTATGCTTCATTTTTAATGTTCAATTAAGATTTTTAATTTAAGAATAAAAATTAAAAAATTTAAATTTAATTTTTCTGCCAATTTCATTTTGTTTTAATTGTTATACATTATTTAAAAAGTGTTGGAAAACACTAGTAATTACAGTGTTTATTTTTTAGAAATTTTAAATTTTTCTAAGGAACAGATTAGGTGTAAAAATTAAAAAAATGGACTTTTTATTATAGTACCAATTCTATTCTTGCGATCTAGGACTTTTAATGATTAAAGAAGCTAGCTTTAGAACGGTTTATATAAAGAAACTTACTTTTAAAGATTTGCTTAATTCAAATGATTTGAATATATTTTAATCGAAACTGACATCCTTATTATATTTGTGTGGTAATGCATTTAAAACCCCCTTTATTAAATTCGAAGAATTAATACAAGAACACAATCACCGATTTTAACTTTTTTAAAGACGAAATCGATTCTTTTAATCCAAGCAAGAAAAACTGATAAAATTAAATTTTATAACTTAAAAAAAGTTTTATTAAGAATGCAAGTTAAAAAGTTTTGTTCATTTTTATCTTTTTTTAACGAAGTATTATAGAAGAAATTAATTTATGTAGGTAAATAAATAAACTTATATTAAATAGTCATCGAAATGGTATCCATTTGTAATGGGTCTTTGTATGATATTTTTTGTATTTACTATCAGCACTACTTCGTAATCTCTGTATACGATCGAACTTCGCTACTATGATATCCCTTTGTATGATATTTTTTGTATTTACTATCAGCACTACTTCGTAATCTCTGTATACGATCGAACTTCGCTACTATGATATCCCTTGGGACCGAGCCAAGCAAAGGTTTTGGAGAAAATGCTTTATTCGGTCTTCAACAACTGTCATTGGCAATGTCAGAGCAGATCATTTGAATCGGGATCAGTTTAACTCTTTGTCGATGGAATTGCCGCCAGCCATAGCTCTAAAGCTTTTGATGATAATCGGCTAGCGCATCTTCTTCTCACGAAGTTCCCAAATCTCAGCGTCGTTTCGGTCACACGCCTTCATCGCTCCGAGCTTGCCGTTCGTCTCCAGGTACCGCCGAACTGTGATCGCTGCACGCTGCGCCTCTCAACCAACCAAAGCAGCTAGAGCGACAGTAAGCCTATTGGAAAAGAAGAGACAGCTCATGTACGAAAGCGAATGGGCAAAGCGCGAAACTGCATATTCGGTGAAAAAGTCAGATGCAGATGAATACCTATCATCCCTTTGGATTCAGAAAGGTATGACATCACAAATCAACATCCGAAATGTCATAGCTGCCCAGGAATTCGCATTATGTACAAGAGTTGACAAAGAAATCATAAGATGTAAAATGTGTAAGAAATATAAGGAAACATCGCAGCACATTGCTGCAGGATGTAAAACGTTCCGAACTACGATTATGATGGAACGACACAACTCAGCAGCTAAAATTCTCCTGTATAATCTATACAAGAAATACGGGTTTCAACCCATTCATCACTCTTAGGAAATCTTTCCAGTTGTTGAAAACGATAAAGCTAAGATTCTCTGGGACCAAAATCTCGTGGTTAGGCAAAAGTTAGCCCACAACCGCCCAGACATTACAATATTCGATAAAGAAAAGAAAACCATTTTCGTCATCGAATTCAGTGTGTCATGGAATGATAGGCTCAATAAACAATGGGAAGTGAAATACGCCAAGTATACACTAAATAGCATGATACCGAAAGAAGAAGAGACATCTACCGTACCCGGCTGGAAACAGTCTCAAAAACTAACTAGAGAATCTTCACAGTGGATACATTGAGCGAGTACATCCTATAATTATTGGAGCATGCGGGGAGTTTACGACCTAATCGCTAGAAAGCTTAAAGGGGCTAGATATTCCGCACGACATCGACATTGTCGAAAGAATGTGCAGAACAGTAGCTATTGGAACTTCAAAAGTTATCAAAGCACATATGGCCAAACCACAATAAGAACGGAAGAGATTGAATAAAGTAGCTTGGGACTCCTGGGCTTATCATGCGTCGCCTTACTGAAGAAACTTCGGAACTGCAACCAAGTAACTGGATGCAAATAATACATAAGCAGTAAGGAAACACTCTCCTGAGGGTGAATTTGGGGAAAAAGTAACCCTTTGAACCAGATCTTGGCGGCGGTGACGCCACATATACCGACGCGTATTTTTATTATGGGATTTTGTCTGGACCGAGCCAAAGTATCACAGTAGCAAGGTTCGGCTGTATCGCTATTTGCTCATTTTTAGGCAAGTTATGGCTAATTTTTTAATATTAGGTCTAAAAGTTAATTTCCGCGTTTTTGTTGTTGTTGATATTTGGCCAAAATAAAATTATTTTTATATAACGAATTTTATGTTATAATGTTCTCTGTATTATCAGCTTTCTATCAGTATATGACTTTCACTGTATAACATTATAAACATGTGTTATTTTTAATTTAGAAGATGTCAACTTTTGTGCCGGAAAAACGTTATTTGCGGGAAGCTCTTCTTTCCCTTTTTCATTTCAAGAAGAAAGCCACTGACGCGCACCAAATGCTTGCCCAAGCTTACGGCGATGCTGCTCCATCCATAAGAACCTGCCAAGAATGGTTTCAGCGTTTCAAATCGGGAGATTTTGACGTCAACGACAAAGATCGGCCAGGACAGCCAAAAAAATTTGAAGACGAACAACTTCAAGCTTTATTGGATGAAGATTCGGCTCAAACACGGGAGCGACTCGCGGCATCTCTCGGCGTCACGCAATATGCAGTTTCTCTTCGATTGAAAGCAATGGGGAAGATTCAGAAGGAAGGAATATGAGTGTCCTATGAGCTGTCAGAACGCAACAAAGAACAGAGAAAAACAACTTCACAAATCTTGCTGGACAGATTCCAAAGAAAGTCTTTTTTACACCGCATTATAACTGGCGATGAAAAATGGGTGTACTACGACAATCCGAAGCGAAGAAAATCGTGGGTTAGTCCCTGTGAACCGACAACTTCGACCGCGAAACCAAACATCCACGGGAAGGTCTTACTGTGCATATGGTGGGATCAACGCGGCATACTGTACTATGAGCTTCTCCAACCTGGCGAAACAGTCACTGCGAATCGCTATCAACATCAACTAGCGCAGTTGCGTCATGAAATCGCAGACCAGAATGGGCGGGTCGGCAAGAAAAAGCCATACTGCTTTATGACAACGCAAAACCGCACGTCGCTCAATCGGTAAAAGATACGCTAAAAGAGTTCAAATGGAAGGTCTTACCGCACCCGCCGTACTCTCCGGACATCGCCCCGTCGGATTATCACCTTTTCCGGTCAATGGCTCATGGTCTAGCGGAGCAGCGCTTTCAAGATCGTCAAGACGTCAAAAATGGCCCGATGAATGGATAGCGGCCAAACCAGAAAAATTTTATTATGATGGAATCCATAAATTGCCCAAACTCTGGGAAAATGTTGTTATTAATGACGGAAATTATTTTAAATAAAAGTTTTGTTTAAGTTTTTAGAGTTTCATGAAGTTTAAAAAGCGTAAAAAAACGCGGAAATTAACTTTTAGACCTAATACATATGAAAAAAACGAAAACACAAAAAGTTTCAAATTTTAAAATTTAGATAAATTTAATAGGAAGCAAAAATATGCCGCCAAAAAAATTTTCTGGGTTTTTGAACAAGTTTTTGAAATATTTTTTGAATATAAAATTTATAATATAAACATTTTTTTTCAAAAAAAAAATTACTCTAAAGTGGTACAGTCAAACCTCGATCTAATGACACCCCTAGGGACCGAGCCAAAGTGTCATTAGATCGAGGGTGTCATAAGATCGAGGTTTTCGAAATTAGCTAGCATTACTGAGGAATTTCTGTCTCAATTTCTGTCAATAAATGCACTTTATTCGCTAAAAGACTAGGGAAGCAAAAAAAACTGTAAAACAATAAAAGTTCAAATAAATAAAAGTTCAAATAAATAAAAGTTTCAAATAACGCTTGGCTTTCGGTGTTTCCATTGGTAAATTTGTTAAGTTGGTGAGAATGTTTGTAAAAGTGAATAAAAAGAAAAAAATATTTTGGTGGCAAAATTTGAACATAATGCCAAGAAAAGATGAGCGAAAAGAAAATTTGAATTTAAAAAAGAAATTTGAGATCAGACAATGTATTTTCACCTTGGGGGACCAAGGTAAAAAATGGCTAGCTGAGCGCAATGGGTGTCATTGGATCGAGGTTTGGATTCCTTACAACTGTCATTAAAAAAGATTTTTACGTTAGTTTTCGTCGGGACCGAGCCTAAGTGTCATTAGATCGAGGGTGTCATAAGATCGAGGTGTCATTAGATCGAGGTTTGACTGTACATTTAAAAAAAATCTATTAACATTTTAATCTTTTTTCTTAAATGTCTTGTCCATAGCATAATTCTTTTTCATCAATTTGTCCTTAGTTTTTGTATCTTTGCTCGACCTCTGCAAAGTCTGAAAATCCACAATTTTTTTTGTAGAAAGCTACTGATCTTGTACACTTTTTGATTTATCTATTCTAAAAACTTTTTAAAAATTGTTGTTTTCAATGTTTGAATTAAAAAATGATAAGCAATTTAAATTTGTTAAGTTTTGAACATTCCTGGTAGATATTGTTACAAGATTTTCTTACCAACCTAATACATACATATTTATGTACATTTGTGAATTAGCAATAAAAGTTTATTTGAAGAATTGATAAAAAAAAATTACTAAATATAACAACAATTTCAACACCGGTATATATAAAGTAAAAATATTTAATAGTAATAATAAAACAATGAGTCCCCATACGCGTAACTAAAAAGAAACTTATTTAGTAAGTACAAAGTGAACATAGAAGTATATATAGACATGATCTAAATTAATGAATGATAAAAAATCTTTTATGTTTAAAAATATCATCACATATAAATCAAGAAAACTTCCCGTATTAGGTCAAGCACGAAAATTTAATCAATTTTTGATCCGACTTAGAAAAAAATTTTTGCGGTTCTGAATTATATAACAGATTTGAAGAAGCCGCATATGCTACGGGCGTAAATTTCCTAGTTGTATACATATTAAGTACTTAAAAATTAAGTAAAACAGACTATATTTATAATAAAATAGACGATATGTTCACATATATACAGATGCTATATCTTGATTAAGGATTAATGCAAAACATTATTTAAAGCATATATGTACATATAATTTAAAGATTTAGAGTAGTAATAAGTACAACTAAATTTTTAAGTTGACCATTTTGACTGTGAAGGCATAAATAGATATTATTTAAAAATATTTAAAACTCATAAATAAAAATTAAAAATTTATTATTCAGCTGCTGATGTATTTTTATTGGCAGCAATCATGTCTGGATATTGCATATTTTCGATGCTCAACATAGCTTGCTTTACAGTAGGAAAAAAAATTGACTTTGGTATGTTTGTAAAAAATTTGTAACGCTTTAAAACGTGCAAAATTGAATCTAAATAATTATGTATTATTGTTTGTTTTTTACTAAAAATATTATAATGTCGTTGTACAAGCAAATATACCATTAAATTCTGCAAATAAAATATAGATTCCAGCGCGTTTACAATCGTTATATACCTATAATTTAATAAATGTTTCTAAAACCAAATAAAATTTTTTATATTAAATACATATAAACGCCTAACTCTTTCGAACCTTGGAAAACTACTATTATTATTATATAATTTTTAATATAATCCGTTTTTTAAATAAAATATTCATACTTCATTTAGGGCATCTATGCCACTCGAATCGATGAAAGCAATACATGCAGCGTCAACAATAAGATAAGAAGCGTCATTATAAAAACGTCCTGGTTTTGTATCTTGTTTATCAAGCGGTATTGATGAAGGAGCAGAAACATTAATGTAGGATGAAGTAACATCGGCTGAGCCCGCGATCTCATCATCATATGTCTTTAGTTCAATGTTAGCTGGCATCAAATTATCGGATGTACAAACATAATTCGGTAACGCATTAAGTTCAGCACACATCTCCGAACAACTACAAAAAAATGAAATTTGAAGATAAATTATTTTTCCTAATTTTGAAAATGGAATTATGAATATAATCAAACCGTTCCACAAATTTCACACAATTTGCAAAATGTAATGGAGCATCAAACTTCAAAATTATAATACGATTTGGTATTAAATCAAATGTGGGAGCTAGTAATCCTGAAATTATTTACTTTAAAAAATGCACCTTAATTAATAATTGATTTTTGCCTGTATATTTGTCGGCCGATTTAAAAATATCTTGGTTTGGAGTTGCATGAAGACGATAAATCTTTGGCCTATATTTTATTTTATTAATAATCAAATAATAAAATTAATTATTAAACAAAAATAAAAAATAAAACCATTGTTCACGAAGTACAACTGAAAAAATGACTAGAAATACTCCCACTACTAAACCAGCCGTTACATCTACAAATGTAGTTGTAAAGAATGATACAAGCCAAATGCACTAAAACGCGATATTGTAAATAATTATTACTATAGTAAATACAGGATATCCCAAAAAACCCGAACAAACATTTTTTTCCATATATTTTTTTTAAAACCAAATAAATTAAATGGGCTTTAAAATAAAACTAAAACCAAAAGTCCAATAAAAAGTTATCATCAATAAAAAATTATAGCTGTAGTTTTATGTTAAAAATTTTGTTAAAAATTTCATGTCACGTTTTAAGTTGTGTAGCCACCAGAGGAGGCCATTTCAAAACTGGTTCAATAAAGATTCATGTTATTGTTATTATTCGTTGTTTTATAATATTTTTATGGTTTAAAAATATATATTTTAAAAAAAATGTTTGTCCGAGCCCTATATACAATGCTTACAAAATCGGCTCGAGAAATTAGCCAAAGTTTCGAAAGTTCGCCGAATTGTAGAAATAAGTTTTTTAAACTCACAATCACAATGCAAGCTAAAATCGCCTAAAATATTTATAACTTTATTCAAGTTTTTGCTTAATCGTGTAACCAACCATAGGCAAAGGTTCAAGTAAAGGTGCCACCCATAAAATCACGACCAATAATAGCATGCTAGAGAAAAGAGCGTGTAACTAAAATATTATATGTTTAGAATTATTTCTGTACATTTTTTATGTAAAATTGTGTTAGTATATAAGTTGCTTAAAAAACCTGAGTTTTAGCGCCAGTAGTTTCGCAAAGAGATGACCGTGATAATGACGCACCGCTTGGATACACTGGAAAAAGTGATGAGATTATTTGTGCGATTCCGAGCGCATACAATTCCTGTAACAATAAATATATTTAGATATATGTATTTTATGAATACATTTATTTATGAATATATATAAATATGTTAATAATTATTTTTTTGTAAATGGATGACCTGATTTGAATCAACTTTATATTTGTGCTTTTTTGCAAAAATTTTTCCCATTGAAAAAACAAAAATGTAACAAATAACACTAATCGTAATCGCGCTTTGCCATAAATTAAAAAAAAGATTGAATTTCGGGAGCGCAGGAACAGGGAATCTAAAATAATAAAAAAAAATTTCACTTAAATATGTATGCAAGTATATGTAGGTCATATTTTATGTATATTGTTATAAAATTAAAATCGGAATACCCCTGCGGAACGTGAGCTACAATTTTGACATTATAGACACCATTGAGATCTAATGCCATAGATACTATTATCGAAATTACAACCTAGAAAAGAAAATCTTATTTTAAATAATTCAATTTTATTACAAAAGATAATTGAAAGTAAATTGATCTCACCAAAAAAAGTTCTAACGGTAACGGAATTCCAAAACGTTTTTTGAATCCAGGATTGACATAATCACGGCCGATGCTAAGAAATGTTATACCAAAAATAGATATACCAACTGCCCACAGGTTGGCATTAGGTAATTCGCAAACTAGCGCTGATGACATCTTAAAATAGGTATTAGGTATACAAATATGAAAGTTCGATTTACTTTGTTTAATATTTTTCCGTGAATAAACTTTTTTTGAAAACATTTGTCTGTATCTATCTTGTAGAGTGTTTAAGGCGATATCTAATGCTTCTTGAATTTTTAAAAAAGGTTTGCATATAAAATTTTAGGACAATTTTACAGATGACCACCGAAGCGCCAACAAAAGAGCATTTGCGGGAAATTCTCTTATTCATGTTTAACTGGAAGAAAAGTGCCGCCGATTCTCACAAAATGATTGCTGAAGTTTATGGCGAAGATACGATCACTGCCAGAGTCTGTCAGAAGTGGTTTAAGAGGTTCAGAGAAGGCTGAGCAACAAAGACTGCGTATGGATCAGGAGAGTATTTTGTATTATAAACTTCTCAAACCTGGCGAAACTGTTACAGCGGCTCGTTATAAAGAGCAATTAATCAATCTGAATAGAGAAGTTGCCATCAAACGACCAGAATGGACCACAAGACACGAGTGCCAATATTGCACCTCGTATTGCAGAACCGGTCAAAAATGCCATAAAAGAACTGAAATGGGAAATCTTACTCCACCCACCCTATTCTCCTGACATCGCTCCGTCGGATTATCATTTATTTCGATCAATGGCTCACGGATTGGCGGAGCAGAAGTTCACAAAACAAGAAGAAGTGCGAAAATAGCTCGATGAATGGATTGCGTCGAAACAACCGAAATTTTTTTTTTATGGAATCCATAAGTGCCCATAAATTGGAATAATGTTGTCGTTAATAATGGTTGTTATTGTTAATAAAAGTTTAATTGAAAATTTTTTTGAATTTTAATTTTTTGTATCGTAAAAAAACGAACTTTCATATTTGTACACCTAATAGTTGGAAAAAACTTTATTTTTTATGCATAATTATTGCGGATTGCCCAATCGACATAGTCCCATCAAAAAAATTTATATGAAGTATGCGATTAGCATAAATGCTATGAATAAGCTCACCGACTGAAATATCCGAAAAACTTGTATATAAATTTAGGTTTTTAATTTACTAAAAAATGATTAAATTATTTTATGCAACCTTAATAATTGTGCCAATGCCGGATTGTCGAGGAATTTTTACACCAAATACTTTTTCCATTTGTGAAAAAAGCACATGAACGGCTGCCCCAGTAGTAAAACCAGATACAAGCGGATCTGATATGTAATTTGTCAGAAATGACAATCGGCATAGTCCCATCAATAGCTAAAAAATTTCAACTTAATAAAATGGTTTAAATTTTTATAAAAATTAACTGACCTGACAAACTCCCACAAAAAAAGTTAATGAAGTTGTAACAAGAATTGGCGTCAATTCATAATTGAATTGTTTTGCTAATGTTGAATTTGTTGTTTGAAAATTTGCAATTAAATCACTTTGAACTGTACCAACCATCATGCTCGCTACCGCAAAAGTGCCTAAATTTTAATTGTTTAATTAATCGAGCTCTGTGTTTTATTAAAAATTTATACGCAGCGATTGACATAAATGCTATGAATAAGCTTACCGACTGAAATATGTCTCGATGTTCCGAAAAACATGTATATAAATGCAGAAAAAAGGCATGAATATAAGCCGTAAATAGGTGAAACGCCGGCTAATGTTGTATAAGCCATTCCTATAAAAATTATCATGTATTATTACTTTTTACAATAATTAATTACCTTGTGGCACAACCATAATTCCAACTGTAAGCCCCGCAACAAGGTCGCCATGAAAGTTTTTTTTAAATGAGTAATTAGGTAGCCAATGTAGAATTGGCGCAAAAGTATATATACACGATGTAAAACTCGAACAAGAATTTTTTTGATTTTTGCTTATTTTATCTGCCTTGTTACTGCAAAATCTTTCCTCAAACTCTTCCTATAAAAGATTTATTTAAAAATTCACAATAAAATTATATTTGTGTATATCTGGAGACACATGTACATACTATATACCGGAAATTATTTCAAAATTTTAGAAATCGAAATTGGAAAAACAAAAATCGGAAAAATCTAGAAAATCAGAATTTTTTATAATTTCGAAATTTTTTTTTAATTTCCGGAATTTTGCCAATTTTTTCTTGGAAATCAAGAAAAAATGGCTAAAAACTTCTAAAATCAGAATTTCGATACATTCCTACCTATTACATACATATATTTTTTATAAATTAACCTGATTCATTTGACCAGACGTGTAAAATTTAAAATTACTCCAATTCTCGTTCCTCTGTTAAATGAATTTCTAACAATAACCTATTAAAAAATACTGAAATACAAACACATTTGTCTGTATGTTGATATTTTACAATCTTTATCAATTTTTTAACGACCATTACTTTTCAGAAAATGAATAATGGCGATATTGTGTAGAATTTAGTTTTCTGTTTATTCCATTTTGAAACCAACATAGAAAAAATTATTTAAAAACCCTTTTTTGTAATATATTTTGGAATATATTTGTGACTTTTCAATTTTTTACAAGGTAAAAACAAATTTAAAAATTAATCTATTTAGAACTAAATTCTATATTCAATATATAAATAAAATTGACTTCTTCTATAAATAAAAGGCTTAATCAAATTTGTAAAGGGTACGCAATATTGATGCACGAACTTATAAATTATACATGTTTTAATCATAAATTGATATTTGCTTTAAATTTAAACAAAATTTTGATAGCTTTAAAAATTTACTGATAATATTCAATATTGCTATTTGATTCTGAAACAATTTTTTAATCAAATTTCTAACAAATTCAAAAAAAAGTTACAATTAAAGATGTAAAGTACAATTATAGGTAATTGTCTCACAACCAAACGAACCAAATGCCAAAAAAATCTGATTTTTGGCTTATTTTCTTACGAGCCATGAGCCATTTTCTTAAAAAAAATTGGCCTAATTTTGTTAAATATGACTCAAAATTGAGCCATTTGGCACATTTTGGCTTGAGAGCCAAACTGCGAGCCATGAGCTACTATTGAGCCATTTACCCTTACTGTCATTTTTAAAATTTGTAACAAATAAAAGCGACTTTACTTTTTAATTCTAACTTTTTCTAAATTATTTAGAAAATTTTTTAAGAAATAATCAATAAAGAACTAAATCCTGGATCCAAAAACAAAAATTAATTTTTTTATTGATTTTATTGTAGTTAAAAATTTGAAAAAAGTTGAAAACTGCGCAAATGTCGTGTGCACAAATATTTTTATGCCATTTTAACATTTAACTAACAATAAGTATTAGTTAAATTATATTTTTTATTATTTATAAATAGGTAATATACATATAAATTTAAAAAATATGTATGTGTACTATGTTAAAAACTGCTAAATTTCTTGCAACTTATTTATTATTATACATGTAAAAGCGATAATTTTTCATTTTAATTTCAATTTTGACTTAAAAAACTGTTATATTTCTTTAAAAAAGGTTAATTTAAAAAAAAATTAGTCGCACCCTTCTTACTGACAGCTAATTACAGGTTAACATGATATTAAAATAAAAGAGGTACGAACTTTTTGATCGTTTTATATAAAATAAACGAATAAAATACATATAATTTGAAAAATTTAAAAAATAAATATTAGGTTAGTCAGAAAGTTTTGATACACTTCAACAATTTTATAAAAACATAAATTTTCTACAACAACAATGGATCGTTTTCATTAATATATTCGCCATTATTTTGCTCCACTCTTCGCCAACGAGGGCGCAACATCAGGATTCCGTGCCGGTAAAAGGCGAGCAACTTGAGCGAAAAAGTCTGCCAGGGCCCATTCGACTTCGTCATCTTGCGTGAAGTGGCGTCCGCGCAGGAATTTATTTGTTTTCTGATTTCCTAGATTTTTCCGATTTTTGTTTTGCTTCAGAGACCTGAACAAGTGATAATCCGATGGTGCGATGTCTGGGCTATATGGCGGATGCTTGGGAACTTTCCAGCTCAATTCCTCGAGCGTGGCGCGCGTGCGGCGCGAAGTGTGTGGTTTTGCGTTGTCCTGCTGGTGACAAACTCGACGACATGCAATGCTACGACGCTGCAATTCGGCTTGTACACGATCTAGTTGGGAGCAATAGACCTTTGAGTTGATAGTGGAAGCAGATCCCAATAGACCGGACCCGACACCGACCACTAAACACATGACAGTGTGTAGATCTGTTTGTGGGATTCGCACTTCGCTATGACGTGAGCTGAACCATTGGAGTTTGGCTTTTCGATTGTCGTACAAGATTCACTTCTCATCACATTCGATCCAATCCTCCATGGCTGAATTTGTGCAGCAGCCAATTGCAATCAGAAATTCGCCGAATTTTTTTGCCTCTCGTTGAGCTCGTGTGGGACAGTTTGACCGCGTCTGCTGTTTTTACCCAATTTGTGGAGATGATGAGCAATGGTATTTTTTGAAGAGTGGAAGTCGACGGCATGTGTTCTGTGTTGGATCGGATTCGATGGCGGGGAGCAGTGCCCGTTTATCAATGATCAAGGGTCGTCCGGGACGTGCCGTGTCTTTTCGATGTGTATTGCCAGAACGAAATTTTGCGGACCAGCGGCGACATATGATATGAGTAGTTGCCTTCCTGCCTAATGTAGCGCAAATGTTCAGGGCTGCCTCGGCTGCATTGTGTTCTTGCTTGAACTCGTGAAACTTGAGCATGCGGATTTTTTGACGATTTTTTGACATAATGAGCTTTCTTTGAAAACCTATAACTTTCCAATAAATTAAACTAAACCGAACTTTTATATACCAAAATGTTTGCAATAAAACGGGCTTTTAAACCATACATATATTCATCATACATAACAATGATAATAAAAAAATTTTATTGACGTGTAAACACAGGTGTATCAAAACTTTCTGACCAATCTAATAAAATAGGAAATATTTGTAGACTACATGTTTGCGCAAATTAATATGTTTGAAAAAATTACTATTTTACGCAATGAAAATATTTAAAAAAAACAATGAGAATGTTTTATTATGTAAAAAAATATTATTTATTACAATTTTATTGTTTAAATGTTATATATATAAGCAAAACACATAAAATAATAGTGGTATATTTTATACAATTATATGTGAGTATATTTTTAGGGGGCATATTACTAATATTTATATAAACGTAAAATATATGGATATTAAAAATAAAAACAAAATTCGAATTATAATTTCTAAAATAAAATCCTAAATAATAAAAAAAAACTTAGAAATTAAAGATTTGTAAGCAGATACATATAAAAATAATTAGCAAATCATAAATAGAAATAAATAAAATAATTCATTGAATTGGTAATTACCTATTAAAATAATAAATAATTAAGCTTCACATAGAACTTTGTATTTAAAGTATGTGTATGTATAAAATAAATATGTAATTATCGTATGATTGTAAGAAATTTTTGTGAAAAATACTCTTTTAACTTCATATTTAAAGATTGAAAAATGCATAAAAGTAAAGGAGATTTTTTAGTTTAATTCAAAAAACAACTCATTAATCATTAAAAATTACAATCAATTTGTCAAATAAATAAAATGAGAGTTCAATGTTACTTAGGTTTATTTAAACTTTAATCTAAAATAATCTACTTAATTATTGAAAAAAGTACAAATTTTAGTGCATAAAATTCCCAACTATTAAATCTAAGCGAAATAGTTCTTTTTCTTTTTTATTTTCAAAAGTATGCTATAAAAATTAACTAACAATAGGTAACAAAATATATATAATTTATATAGGTAATTTAAAATCGATTCAGTGTAAAAAAGTTTAAATTTAAACAAAAATTAATACAAGTTATATTTATCTCAAATTTAATTAAACACAAATATAAATTAAGTATTATTTTGGTCAATGATCGAAAAAACAAAGTGAAAAAAAAAGAAAGCAATTCTCATTTATTTTTTATTTCGTTGGTCAGCATTACATGTTTATACATTTCTAAATATAAGCATGTAAGCATATGCACAAAATATAAGCATATTCTTCTTTGTAAAAAAAATAAACATGTTTGAGGAAAAAACGGTAGACATATCGAATTGCGTGGCACTTTTTCAACTGGCCGAAAAACTTTTTAAAATGGTAAGAACGAATTTATAAAGGATGGATTGCATTAAAATTTTGAAAAATTTATAAAATAATTAAGCAAGTGTATTTATTTTTTATTCCTAAAAATTTAACAGCTTTTTTAAAAGATATAAATTTAAAAAAGGCTTCTATGAGATGTACAGGGTGTCCCACTAAGAAGTTCTTTTTTTAAACTTGAATAACTTTTTTATTTATGAACCGATTTTTCTGAAATTTTCAGGATCGACTATAAACTCTTTGAGAAATTTTTTCGCATAAAAATTTTTTTTTGCGCGCGCAAATTTTTTTTTTGCGCGCGCGACATATTATAGTGCAATCGACGCGGAATTTCGCGCTATTTTCAATGCCGTTAAAATCAGGTAAATTGCTTCACTCTATCAAAAGTTATGACCAAAAAACTGAAACCAAATATGCAAAAAAATAAGAAATTTTATTAAATAATTTTTGCAAATTTTTGCATATTTGGTTTCAGTTTTTTGGTCATAACTTTTGATAGAGTGAAGCAATTTACCTGATTTTAAAGGCATTGAAAATAGCGCGAAATTCCGCGTCGATTGCACTATAATATGTTGCGCGCGCAAAAAAATTTGCGCGCGCAAAAAAAAAATTTGCGCGCGCAAAAAAAAATTTTTATGCGAAAAAAATTCTCAAAGAGTTTATAGTCGATCCTGAAAATTTCAGAAAAATCGGTTCATAAATAAAAAAGTTATTCAAGTTTAAAAAAAGAACTTCTTAGTGGGACACCCTGTACTTAAAAAGTGTGAGAACTTTACTTTCAACATTTAAAAAAAATATTATTACTGAAAATTGAAATTTTTAAATGCTTTCCATTTACAAATGCTCTTTGAGTAAATAAGGATCTGCTAGAAGAATTTTTATGAAATGTTCTAGGTTGTTAAGCATAAAATTTTATTTACTTTTTTAATAATAATTTATTGGACAAACAGCTACTAGGTACACTAACGTAGTCATAATACAGCAATTAATAATAACAGTGATGATAAAGTAATAATTGGTTTAATTATTAACAAATAAACAAGAGAAAAAATACAATTATTCGAAAATCACTTCATCACCATAAGTCTGAGTTTTGGGAATTCCCGCTTTCACAAGTCATTTAGAAAATAAATCTGAATAATTACTGAGAATTATTTTTTCAGATATTTTAAAATAAAAGCAAAAATAAAATTCCACTATTCAAAATCAATTCAAAAAAAAAGGTTTATTGAAAGTTAACGGTTTTTTGGTTTATATAATAATAATAATAATAATAATAATAATAATAATAATAATAATTTATTACGTTAAATTAACGCAACTATTAATAACA
The DNA here is from genome assembly GCA_024678965.1 of Bradynema listronoti. Lineage (NCBI taxonomy): Eukaryota > Metazoa > Nematoda > Chromadorea > Rhabditida > Allantonematidae > Bradynema > Bradynema listronoti. The sequence continues at coordinate 7,004,823 of JANLNO010000002.1, forward strand.
ATAAACGAATAATCAGAAGTAAATAAATAAATAATTGAATAATTAAATTAACTATGGTAATGAAATGTAGAGAGAATAAAAACAACAATTAAAAACATAAAATAATTAAATGAAGAAGGCATTAATCTATTTAATAGTATTTAACAAAGATTTAAATTTAAATTGTGTATTTTTTAATTATAAATAGAATATCATAATCATCGCGAATTCTATATTGTTAGTATAACCTACAATTCCAATTTGACTAATATTAAGAGATATTTCCAATTTTTATTCGGTTAAAAAAACTTATCGTTTATTTATGTATATATTCAGTTTAAAAAAAATAAATTACATAAAAAGCCAGTTTTTAATACATAGTTCTAAATGATTCAAATTATTCGTAGAATATGATTATTTTTTTATAATTGTTGATGTTTGAAATTTCAATGTATTTAAAATATGTTATAGTTTATTGCAATAGTCAAAATATCATATATATTACAAAAAATCAAAACAAATATTTTTTCGCTTTTACTAGATACTTGAACGATTGTAAGCATTATATAATTTTAGATAAGCATTAATTACCATTCATTTCTCTTTATTTTTAATTTAGCTTTTTCCTCGTTCCTATTTACCATTTTTTTGTTCCTATTTATACATTTGTACAAACTATTTACATTTATTTAAAAATGAATACACCAAAGCTAAAAAATAAACTAAAACGTAAAATATTTACTTTCATGTTGTATATAAATTTATATATGTTACGGGAAAATATGTTGCACGGCCATATACGTATTTTCCCGCCAATTCACGCCAAAAAAAGCGCCAATATATACGTATCTTTATATAAGATTTTTTTTCACATTTGATTATATTTTGTTTTCTATTCACTTTTAAATGACATATTTTTACTTTTTTTCAATTTTTATGACGTTATCATTCTTTTAATTGTTTTTAAGTAACTTTTTTCTCAATTGAAAACAAAATTTAGATGAATGTGAAAAAAATCTTATATGGGCGGGAAAATACGTATATGGCCGTGCAACATATTTTCTCGTAACATATATATATATGAGAATTTTCAATCAAAAAGAATTTTATTGTCTAATTTGTTATTTCTTAATAAAATCAACAAAACCAATTAGTAGTGCTAATTAGTCAACACAAAAAATGAAATTGAATTGAAAAAGATGGTATATAAAAAGCAGCTATAGAAAAAAAATTAAATTCAATGATTGAAAAATACATTTATTTAAATTTTAAATTTTTCTAAAAATTGTCTTTTCTATTAAAATTGCCCAATCTATTAAAAAAATGAGATAAAATCAATACTTTGATTGTTTTTTTGTTAGTGTCATTGTTGATTTACAAATTTTGTAATATCTAATACTTGAACACTTGAAGATCCGTGTCACATGTTGTTGTCCCGTGGTGGATCATACAATCGCCGCTTATATTGTTTTCTGTCTTCTGCTAATTGTCTCCAATTAGGTCCTATGCGCTTTTCCATCAACTTTCGCCATCTTTCCGCTGGTCTTCCGGGTGGTCTTTTGCAGTCGTATGGCCACCAAAAAGTCACTCGTGTCGTCCATCTGTTGTCATTTCTTCTGGCTACGTGCCCTGCCCAAAGAAGTTTTCGTATTGTGGCTGTCTCGTATGCGTCTGCGAATTGTTTTCTTTCTGATTTCCTCGCTTCTGATTTTGTCCATAATTCGCACTCCGATTGCTTTTCTTTCCATTGCTCTTAGCGTTGGCGTTAGCTTGTGCTTCTCCCATTCCCTCATATTCCACGTTTTGATCCGCATATGAGTGCAGGTATTACCGTGGTGTTGAAAAGATGTGTTCTTGCTTTTTTTGTCGTTTGTTTTCTTTAAAACTTCTTTTATGTTGTTAAAGCTTAACAATGCTGCACTTCGTCGTCTGCGTATTTCGCCATCGATTTTGTGGTCCGATGTTACCAGTTGTTCGAGATATACGTATTTGTCCACCAAGGCAATTTCTGTATCTTCCAGCTTCATCACTTCAGTTTTTTGATTGTTGCACATTGCCTGTGTTTTCGCTCGGTTTATTCGTAGTCCGACGGCTGTGCTTGCATTATTCAACTCTTCCAACATAAGTTGAGCCGTTTTTGAATCGTGTGCGAATAACACGATGTCATCTGCAAATCTGAAGTGGTAAAGCTCTCCGTCGATAGAAATATCGCACTCTTCCCAATCTAGTTGTCGGAATACATCCTCCAATGCAGCCGTAAAGAGTTTTGGCGATATGGTATCACCCTGCCTTACGCCTCGTTCGATCGGAATGTTGATATCGTTGTAGAATAGTTGTATTTTTGTCGTACAGTTTGTGTTGACGTTGAGCAGTATTTTTAAGTACTTGTGTTGTATTCCTTGACGGCGTTAATTTCTATTGAGTCGAAGACTTAGGCTTAAACTTAGGTCACACTTTTCTGCTCTTCCATAAATTCATAGTAGAGCATTCCTTCGGAGCCCTGCCAACTGGACAGCATAACCTTTTTATAATGCAGGTTTTGGTTGCGTTGGCAGATTTTCTCATCGCGGAAGCAACTCTACGCGTGTTGTTATCGTACTTGATCCAAGTTTCGTCACCAGTTATAATATCTGTCAGAAACACCTTCTTATGGAAGCTGAGAAAGAGAGACTGACAGATGGTGACACGCGCCGCTTTGTTGGTGTCGCTCAGGTGGTGCGGTGTCCATTGTGCCAAGATTTTTCTGTAACCAAGAGCGTGGAGGCGATTTTCAATGGTTGTGTGACTGCACCCGAGAATTATCGTTGATAGTTGCATTCTCGCCAATGCTGCTGCGGGGGGGGGGGTCGTCGTCGGGGTCAAGTGGACGCCCTGTGTGAGGCTTATCATCGAGTGCTTTCTTCTCGAAAGCAATTGAACCAAGTATTAACAGTCGTATGGGTAACGGTGTCTAGCCCGAAGATACCGCATATGTTTCCAGGCCCGTGCGCTATGGCCAAGGCGCCACTCGTAGAAGGTGATTGCCCGAATTTGTCGTTTGTTAATTGAAGTCATGACCAGCTTGCTTAATGCTGCAGCCCAGGTGAGTAGCGCATGGAAAGTTCTAGAAGGTTCTACCATCCACCAGACTTGAAAATGTTTCAGTAAGAAAAATTTTGTCTTAAGTGTAAAAAATTTCTTTCCAGCCTAATAATATAATATGTAAAATAACAAAACAAAACTGAAACCAGTAAAGTAATTTCTGTTATTGTCGACTACATCGATTTTTCGCGCATTGAATTGTGTAGACAAAGTCAAGTGCCACTTTTACGTGACCAACTTCGGTATAGTGCCTACTGCAACTGGAACAGATGGTAGTCGGATGAGATAATGTTCAGATTACAGGGTGACCACAAAGTCCTTGCACACACTTTTTTAACCATAACTTTTTTATTTAAAAAGATATTTTTACAAACAAACATTTAAATGAAAGCCGAAGAAATTTTATACAAGATCATTTTAAAAGATTTTCAAAATATCCGTCTTTAGCCGCCACGTAGGCCTCAAGATGCTTGCATAAATTTTTGACAATGGTCGCGAGCGTTTTTTCGGAGATTTCGTCCCACGCTTTCTGTAGAGCGCGCTTTAAGGATTCAATTGAGCCATGGTTTGTAGCGCAGGCTTTTGCTCCAGAATGGACCAAATTACGAAATCCATCGGGTTTAAGTCGGGCCACTTGGACGATCATAAACTTTTGACAGATCGATATTTTGCATTTTGCAAATATTGATAGTAAAGCGCGCTGAATGCGCCAGCTTCCAATCTTGTTGAAAAGTCCATCGCCTGTTTTCGAAATGTTTTTGTCTCCAGGGGATATGACGTTCCTCAAAATGCGTTTCTGATACGTCTCGGCATTTATTTTGACCTCGCGCTCGACGAAAACGAGCGGTGTCTTGCCATTTTCGCAAATGCCCGGCCACACCATGATGAACTTCGGAAACTGGCGACACTCTTTTCAAAAAATTCATCGTTAATCTGAAAGAGCAGAAAATTTTGTACAAAACCTGTCGAATTTCGAAGCTTTAGCTTGATTCGGGCTATTTTTCGGATCGATTCGCGTCCAATCTTCATTTCTTTAGCTAATTTTCTCAACGACTTGCCGAAATTTTCTATAAATTTGGCAACGCAACTTGTTTAGATACTCAGGAGTCGAAACGTTACTCGATCTTCCACTGCGGCGTCTTTTAGCGATTGTACCCAACTTAATGGCGTAATAGACGGTTCGTTTGGAAATTCCCAGGTCCTTTGCGATGTTCGACGCTGCTTTTCCTTTACTGAACAGTTGAGCGACCGCAATTTGCTTGTCTTTCGAACTCATTTTTTTTCGAAAAGTAAAATCGATAGCGAAAAACAAATAAACACGGTTTGTTCAGAATTTTACGCGCTACAAAATATAGTGTAACATAATGATACAATATACCAAAAACTGTACTAAAATTTAAATTAAAAAAATGTGTGCAAGGACTTTGTGGTCACCCTGTATATGGTGATTTTTATTCATCCCAATTCTTTGATTTTTTTTAATTCCCTGGTGTGCCTGAATGTCGGAGCATAAATGGCTTAGGCTCCAAGAAGATCTCAAAAAGGTCAAAAAGGCAGGAGAAAAAATATACCTTCTTATTTAGGTTAATCAAAATCCAAGTCAAAATTCGTTTTTTAAATTTATCACCCCAAAAAACGCAGTGTGGAAAGTTCGAACAAAAATTCAAACAAAAAAATTTCTGAATTCCTCTTTTTTATAAGTCCCAAATATTTTGAGAGGGATTTGAGAGGCTGCTAAGAATTTTCTAATTTATATAATATAATAAAATAATTATTTCAGAATCCTGCAATTTATTTTAACTAATTTTGCGCCATTTAATTTTGCTCTTTGTTTTCTCTAATTCACCTATTAATCAGTGAGTGAGATAGAGAAGATTGATGATTAGACTTTTGTCGTTTCACATTTTTTCAAAATTTGGTTGAAAAATAAAAAAGCTACGATGAAAATAAATCTTTTCTATTACACCTATTTTTCTCTAAATTCGACACTAAGCATGTAATTTTGAAATTCTAAAAGTTGGCGCCAAAATTTTCGTTATCGTGTTTGAATAATGATGATGCAAATTTTTAAAACCAATTTTTGTAAAAAAAAATTATTTCCTGTAAGAATCGAACTTGATTCAAAAATTAGCTCAAATTTTCGATTATTCAACAACGGCATCAAACTTCAATATAAACTGCAAAAAATCCAGGTATTTTTTATTTATGTATATCTGTTTTTATAAATGAAATCAAATATTGTAGTTAGATTAAATTTGTTCGGATACTTTTTCTCTTACATATAGTTTAGAGTTTTTGAAAAAATATGAAACATATTAATCCAAATGAAATGTTTTTCTTGTCAAAGAATTGTATGATGAAATAAAAAATAGATTTTTGTTCTGAAGTAATAGTTAAACTTTTTTTGGAGCGATAATTACTTTTCTTTAAAAGATGATTTTCTATTCCATATAGAATATAAAAAGGAACATCTTATTTGAGAAAATTGAACTTTGTTTTAGACTTGACGTAAATTCAACGACGATGTGACAGATAGCCAAAACATGACGACAATGGAATGACTTACGAATAAGTCTAAAATCTGAGCATAGAAGACTAAATTTTAAGTTTAATATTAGTTCTGGGCCCAAGTTTAAAAAATCTAAACTTAGATTTAAGTCTTTTGTTCTAATACAAATTCCATATATGCTCAATACCTACTAATAAAATATGTCTGGTCCTAGTTCACACTCCAATACTCTTTAAACAATGCTAATAATGGTAATAATTTGACATTATTATTAATAATAAATTCTTTGAAATAATAGAAACTAGAGTACAACAGAATTTTTGTTGTATGTATTCGACAAATTATAGTTGTTCACTGATCAAAGGCATAACATTTAAATATTGATTTTCTTTATATATTTAATTTGATTTTTTTCTTTATTTTTTTAATAAATCTTATTAATCCGGCTTTTATACAAGTAAAATTTTTCTCTCGGAACATAGTAAATAACAAACAAGAATTATTTAGGATACAATGCTAAACTAGTCATATGCTAAACGAATAGAATAACGAACCACAGGTTAAAACAAAACAAAAAAAAATTGAGATTTAGATTCACGCTTGCAATTGTAAAAAATCATTTGTAAATTTTTTAAAATATATAAAAATTCTATTGCAATAACGTGTGGCGTTGTGTCAAAAATACTATTTTATTTGCACCTTTTGTCGTATGCGCGCGTACAGCGTTTAGGTCGGTTTGTGTTCATTTCTTTTTCGCGGAAGCGTCGCGTTTCGTCAACGCTTCTGCCGTTCGTCTCGTTTGTGTTCTCTCCGCCATCGCTTGTCGTCGAAATTAATGATGAACACCGACAGAATAGGTCCGTTTTGTTTATATATCATTCTTTTCCATTGTTTGAGTAATATAGGCGATAATATATAGTGCTAATAAATAAAAAAAAATCAATTGCCTGGGTAGGAAAAAACAAGCCAAATATTCTCCCCTTTAAAAGCGTAATGAGAAATGAAATTTTTTGCAAAAAAAAGCGCGCGTGCATCTTTCCTTGAAAATTGTCACTAATTTGAATTTTTATGTTTAGCGCATATCAATTCTTATATTTTCTTTTACACATTTGAAATTGGAATCATACAATGCGATGGGGTAATAAAAGGGTTCTATTTTCATTTTTTCGAATGTGTATAATAGTGGAAAGTATAATCAACGTTATATCTACAAATTTTATACTCAAATGTCGAAAGGGAACGGCTGATGCGATATTATGTCATAATTGTTGATCTATTATTATTTTCAAAATAGCATATTTGTTTGCATACCTATGTTGTCATTATTGATAAAAAAGTGATTTTAAAAAATGACATTTTGATTCATACTTATCAATCCCCCTCCCCTCACTCCTCTTGTTATGAAAAGGATAGATACACATTACACATTAATTTTAAGGAGGATGAGAAGGGACGTAGTAACGCATAATTTAATTAGTATGCATTTTTCAAGTAAATGTTTTTTTATTAAATATTTGATTAAGTTTTAATCTTTTGCATTATTTGACTAGCATAACTCGAAAATTAAACGAAATATATTGATGTTTGGAATAGTTACCTTCTTAAATACTTTTGTTATTTATTAGCATTAAAGTCATTAGTAAAAAGACTTTTACATTTTTTATTCGGCATCTTTTAAAAAAATTTTTTAGTTTTTAATTTTCGATTTTTTTCTTTATCAAGTCTTAATTTTTTTTTTAATTTGATTTTTTCTTAGTTTAAAAATTTATGCTTAGTCATAGAAAAAAGTTTTAATCTTAAGACTTTGCGTATATAATATTTTTTTAATAAAAAATTTTGAACTTTGATAACAGAAGGGAACCGATTGTTTGAATAGAAAATTATCATCTTAATTTATAGACGCTGGCTTGAACTCTTCCAACAGAATTCCTCAAGTAACATTTGGTGAAGGTTATAGCATGTTTCATTTGTGTCAAGAATCTTCGGCGGTGCGTTTAACTTGTTTTTCCGAATGTTATGAGTGTTTGTTTTTTTGTTCAGATGCTAAATGAGCTTACAAGAAGAAATTTGGCATGCTACGATCAGAAGCGGCGTAGTGAGATGAACCGTTCGCGCTTTCTCTTCCATCGTGTTCCGCGCGCACTTTCTCGTGTAAATGATTTATACTTTTCCTTCGATTTTTTGGTTCTTGTTAACATTGGTAATTATTAACAATGGACAAAAATTTATTGGATCGGAATGATATTGGGTTTTTTAAAAATAATTTTTTTATTAAAAATTTACAGAAAAGTTTGATAGATATGGCTTAATTTAAAAAATGCCCGGTCCGAGTCGAAAGAACCCATAGAAAACCACCCACAGATTTGATTTTTATTGTGCCTTATATTTTTTAGCAACCGCTTCCAGGCACTATTAAATTAACGATGGAGATTCAAAGTGGCGACTTTGCAAGCTTGTTGGGACAACGGGAGGCCTGGTCTAGCAACGATTCCGTGGCTGAAATTATGCGCAAGACTAACTGCATGATTCAATTTGCCGATCAGCGTAGCGCTCGTTCCGTTGGACATGTTAATAACCAGGTAAAATATTATTTCATTTTGGTTTTAGCAGAAATTTATAGTGCATACTTTTTGTGTTCTTTATAGCCAAATTTTCCATAGAATATTTTTTTGGTCAACTAAATTTATTTGGTATTAGAACCTCGATTCATTTAAGAGAAAAAATAGATAAACAATTCTTTACTTTGAATTTGAATGTTATGACGCTTAAATAACTTACCGAGCCTGAGTCGCTTAACGAGGCAAATTTCAACATAGGTTGAAATTTGCCTCGTGAACTAAGAAGAGTAAAAATTATGATGTCTCTAAATTGTGGAAAAACGTTGTTTGACTCATTAAAATCTTTGAATAATTACTTGCAAATATAAAGTTTAATTAAACTCATCAAAATACTAATATAAGTCTTGCGTTTTTTAAAGGTTGTTATAACGGGCGCTTTTCCGAACATTGACGAAGCTTATCGCCGCCTTCGTGTAAATTTTTCATTTTTTAAAATATATTTAATGTGATTTATTACTATTTTAAACTTTTTATTATTTAGAATCTGGCGCCGATTACAATTGCGATCAGTCTGAAAAATGTGAGGAAAGATCTTCCGAACAAAACCGTCTCTGTCAGTTTGACCAAATGGTGTGCAGAAGGTGGAGAGCTTTCTCAGTACTCCAAAATTCAATTCAACGTCGTTCAGCCGCAGCAATGGTTAGCGCAACATCAACAGCATAAGGTAAGAATTTTTTATTTTTCATCTAACTATATAACTTTGTTTTAGGGTCCGTTTTTGGTTATTCGCGGTTCGTATTCCGATTCTAAGGCGATTTTGGAAGTGAGCGAAAAGATTCAACGTCTTCTTTTTAACTCGGTACAATCGATTTTTCTAATGAGAAACTATCTTTAAGAATTGTGTATCTGCGAAGAATTAATTATTTTAGAATGCGAAGGAAGACTTTTGTTCTCGTCTGGAAATTTCAACTCTTTATCGCCGTTGGGTGGTCGGCTCACCGGACGGAGTTCTTATGCGGACTATTTCTACTTACAGCTCCTGCGTTATTCACTTTCCTTATCGTGATGGCGGTCAGTCCGCGTCATCATCGTATCTTTTGAGCGGAAGTGCGAAGGCTGTCGTTACGGCTATAAAAATGTTTTATGTAGGTTAAATTTTTTATAGTACAGGATGGCCCAAATTAACGCCAAGATTTATTTTTGTTATAACTTTTTTACTTTTTAATCAAATTGTAAAATTCTTTTTGCATTCGATTTTTAAGGCTTTATTATTTTGTTTGACACTAAGCTTGTCGATATTGGTTTCGATTTATGAATTTGCTAATCATTTAAACTTTTTTGTTACTTTTTTAAAAGGTCAAAAATGAGTAAAATTATTGACGCAATTTTTGAATTGATTTTTTCTAATCTTTTGATAGCTTAAATAATGTCTTTTAGAACGAATTTTACCTTGATTTTCAACTAAAAAGTTAAAATAGTCCAAAATAATTAGGATGAGTTGAACCTTATGCCACCCACTTTAATGGAAATGTCTTTGTTGAAAGTGACAAAAAAGTTTAAATGATTAGCAAATTCGTAACTTCTAAGCAATATCGACAAGTTTAGTGTCAAACAAAATAGTAAAGCCTTGAAAATTGAATGCAAACAGCATTTTACAATTTGGTTAAAAAGTAAAAAAGTTTTAACAAAAACAAATCCCGCCGTTAATGTAAAATATTTTTATTCATCAGGAAGTGAATCCCGTTCGGATGGAATTCGAAGTTGAAAATGCTCATCTTGCTTGTCCGATTCTAAAGCATCAAGAAAAGAAGCGCGAATATGATTCCTACGACCTGGAAAACAATATTGTTGTCACTTTTCGCAAGAGCCATTTTGAGGGAGAATTTCGCTTGGAGGATGAGGAATTGAGAGTATGTTTGTTATTTTTTTATGAATTATTTTGTTGATAATATATTACATGATAATCATTTTTAAATTTGTAGTAGTAACAGTCCGATAATTTGATAGATTAATTCTAAAGAAGTTCTTTTTTAACATATAAAAATGCAGTTTTTTTTAGCATACCGTTTGTTTGATGACTTCAGAGGAGAACATTAACAATATGTACAATTTGCGCCGCAAACTGCTCAAAAATTTTGTGTGGGAGAGCGAAAAGGCGCCATTGAAGCGCCGCACTAACAGGCCGCGTTTCATCGAATATCTTCACGTGCTGATCACCGAGGCGTCCGAAAAGAAGGCCCAATACACGAAGAGCGTGGGCAACCATCAGTACAATAATAATTCTCGCCACGATTGGATATAATTAAAAGAATCAAGACAATGTATTTTTTTATAGTAATTGTAATCTTAATTCGTATATAATAAATTTGTATGACTTGTATTTTTCGTTAAAAATAAACTTTACTTTACTCCCCACTCAAAATTTTTTATTGTTTTTAGAGGTTATTTTGAGTTCTGAAAATGAATTCGATAGTCATTTCTTTAGCGAATGTCTCCTGAGGATCCTAAAAAGGACCACACTTAACCACAGAAAAAAAATTTTGAATCGAAGGTTCAGGGTGACCTGAAAGTCCTTGCATACACTTTTTTAACCATAACTTTTTTATTTAAAAAGATATTTTTACAAACAAACATTTAAATGAAAGCCAAAGAAATTTTATACAAGATCATTTTAAAAGATTTTCGAAATTTCCGCCTTTAGTCGCCACGCAGCCCTCAAGACGCTTGCGGAAATTTTTGACAATGCTCACGAGCGTTTTTTCGGAGATTTTTGTAAACAAGATACTCCATTTGAAAGCGCTACGCGCACACTTCCTCCAGATGATCGATACCACAACTTGCCAATGTTGATTGCGTGGCAGACTGCCTAAGGCTAAGTTTCAGATTAGTTCTCCGAGTGACTATTTTATGTATGGAGTGAATTTGCTTTTGGCATTAATCCCCAGACCTATAAAACTCACCAGTGATGTGTAAGTGGCTCACCAACAAGCATCTTGACCCTCTTCTTTTTGAACGCTATTTCTCAATAAAAAATTTTTCTTTTCGACGAGATAGCATTTTTTTACAGTTTCTTTTCGGTTTGTGAAGACTATAATTTAATCATTTTTTAATAAAATTACTTCAAAATTAATGTGCACATAGAGGTACACGAACTAAACATAGCAGCTTTTTCAGAATTTAAAAATTCCTATTTTATTATGTTTTAATGAGCAATTTAGAAATTTGTGGCTCGCAATGAAGAGAGACGAGAAAGAAAAAAAGTATGCGTTGAACCATAACTTGGTTTAAAATAGAAATTTTTAAATTTAAAAAAAAACTTTCATTACAACGAAAAGCTCGATATTCATGTTTATTTTGAAATGATTGAGTTATAGAAAGCCGAAAAGAAACTAAAAAAATGCTAACTTGTCGAAAAGAATAATTTTTTATTGAGATTTATTGAAAAATAGCGTGCAAAGGGAAGAGAGTCCAGACGCTTGTCGGTTGTCTCACGGTAGAAATCGCTCAGTACCTTTTGATTAGAAATGAAAAATCAAATTGCGGCGCGCGACACTTCCTCGCAATCAACGTTGGCAGGTTGTGGAAGGAGTATGCGCGTAGCGCTTTTGGATGAGGTATCAATTGTCTATATTCGATTCAAAAATCTTTTTTCTTTGATTAAAGGTGGTTCTCCTTAAAATCCTTGGGAAGCATTAGCTAAAGAAATAATTATCGAATTTGTTCTCAGAACCCAAAATAATCTCCGAATACAATAAAAAAAAATTTCGAAATTCTAAGGAGAGGGGGCAAACTAAAGTGACCCCTTCGTTACAATATCATAATTTTAAAGTTCATATTATAGATGTGCAGAGGGGGACGAAGAAGGGTCAACCCTATCAAAACGAACCCTCCTCCTAAAAAATTTTTTTACTTTTAGTTAGGCGCTTTTTGGATTCTTTAATTTTGTTCCCGGTCTCTTCTATATTCTACTCCCCGTTCGGGGCTTGAATGTATTAATATTGATATAGGTGATTTGCAATTATTGATCATTTTTGTATCTAGATTTTTGATTTCGGTAATTACTACATTTGTATCTATAAGCTTATATATAGAACCTATTTGATAATTTTATTTTTCTTCTCTAAGAAAAAGAAAAAATTGTTAAAGGCAATGTATAATTCTTTCATTAGTTCATTCTTTCGTTCTCAAGTTAAAAATTCAACTGTTATTTGTGTGTTCGGTATAAAATTTAATGTTTAAATATTTTAATTATAATTTTTTGAAGGAAACATATTTATAAGTCGTTTGTAAATATCAGAAAGTTTTAATACACTTAATAAAATTTTTCCTTGAGGTACTCTTGACTAACAAAGCAGTGCGTATTTTCGATTTCAACATAAAAAAATCTATGTATATTTGACCGGTCAAATTCAGTGATTTGCCCGTAACATACATATAAAGTAAATTGCATTTTCTTTGTAAATTACATATATGTATAAATTAATATTTATAATTATCTAGTGTTTGCCTGCCTTGTCAATTCCTCATTTATCTTTCGCTTTAAGAAGAATTTTCATTACTTATTTTCTATTAAATAAAAGCAGTGGACAAAAAAGGTTGAACGTAAAAAAGGTAAGCACAAAGCATGAAATTATTTTCTATTTCCTTTCATTTTGTGTCGAAGCTAATGTGTGCACTTAGTCGATAAGTCGGCTAGTATAATGAGAAAGTTACATATCTAGAAGAATTTTGGCCACAAAAAGATTATATCTTCTCGTTTTGTCGGTTAGCTTGTTTGTTGCTTCTCTGGCATTTCTTTAGTTTGTTTTAGAGTGCGATATTTGTCGTTGTCAGTCTTAAGTAAAGCAGTCTACGTTATTATGTAAAAAGTTGTAATATGCTGTTATGTATGCATGAGCTTATATTTTACACACATGCGCAACATTTATGTACATATATGTGGATTACATATTTATAAATCATAGTACATATTATATGTTTCATACATTTCGAAAATTTTTCATTTACAGGATAGCCCGACATAAACAATTTTAAAATTTTCCATTGCAAATAGATACATTTTTTCAGACAATTTTAATAAAACTTTTTCTCACAATCAGTTTTATATTATCACTTAAGATGTAAAAACCGGTGACAAAAGCTAGAAAGAACAGCTGTCCGAAATTACACATTCCCACTTCTCTGATTCTCTTCTTTTGTTTTGTGACATTAAATTGAATAAAATTCACTTGTCCTTCTTCCATTAAATTATTTTACTTGTGGCTTAAAGATCTATCTATTTTATATTACAATGAAACAGTTCTAATTTCGATTATTGCCAGTAATTGTTATTAAAATTATTATCATCTTATGTATTAGGGTTTTCGGAAAGAAACCGCGTTTTGATCCAAAAACAAAATTTATTATAAAAACAAAATTACAACACTTTAATCCAAAAGGTATTCTCCATTATTATCAACTACTTGTGGCCAACGTCCACGCAAAGAATGGATGCCTCTCTCGAAGAACTCCGCCGGCTGCGACTCGAAGAAGTTGGACACCCAAATTTCGATCTCGTCGTGGTTTTTGAACTTTTTCTCGGCCAGTGAGTGCTGCATCGACCGGAACAGATGATAATCGGATGGTGCCAGGTTTGGGCTATATGGCGGATGAGGAAGAACTTCCCAGCCCAATTCCTCGATTTTCTGCGAAGTGACCTTTGCGATATGCGGCCGAGCGTTGTCGTGGAGGAATTTCGTCGACGCCGTGTCCACGCCTTGTCGCCCTAAGGCTTGGTCAACGCGGCTCAATTGGTCTTTGTAGAGGTCCGCCGTAACCGTCTGACCAGAATCCAGAACCTCAAAATACACCAAACCTTTGCTGTTCCACCAAACACAAAGCATAACCTTTTTGCCGTGTATGTCCGGTTTTGGAGTCGGTTTTGGCGCCTCACCGGGGTCCAGCCACTGCCGCTTTCTTGTGGCGTTGTCGTATTGGATCCATTTCTCATCTGACGTAATGATTGTGTCGAAAAAACCGCTGTTCTTAGCGCGGCGGAGGAGAATTCCGGCCATTGCCACTCTGCTTGCTTTGTTTGCATCACTCAGCTGATGCGGCACCCACTTTCCGGACCTGTTCGTCTTGCCTATTGCGTGCAAGTGGTCGGCAATGGTCGTTTGACCGCAACCAAACTGTTCTGCCAGCTCTCGAATTGTTTGGCATGGATCCGACTCTATTGCTTCCTTCAACAGGTCATTGTCGACGACTTCAGGTCGATGTCCATGTTCATGATCCTCCAAGCTTTCGTCGCCACTTCTGAATCGTTTAAACCACTCCTGGCATTGACGTTCAGACAGGGCTTCCTCGCCAAATACTTCAAATAGCGCACGATGAGATTCAGCAGCCGATTTGCCGTGCTTAAAGTCGTACCACATGCAAGCTCGCATTCGAAATTTTTGATCAGACATTTTCTAAAAACTTTTTTAGTAAAAAATCAAAGTATACATAGACAAGTTATATATCAAACGATGCGCAAAAAAACGCTCTATCTGATAGATAAAACCAATTTACAAAATCTTTTATTATATGAGAAAAATAAATAAACAAATCCAACCGCGGTTTCTTTCCGAAAACCCTAATATTTATTTACATTTGCATTATTTAGTGCATTATTGATGTATTTTTAATATTTAATATTATGCAAATAATGTATAATATTCTTTATTAATATTAATGTTTTTGTATCTTCTGGTATGTCATTTTTAAAACAAATTAGACAATTGTTACTATTTTCTAGTAATTCCATCGTTTGGAAGAAAATGAAAAAAATTTAACTCTTTAATTTTTTTATTGTTTTTCCTTCCCTTGTTAAAAAAAAATCTAGCTGGTTCAATGAAATAATTTTTGATTCTTAATATTAACGTCGTATTTCATTATTAAATACAAATTTACTAAATCAAGTAAATGCCAAATATGGAACCACGTAGTTTTTTTTTTGCCAACTTAAATATATGCATATAATTTATTGTAGTTTCTCATTCTCCATCAGACGATAATAAGTACCTAATTAATTTTTAAAATATTTGTAAAAATTTCGAAACCTTGATATTGAAATATAAGTTAAAGAAAAGTGGGTAAAAATCAATTATTTTTTGAAAGTTTTTCGAAGCAATTCTTATAGATTAGCTACTCTAATTTCTTGTGGATAAATTTGAGGTAAATAAAATCGGGCACAAAATTTGAACTTGCATAAATCCAATATAACAGAACAAACTCAATGGTGCCAATTTAATTCAGCTCAAAATACCTGGACTTGATCACGAGTATATGGTTTTTTTTCTTGTTTAATTTTATAAATTTTTAATAAATTTTATTAAATATAAATTTATTGAAATAATTTTAAATTCTTCAACATAAAAGGTAAATAAATGGTTTGACTTTGTGTCAACATTTAAAATATTTATTTTTTAGATTCATTTTGTTGGCAAAACTGGGAAAATAACTAATTTCCTGTCTTTGTGATAACTACTAACTGGAAAAATACTATATTGATGAGACATATAAAAAAATAATTAAACATATGGGAACAGTAGGAGAGAAGGGGAGACTGGAACATTTTTTATACTTTACTTTTTGTGAAGTTGTATAATGGGATTTATGAAAATCTCAAGAATTCAATAAAACGATAAATGAAAAGCAGAAAGATGACTTGAAAAAAGAATATGTCATCGAAAAGATAGGGACATGAGAGAATAAAACATATGCTATTTCTAATCGTTAGCCTCGTCATTTTCCTATCCCTTTCTCGGCGTTTCCATCTCTCTTATTTTCTACTTTACATTAAATTTTTTTCCTTTTTTCTTTTACCCTTTTATTCCTTTCTTTATAAAACTATATAATAAAGTAGAAACGAGAGCGTTTGTCGCTGCTTTGCTTAAAAAAACTTGTATTAATCATAATAATATGTACATTTTATTATTTATATGCACATTATAAACTTATTACACTTATTTATGTTTACAGGTATATATTATTTATGGACATATATTTAAGTATTTTATGTTTATGTGTTTGCTTTTATGCGTTTATTTGTATATAAACTATTTTGCATTATCCGTGAAACACAATTTACAAAATAATTACGATGACAAGATGCATAAAATCTCAAAAGAAAAAAATCAAGAAGCACCAAAAACGTTATGTTGTGTTTTTCGCGCATATGTTTAACTGCGCATGTATGTGATGTATTAAATTACACGCTTTATAGCTAGACATGTGCCGCATCAAATTATAAAAGCGAATGAAGACGAATACATGGGCAACGATGAAATAAAACTTAAAAGTGTAGAATAGTATTGATAAGAGTAAGGAGTAACTAATATCGAAAATTTAGAAGGATATAAAAAATTTTATTGTAAAAATGTATAGCAAAAGAGAAATAAAATAATTGTACATAGAATATTATTATTTGCAAGTTTATCGTAGATATAAAGATATAAACCAGCAATTCCGTTTTTTAATATTCTCTTTCATTGAAACTTTTTTTTATTAAAAATATAACTGCCTCACATTCTCCTTAATGAAACATTTTTAAATATACTTTTTAACGTAATTTTATGTTATATGCAATTTTTATATTAGATTATATGCAATTTTTTGTAAATAATTAACATTTTGTATAGAATTTTTAAGAAATTATTTAATTTAATCCATTCAATTTTAAGCAAATCGTTAACAACTCGTCGTATTTTTACGTTATTATTTTAATAGCAAAACATGCGATGAAAAAGCATAGGTTTATTAATGCCGTTACATTCATCTAGGCGGCGAGTCGACGGTCAAGAGTTTTGATTCCGCCCGGCGGCTCAGCCGCCTCATTAATGCACCACCTGTGTTTTACTGTCATGAAAAATATCATTCTTGCGACAGTGATCCACGTCAATTTTTTAAATTTTTCTATTATCTACTAAATAAGAACAGAAGTTTCTTCATTGCAATATTATGAACGGAGGACGATTCGATTTTGACGACGGTGGTACATATTGTGGCGGTTGGGAAGAAGGGTATGACTTTAGTAATGCTAAACATTGTTATAGTTATTTTGATAATCTTAATTCAAATTAAATCTTTGTATAAATAGAGTTTTGAAAATGCTTAATAATTTATTAATAGTTTTGACCTCTCTATTAATTTTTTTCTTGTTTTTAAGAGTCATTTACAGAAAAATTGCAATAATTTTCAAAAGGCAATAAATTTTAAATCTAAAATTAAAAATTAATCCTGAAATATGCAATTATAAAATCGTATCAAGTAAAAATAATATAGCCGCACTAAATATTTCTAAAATTGAAAAATATTAAAAATAATATATATATATATATATATATATATATATATATATATATATATATATATATATATATATATATATATATATATATATATATATATATATATATATATATATATATATATATATATATATATATATATATATATATATATATATATATATATATATATATATATATATATATATATATATATATATATATATATATATATATATATATATATATATATATATATATATATATATATATATATATATATATATATATATATATATACTATCCAGAAAACGATTCTAGAAAGGCTCATGGACATGGTATTTGTACTGGTCCAGATTCTCAAGGTGAATATGCGGGTGCTTGGCATTACGGATTCGAGGCAAGTTGTACATAGATATTTTTTTAGAAACATTTAATTAAATTAACGTGAAAACTCACTACCACTTTTTAATTAGTATCAACCTAAATTTTATATATTTTAACAAGATATAACATGCACATTTACAAACTTGTTTTTCCTATTGTTTTTGATATTTTTGAAATTATATTTAGAGAAATAAAATTAAAACAAATTTTTATTTATAAATATTTTAATAAAATAGAAAAGGTTTTAACATAAAATTTAAATTATTTCCCTAGATTTGTGGCGAAAAATGTGTCGTCAATTATTTTGGCCAATCTGGACAAGTGGCCTAAAAATATCAAAAACAATAGGAAAAATTTATCTTTAGTCTTTTTTTCAATTATAAAGGAAGATCGTAGAAAAAATGATTTTGAGCGTGCAGTGATAGTGTAGAATTGAATGTAAGCACGAGTATCAATTTTTCGAAATTATGACAAGCAAAAGAAATCAAGAAAAACCATTTTTTGTTTTTTATTAGCTTATAAATATATGTAAACACGTATTTTTATCATATTGAAAGTTTTAAACTTATATTTAAAGGCAAACCTAAATCCACCTTCACTTTAATGATCCAACAAATGAATTAATAATAAAGTAAATACGAAAAATGAATTAGTCACTTTAAAAGACTAATCAATGAAGATTTATACATATGAATTAATTATTTTTAATTGCCCAAATTAGTGCATAAGAAAAAATTTTGAATTTTTTCCAGATACAATTAAATCGTAGGAAATGTGTTTACTTAAAAAGGGTGTTTACTTAAAAAGCCTTTTTTTAACTTAAATAACTTTTTCATTTTTTAATATTTTTTAGTGAAATTTTCACAGCACACTAATTAGATTATAAGAATTTTTTTGGCGCAATTTTTGCTGCACGCAAATGTCGCGGAGCAAATTTTGCTCGTTCGACAAGTTATATGTCGTTTAACGCGGAATTTTTTGCTCGTTCGAATGCCGGTTCGTGCGCTTGGCTAGCTGCTCTAGAATGCTTTTTATGGTCAAAAAACTAAATTAAAATTGCCAGTTTTCTTTTTTGAATCTATTCAACTTTTCCTGCTTATAAACTTATAAATCATGCACTTGCCTAATGTCTTATATCTGATCAACATCTCACCATGGTTTATACGCCGCAGCAAAAAGCCCGAGTTGTGTTATGGTACGAGAAGCACGAAGGCTCCACCATTGTTCGGCGCCTTTATCATCAAAAAAAAAAAATTTTCGTGTGCAAAAAAATTGCGCCAAAAAAATTCTTAGTCTAAATAGTGTAAAAATGTCATTAAAAAATATTAAAAAATGAAAAAGTTTAAAAAAGGGCTTCTTAGATAAACACCATGTATTTTATGGAATAAATAGAACGAAATACAAACCAATAATTAATAACTCATCTTTAAACCGAATAAAAATTGTATAAAATGTTCAACGCAATTTTTTATTGCATTCATTAACTTTTTTATTAAGTAAATAATATGGCATCAGACAGAGAATTTTCTGCTTTACAAGATAGGATTCTTTTACTATTGCAAAAATTTAAAATATTTTTTTTATTAAACAACACGACAACAACTTTTAACCGGACAAAACATTCGGGGACACATACACAGAATTTTTTTAAATTTATTTTTTTAGCTTAACACAGATTTACTAGAAAAATTAATACTAGCATCTTAAAGAGCATAAAAATTAGCGCTCAAAATTGAAAAAAAATTTTGTGTGTGCAATTAAAATTTATTATTATAAATAAAATACTTTTTTAAATTTTTTTCAAAATAAAAAACTTATACACACATACAAATTTGGATAATTAGAACAAATGAAAACAAAATAAGCTAAAAACAAACAAGAATATTGATAAAAAGTAATGACGGTTTTAATATATTTTTCGTTTTTAGGTATCTGGTATTTACATTTGGCCGTCCGGTAGTTCATACAGTGGTCAGTGGCAAAATGGCAAACGTCATGGATTGGGTGTGGAACAGCGTGGCCGGTGGATATATAAGGGGGAATGGACCCAAGGATTTAAGGGTCGTTACGGCAGACGCGAGGCACTCAACTCCGGTGCTCACTATCTTGGTACTTGGTCCAGTGGTCTTCATGATGGATACGGTACCGAAGTTTACGCGGATGCAGGTTTGTTATATTAAACTTAAATAAATTTGCAAACTTTATTCTATATATTATTATTATATTAAACATGAAAATTATAGGAAATTATTTTATATCAATTTAAAAAAATATTTTTTACGGGCAGATAACGGAAAAGAACCAATTATAGAATTGCAATAAAAAATTTAAATAAAAAAAATGTAAAAATGACTTTTAATGAAAATTTATTTTTAAGTTATTTAAGGCTCTTATAAAGGACAATGGTTGCGTGGCATGAGACATGGTTACGGTATTCGTACAAGTGCTCCGTATGAACATGCCTCGAAACATCGCTCGCGCATGAATACACATGCATCGTTAACTAGTCTAAGATCCACATTTGAAGAGGAAAATGGAATTGATGGTGCGCCGAGCAGTCGCGAAAAGAAAACGGGAGATAAGCATGGTTGTTATTTAATATATACGTATATCACGCGTTTTAAATGACATAACATATAATATCATCTTGTGGTTTATTATTTGTGCATTTTTAATTATTAATAACAAATTATACAGATATGCGTGGTGGGTTCGTACTCCGAATTTGTAGCACCGCACCATCGCGACGCCGGCGTTCACTTTCGGAGCGATCTTTGGCAGTAAAGCGCACTATTTTAACTAATCTGCGGATTAAAAAACAACATTCTACCGGAGATATTCATCAACGTGTCACATCCACTGCGGGTAGTTTGCGATCCAGTGGCAGTACAATCAGTTGTACATCTGACGATGAATCCGATCATCATCGCCACGTTCACGAACTAGAAGCAATGGTAACCCTTTACATGAAAAATGGGTCCTTATTAAAATTAAATTTTTTTGGGAACATAAAATCGGTTCTTAACTTTTAACTTTCATGCCTTTCAATTCAGTAAAAAGTCAATTTTGATCATATTTTCTAAATAAAAAAATTTTAGGAAGAAAAAATTGACGCACATACCATTGAAACGTACAAAGGTGAGTGGAAAAATGACACGCGTTCTGGCTACGGAATTTCTGAGCGTTCTGATGGATTACGATATGTAGGCGAATGGTTTGATAATAAAAAACACGGGTACGGTGTCACCTACTTCAAAGACGGGACGTGAGTTACATTATGTATATTTCTTTTTGAATATGTACATAAAAATTACCTTATATTAATTATTCTAATTTCATATACAGTAACGTGCGAAAAATGCACTTTTTTAAAAAAATTGGTCTCATAACACTTTTAAAATTTTATCTTAAATTTTTGGAAGCTAAAAAACTGCTATTTTTAATATAAAAAACAACTTTTTGGTGTATACCCTAATTTATATTCTAATTTTGCATGTATAAGGCCGGATGTTTTGAGCAAAATTTAAATTGGCGCCAGTGAAATTTTTTAAATCATTTTTAGAAAAATTTTCACTTTCTCAAGTGTTCTAAAAAAATAAAGGCAAAAATTTTTTGCTATTATCGTTATAATTGATATTTGAAGTTAAAATCATTTAAATATCATACAGCTCAAAATTTATTCAAAGATTTAAGTTGAATATAGTAGGATTTTGGGATACTACAGCTTAAATAAAATCTTAATTAACCTATTTTTACACTGCTTTGTAATTAGGGCCTCTCTTAAATTTAAAAATTCGAATACTAGGTTTTGTAGTGCTCGAAAAGTTGTACCGATATATTCATTTTTATGGCAATTGAATGTTTAATTGAAGAAAAATTCAATTTTCAACTTACTCAACATTGCTGACGATGCAAGCCACATCAGCGATACCGCATGTTTATGCAGCAAACCAGCCGAGATTTCGGTGGCTAAATGGCTCTCTAAACCCGCGTCTAAGGTCATTTCCAACGGGAGAAGATTGATCTGGAGCTTTCACGTATCATGTATCAGCATTTGCAATTTAGCCCCATTTTTCATAAAAAAATAAGCTATTTTGAGCAATTTTCTGAATTTTTAGATAAACTTTAAGCATTATTCTAGCTTAACAAATAGACGAAAGGTATTGAAAATGTACATATCGGTACAGCTTTTCGAGCACTAATATTTAAAATTTTTAAAATGTTCCTAATTTAAGAAAGGCCCTAATTACAAAACAGTGTAAAAATAGATTAGTTAGGATTTTATAAGAGCTACGGTATCCTAAAATCCTACTGTACAGTTTTTTTGACTCATTCTGTATAGTGCAGAATTTCGTGCTCTATAAGATGACACTATTAGTTTTTCTGAAAAATCCATATTCGGATCAGAATTTGACTTTTTTCGAATTATGGTCGATTTTTAATGTAAAATCGACTTTTTCAAGTGCCTATTTGAATGCTACAATCGTTTTAATAATTTAAAGTGATTCACCACTATTAAACATAAATACAACAATAAGAGGACTAAAAACATCTTTTAAAGCATGTTTACGTCGAATTTCCATTGCATTTTTTGCACGTTTCAAAATCAAAGTGAACATGTAAAATTATCCTTAACTTTTTGTACATATGTCTGAAATTTATGATTATGGATTTAAAATGATCACAATGAATTTCCGAATAAAATATAAAAATAATTGCAGTCATAACTTTTTTGAAAAAAATTATCAGTGTCAATATAAATTTTTACTAAGGTGCATTTTTTTGACCGCTAATGTAAGCTAAAAAAGCCGTTTTGGATTTTAATTTATTTCTTGTTATAATTGGAGATGAACTCCACATTCTGAAACTCTATTTTGATACCATATATAAAATATTGAAAACTTTATGTTATAGGTTAATACATTTCTGGATTTGCATACAAATTTTTAATTTTTTGTTTTTAGAAAGGAAGAAGGACGGTACAAGAATAACATTCTCGTTTGCTCAATTCGGCGGCGTGGTCTTTTTTTTGTTAGGATGTCAAAATTACGCGAGCGAGTTGAAGGTAGCGTTGAAACGGCAAAACGAGCAGCTGAAATCGGTTGGTTTTTTTCGTATATATTAAATTACTGATGCGGATTTTTGATTGTTTTAGAAAAAAATTAGCTTTATTATAAAACATATTTGAAATAAAAAAACAACTATAAATTTTGTGTCTTAATACTTGTAAATTTTAGCAGCACAGCGGGTGGACATTGCGTTATCGCGTACGATGACTGCACAAGAGCGTGCCGATCAAAGCGTTCTAGTTGCCGAGCGAGCTAAAGATGACGCAGAAACTGCAAGAATTTATTGCGCCGAATTGAATCCCGGATTTCGCCAACCTGGTAAACGATTTCAAAAATATCGTGATCAGAGCTTTTCACAAGGATTTGTTTGGCTTTGGCTTTAACATTGAAGTAATCGGCGTAAAGCTCGATCAAATACACGCTTACATTTAACTATATAACTACATCTATTAATTAAATTATTAAATTTCAACAAATGAAATGTTTTTATAGGCATTGATCATTTGCGACAAAGTCGTGGTGTGCGAAGCATTCTGCAGAATAGCGTGTATGCCAATCACGTTTCCTTTGAATCCACCACAATACCTTCGGCATTACCGCCACATTTATATCCGCAAAAATCAACAGGCTCACTTCCACAATCGCAACAATACCAATTTGCTGCACCTGGCCTAAGTGGGACACAAGCTGGTTCTTCTAAGACACCATATCAATTATACAACAACCATGTGCAGGACGTTAATCCGCAACATTATCAACAAAAAGCTGCGCCGGGTTCGAATGTCGGTCATGTCTCGACAAGCGTCGCACCATTTTCTGTCGGCCCTGCCGCAGGAAATAAGAGATTGACTAAGACCCAACAATCTCAACAGCAACCTAGCGAAAATGGAATCGACGCAGATGGTCTTTTCAATCCCTCTTCACAAATCAACGTCGACACGCAGTCTACTTCCGCGATGCCTAACGATGTGTTTAATACGGTAAAAAATAAATACGTATACAGGGTGACAACAAAGTCCTTTGACAAATTTTTTCAATTTAAATTTTACTACAGTTTTTGGTATTTTGTATCATTATTTTTTTTTGAAAAACACACGGCGAATAATATTGCAAATTTTTGACAGAATATATCGTAATCGAGCGCAAATTTGAAAATATTTCGAATGTTTAAAAGATTACATTTCAAAAATGTTCTTCTAATTCTCGCGTGTAATAAAACCGTTTATTCATTGAAAATCACTTTTTATTTATATTATAAATGATAAAAAAACGATGCGACAACTCGAGAATCGGCTTGAGGGCAAAACCAATTCAAAAAATGATAAATTTAGTATCAACCTGCTCTTCGCGTATTAACTTTTTTTCTAGCGTATTAATCAATTCCAAATTGCACCAGGAGATAGATAATTTAACGGGGAACAAGAATGCCCAGGCTTATTTGGAAATTCCGAAAATTGACTGAGCTCTACCTATTTATTCTACATATTTTTTAGGTACGAAAAAAGTATGCGTTTCAGAAGAAACAAAAAATAAAGTGAAAATTAACATTTGTGTATTATAAGCAAGTAGTCATTCGATTCGTAAAAAAATGCGCTATTTTTTGTGTATATTTGCATTTAATAACAAATAACTTTACTTTTATTATTTTACTGCAAACAAATTTTGTCAAATTTCAAATCCTATTTAATGTAATATTACATTTTTTAAATATAGGCGAAATGCCAAAAATTTTTAACTGTATAATTATATAGCTAAATTGTTCTTTTTTTGCAATATTATTCGCCGTGAAACAGTTTTTTAGCTTCTGCAAACTTAAGTTACGGAACAATAAAATCCGCAATCAATCTAAAAATAACCGAATGAATACATTCATTTAGTAAAAAATATCTTCTAAAATAAAAAAGAATTCGTCAAGTTTTTTTATTTTAGGTAAAAATAACTTTAAATAATTAATGCTCAAAAAGTGAGAATGTAAAACATATTTATTAAAAGCGTTTAAGTTTTAAAAAAAACTAACAAAAATACATATATAATCAGAAACCAAAATCACTAAAACTTTTTTGATAAGCAAGTTTTTTATATATCACAACTGCATGGTTACTATCATATGATAAAATATAATAATAAAATGAAGCATACAGGATGACCACAAAGTCCTTTGACAAATTTTTTCAATTTAAATTTTAGTACAGTTTTTGGTATATTGTATCATTAAGTTACAATCGATTTTGTAGCGCGTAGAATTTTGTACAAACTATGCTTATTTGTTTTTCGCTATCGATTTTACTTTTCGAAAAAATGAGTTCGAAAGACAAGCGAATTGCGGTCGCTCAACTGTTCAATAAAGGAAGAGCAGTGCCAAACATCGCAAAGGATCTGGGAATTTCCAAACGAACCGTCTATTACGCCAATAAGTTGGGTACGATCGCTGAAAGACGCCGCAGTGGATGACTGAGTACCGTTACGACTCCTGAGTATCTAAACAAGTTGCGTTGCCAAATTTATAGAAAATTTCGGCAAGTCGTTGAAAAAATTAGCTAAAGAAATGAAGATTGGACGCGAATCGATCCGAAAAATAGCTCGAATCAAGCTAAAGTTTCGTAGCTATAAGCTGGAAATGGGTCATCACTTGACTGATCGTATGTAACGGGTACTGTTCAAAAACGCGTAGCGTCTTTTGGAAAAAAAGAAATTTACGTCGATTCTGTTCACCGATGAAAAATTGTTCAAAATTCAGCGTTCTGTTAATCGTCAGAACGACCGCCAGCTTCTTCAAAATTCGACAGGTTTTGTACAGAATTTTCTGCTCTTTCAGATTAACAATGAATTTTTAGAAAAGAGCCCGGTTCAGAGTCGCCACTTTCCGTAGTCCATCATGGTGTGGGCGGGCATTTGCGAAAATGGCAAGACGCCGCTCGTTTTCGTCGAACGCGAGCTCAAAATCAACGCCGAAAGCTACCGGGAACGCATTTTGAGGGACGTCGTAGTCCCCTGGAGCCAACAACATTTCAAAAACAGGCGATGGACTCTTCAACAAGACTGGACGCCGGCACATTCAGCGCACCATCAATTTTTGCAAAGTGCAAAATATCGATCTGTGGGATAAGAGTTTGTGGCAGCCTAACTCGCCCGACTTAAACCCGATGGATTTCGCGATTTGATCCATTCTGGAGCAAAAAGCCTGCGCTACAAACCATGGCTCAATTGAATTTTTAAAGCGCGCTTTACAGAAAGCGTGGGACGAAATCTCCGAAAAAACATCGCCAAAAATTTCCGCAAGCGTCTTGAAGCCTGCGTAACGGATAAAGGCGGAAATTTCGAAAATCATTTAAAATGATCTTATATAAAATTTCTTTGACTTTCATTTAAATGTTTGTTTGTAAAAATATCTTTTTAAATAAAAAAGTTATGATTAAAAAAATTTGTCAAAAGGCTTTGTGGTCACCCTGTACATATAATTTGAAAAATCGAATTTTATTTTGTTTTTAACAATATTTTCGAGAATCTTTTTAATTTTATATTGAAACATGTAATAAAACTTAGTTATAATTTTTTAACTTTTTTTAGGGTCAATCGGAACGTATGGCGAATTCTAAACAATCCGCACCCACAAACCCTCCCACCCATTTAACACAACATTCCTCGCAACAAAATGTGTTTGAGGATAACTCTTCTATGGCAAAACCGTCCAGCCACTCGCTTTCGGAAGCATTACCTTCGACTGTAAATTTTTACAACATTTATTGTACAAAATATGTTGATTTTGGGCGTATAACGTGAGGCCGTTCATGCGAATTTCAAATTTTTGCGTTTTCTCTATTCTATTATAATGCCCTGAAGGCCTGGTAAAGGATTCTAGGCCGACTATTTAAAGTCGATATTAAAAAATCAAGCTTCCTTTTTGCATCATAGTAAGATGGAATAAACATCGAAATTTGAAATTTACTCGAATAACTAAATCAGGATAATTTTAATTTAATATAAAAATAGAAAAGAGCTATTTATTATTACTTTTTATTGGTACATTTTTTTTTGATATAATTCATGAGTTGTAGAGCAAAGTCGTAAGCAACTCGGCGGGAAGTACGATTTCACGCCCAAACGGTGGGCCAAGTAATGTCGAAACTAGCGGTCCATCAACTAATCGATTGGCCCTGAGACGTAATCGACCCGAACGAATGTCAACTATGTCACTTAGTGATGATCACTTTGATCAATACACAATGAAGAAAGCGTCAACGGCGGGAGCCGATCTTGCCAACCGCACAATTCTTGAAGAGATATCTCCAAGTGGCTCCACAATAGATTCATTACTCAAGCGCAATCGGCCTTCGCTCATTCGCCAAACGAAGGTCAACGAGGCGTTGGTAAGATTTTTTGTTGCCAGAGAAGTGCAGTTTATAAAAACAAATGATATTTTTATTTGAAAATTATTGTGCAGTAGAAAGTATGCCTTATTTATACATGTAGTGTTAAATTTTCGTAACAGGATTTTTTCACTGAGGTTGTACCGATTTCTCTGAATTAATTATTTGAAAAATAAGGCAAAATGTAGTTTATTAAAAAATTAAAATCATTAATTAGCAAAAATTCGTTCAGGACGCATTTTCGATTTACTATACTGTGATTGTAAAATTAATTAGAAAATTCAAATAAACAATCAGGCAAATCCCCACAAACCTTATTCAAGACCTGCTTTTTTGAAGACGACTATAAAGGTTTATATATATATATATATATATATATATATATATATATATATATATATATATATATATATATATATATATATATATATATATATATATATATATATATATATATATATATATATATATATATATATATATATATATATATATATATATATATATATATATATAATATAGAATATGAATCGACGAAGTACAGTGGCGACAGCACGCGATCGCATCGAAGCGCCAGTTGACGATAGTCATATTCGGTTGAGAGAACGTGAAGCTGGCAGAATCACTGCCGACAATCCCGATCGCAATTCACTGCCCAATCTCGACGAACTCATCGCTCAAGAGATAAATCTCAAGCGTGAAGAGGCCGCACAACTTGCCTCCAAACGTCGACAAGAGACACAACGTTTACTTGAAGAAGAGGAACGTCTTCATCAAAACCCGCTCAGATATATGTATCATCCAACGTTACGGGTGATTACTTATTAACATTATTTGAGATAGTTCTTATAAATTTTAATCAATCGCTTGATTAATATGTCATTTTAAGAATTTTTGAAATCATTTAGCGAATATATAATGTGCATATATATGGCTAAGGCTTTCAACGAAAGTATATTTTGGTCGATTGTTATCTTTGTCTTGAAATGAAAATAAGAAATTTATTTTAGAATTGGTTGACGACATGGAAGTGGCCGATATTATTAGTTGTGCTTAATGCGCTTCTTTTTTACTATCTGATGCACTTACTGGCTGCCGATATAAAAAAGGAACAAAAGCACAAATAACGCGATATGTAAAGTATATACACATATAAATTAGCATGATTTATTCGCTATAAATCAAAATCATGATTCTCTTTTTAATATGATTTTCTTTGAAAGAAAAGCATCACTCATTTAAAGATTTCTACTTAGTATTTCCAATTTACCTCAATAACTAGGAGTATTAAATAATTAATTACAGTGCGTTTCAAAATGATAGGTTAACATAAAGTTTTTTGTATAGTTTGTGCATGGAACATCGCTTTGGACTAATTTTTTAGTAGTGTGTACAGGGGTTATTTCTAATATGTCTACCAAAATTCAATTCTTTACGCCTTTTCTTAACAATTTTACAACAATTATACTGAAATTTTCACATTGAGTACTAAAATGATAAGTTCACTTTAACACAACTATGTATATTAATTATATATGATATTTTTATTAAAATGTAATAATTAAACCCAAAATAAATAATTTAAGTCATTAAAACAAATAAAGGATACGTATAAGCCGCGCTTGAAACATTAAAAATCGACCTTAATCGGAAAAAAGTCAAATTCTGATCCGAATATGAATTTTTCAGAAAAACGAATGGTACCATCTTAAAGAGCACGAAATTCTGCATAATATATAAATTTAATTTCGGGAACCTATAAATAAAAATAAATAAAAATATTCCAAAAGTCAAAAAAAGCATCAAAAAAGATGTATTTTCCTAAAAAAAATAGCCCAAAGTGATGATCCACGCACAAACGATACAAAAAACTTTATGTTAACCTATTTTGAAGCGCACTGTATATTAGTCATGCTATTTTTAAAAGAATATTTAATATTATAATATTAACAACGGAGGCAACTTTAAATTTAAAAAATTATGGCGTTTAATATTTGAAGGTTTATCCTTTCTGAACTCTTCCATTCACATTGCTATTTAAACTTATGAATATGCCGAATAATTGGAATGATGGTATGTCTTTAAACAAGACTTGAATAAGTTTTACGCATCAAAAAGAAAAAAAGCATTATTATTCACCCCAAACATTTTTTTAAAATTAATACCCGAAACAATCGAAAGTGATATATTATTTTTTAAGTATTATTAGTTGCCATAATTTTCCCGAAATCAAATGATTTTTTGTTAGCTAGGAAATTATAAAATAGAAGGCGATTTGTTGAAAACAAAATTTTATATCATATGGAAATGAGACGCAATAACAATTACACATATGTCTTTACTAGCATGTATTAGCATGTAAATTTTTAGTCCAACTTAATAATTACTTTGTTATGGCTCATGCTTACAATTGACCAAAGTATATTTTGGCCGACTTTTTTCAGACAAAGTTTACGATAAAGTTTTTTTTCATTTTTATAATACAATGTTTATTTAGGTTCCACGCCAATTGTTTAAACTTTCTTTTTTTAATATGAAGTATAGTGAAAATAAAATAAAAATAAAATTCACTGTAAACTTTGGCAGAAATAAGCATACATTGGCCGCTTTGGTCGTAACAACTTTACTCAATTTTTTGAGAAAAGTTTGTTTTCGGCTCAAATTTCTATTTTTTTATAATTGTTTTACAATACTTCTATTATTTTCATTACGTTCTTCCATTCGGATAGTATTCAACATATAATAATATATTCTCATCATATCCGGAGGAAGACAATATTAGAAAAAGTCAGATTCCGATTAAATGATTCAACTACATTTAAGAAAAATCCGTGCAAAATAAACTCGTTGAATAAAAATTCTTAATTTTCTTTTTTTGATTATATTTCTTGTTTATTACTTGGCCTTATTTTTTCATTACATGAATAAATCTTAATAATTTATCCTTTTGAATTAAGGCATGCAAATAAATGTTCTCAAAAACTAGTCGTAGACTTCAAAAATTTACAATATATAAAATTTTTTAAATAAATTATACTAGTAATTTTGATGAATTTTTATAAACTTACTCTAAATTCTTATTAAAGCTACAGATAAATAAAAAAATCTTTTTGTGGCGACTAGTCTAATAAGAAAATTTTTTGGAAAATAGTGTTAATTTTTAGTTATTTCGCAAAATTAAGACTATATTTGTTTTGATTACATTAGCAAAAAAACCGGACACTAGGTGAAAAAAAATTGGACGTTAATAGCTCGTAAACGATGCTAGCAATTATCCGCTATTTGATTGTCGTATATTTGTTAACTCATCCAGTGAAAATTATTCGAATTGGTTCCCTTTACGCAAAGTTATGACATTTCATTTAAACGCATCTGGAAATTTGACCGTCCAAAAAAAATCGGATACATGTTTTTTAAATATTTTTTATAAAAACGTTTAACATAGTTTGTTTTTTAATTAAAATTTTATATTTAGGTTTCAAATAAGTATTTTAAGTCATTAAAACAAATAAATAATACCTATAAGCCGCACAGGAAAATTTAATCCTGGAAACTTATAAATAAAAATGATTCAAAAGTCATGACATCGAAAAAGCATCAAAAAGGCGTGTTCTCCTCTAAAAATAAATTTTATCGTTGGGTCTTTTGTTTTTAGTGAAAAAGTCGATTTTACATTAAAAATCGACCCTGATACGGTAAAAATCGATTTCCGATCCAAATATGGGCCATTCAGAAAAATTGATGGCGCCATCTGAAAGAGTACGAAATTTTGCATAATATATCGTGAAATTAGAAAGATTAGCCCCAAAACTTTTTAGAAACATATCTTACAAAAGCATTGTCAACAAAAAAGATGTTTTTTACATTAAAAATAGCACATTTTCAGGTTTCATAAATTCAACTAAAAATATTGTGGAGTCAATTTTTCTAATTCCTACATATATTATGCAGAATTTCGTGCTCCTTAAGATGGCACTATTAGTTTTTCTAAAAAAATCTATATTCGGATCAGAATTTCCAATTAAGGTCGATGTAAAATTGTGTTTTTCATGTGCGGCTTATACGTATTATTTATTTGTTTTAATGACTTAAAATACTTATTTGAAACCTAAATATAAAATTTTAATTAAAAAACAAACTATGTTAAACGTTTTTATAAAAAATATTTAAAAAACATGTATCCGATTTTTTTTGGACGGTCAAATTTCCAGATGCGTTTAAATGAAATGTCATAACTTTGCGTAAAGGGAACCAATTCGAATAATTTTCACTGGATGAGTTAACAAATATACGACAATCAAATAGCGGATAATTGCTAGCATCGTTTACGAGCTATTAACGTCCAATTTTTTTTCACCTAGTGTCCGGTTTTTTTGAACACTACTGTACGTACTAGCGATAATTTTAAAAACAAATATCCAAACTTCCCTTTTTGGGCCTTAACATTTTTTTTTCAAAAATTACCGATAATTGCCTACATGTATCATATGTATGTATCAGGAATTCCGTTCTCCAAGGTTTTCAGCCATTTTTTTAGATTTTCCAAAAAATGGCAAAATTTTGAAAATTGGAAAAAATGTCGGAAATCGGAGTTCCTGCGTACCTACCTCTAATATGTATGGTATTTTTACTATCGAATTTTTTTATTTAAATCCTTCGAAAATAGAAGAAAATCTATTGTTCAAACATTTTTTATCGCAAACCAATTTTCCATTTGATAATTAAAACATAATTTTCCATTCAATAATTAAAATAGATAAATCAACAAGGAAGAGCAGGACAGAACGGGGCGACATATTCTTCATAGATTTAAGCAATTTCTTATTCAATTGCCGGCCATATTTATAGTGGTTCCGCGTCGAATCGTACCCCATCCGATAAGACGCCAATGTTTTTCAATTCTTCTACTCAACGCAAATTTCTCAGACACTTCCGTGCAAATGGGATCGGTCAACGCGATTTTTGCAGCATCATCTATTAAAAGAATTGGCGAAAATTATTTAATATTATTTTAAAAGTTGAAAATATCACACGCACATGGCTCAATAATTGTAATACCGAACCTTTGACGGCGATTACACGGCCACCGGTAGACAAGGAGCCAATGTTAATCATGAGCACTTCGCCCTTTGCCAGCTTGGTGACCTTGGCCGCCTTGCGACCGCCTTCGGTACGTACGCCGAGCAGACGACGCAACAAATAATAGACAACTTCGATTTCCGTGAAAATGTCAGGCAGAGTGCCAACCGCGCCGAGAATGTGACCAACGAGACGATCACCACGACACAGTGTCGAATCGATTTGCGTGCCAACGCCGATCAGACCGCCCGGCACGGCGTACTGGAGCTGATTTTGCTCGGCAAAAAGCGAAACGACTTTCGAGTAAATGGGTCTACACTGTACTCGGCCATCGGATGTTTTGCTGACAATACCGGGACGGACCTCGATTTCCTGACCGACACGAAGAATTCCTTTATAAAATCGATATTCAAATTAGTTGTAAAATTTTGCATTTCTTCATTTTTAAAGAGTTTAGACAGAGTTTCGTTTATTAGATAATTTTCTTTTAGTTCCTGTTCGATTAGACCTCGTTTAATGGGTCCTGTGTCCAAACGAATTTTTTTCATAAGTAATTAACTTTTTAAAAGTGGAGTTAACACTTTTGAACAGGAATGTAAAATGTTAAAAACCTTTCATGATCGATCCACCGGCCACACCGCCTTTGAGATTCTCGACTTCCGAGCCGGGTTTATTGACGTCGAAAGAGCGAATGACAATGAGTCGTGCCGGTTCCGTAAAATTGCGAATCGGAACGGGGACCTTTTTGCAAATGTATTCGCATACGACCTGAAAAATTATATTAAATATACCCTGGGTTCGGAAGGTAAATGCGACGCGGCCGTTCGACGAATTTTCGAATTTTGCCTCGGTCTTCATTTTGTTATAAACAAAGTTTAGCTCAAAATTTTTAAGCTAAAGGTTTTTGGCCTGCTTTAATAAAGACGCTCATTAAATTTTATGCTTAAGCGACACAAAATAACAGAATGAAGGCCCAAGTCAATATTCAAGAATTCTTCGAACGGCCGCGTCCTATTTCCCTTCCGAACTTAGGATATTTAAAAATATTTATACATGTTGGGTGAAAAAATAGAGGGAAATATATTCAATTTTCAAAAATATTCATTAAAGTTAATTAAACACATTCACCTCAATATTGTACTTAAGTTGTGCCGAAATGGGAATAACCGGCGCGGAATCCGCGACCGTACCCTCGACAAAACTCTTGATTTGTTCGTATTGATCTTTGGCCTGCGACTCGTTGATCAAATCGATTTTATTTTGAAGGATTAGCAAATTCTTCAGCTGCATAATTTCGACCGCCGCTAAATGCTCGGAAGTCTGAGGTTGAGGGCACGGCTCATTGCCGGCTACCAAGAGCATAGCGGCGTCCATAACAGCCGCACCATTTAACATTGTCGCCATAAGAATGTCGTGTCCAGGACAGTCGACAAATGAAACGTGACGAACGCAGACGAATTCTCCACCACAATTGGCTCGACTGCATGGAAAGCGATCGGGTGTACTCGAACCCGCAGAGCTATAAGATTCAGCATTGTCATCAAATTTTACACAAATTATTAATGTATTGTGAAAAAAGATTAATAAATCATAAAATTTTTAAAATTAGTAATATTTCTTAATGTGTTTTCAGTCATTATAATTTAAAATAAAAAAGTGAATATTAAAGATAGATAAAAAAAACCGATAACATCCCGGTCGCGGACATTCTTCATTGGAACATCGATATATTTTGGCATTAGCATAGCCCAACTTAATGGTAATATTTCGCTCCAATTCATTTTTGAATTTTACAGTATGAACGCCGGAAATCGCTTTGACGAGAGTCGACTTTCCATGGGCTACGTGACCAATTGTGCCGATATTCAACGTTGCCTGACGACTTATCACCTAAATATTAAAAAATATAACTTGATATAGTTTGTAAATGTGAAGAAAATATATTACTTCTTCAGTAAGTGGCGTTAGCTCAGCGGGATTCAACTTCGACAAATCTTGTTTGGCCAGCCAATCCTGAGTTCCTGGCTCGGTATCTAAAAAGATTGTAATCATGTGTTTTAGCCCAAGAATTCTCGAATCAAGAAAACCTACTCTCAACTTCCGCCATATTTGCGCTTATGGAGAACAATACAGCTAAAAGTCAATAAAAAAAAATCCTGAAAATAATAATTATTAGTCATTTTAAAAAATTATAGGGTCATTAAAATTTTGGGCAGGAGAAGAGAAAAGAGTACCAAAAAAGAGCAATAAAATAACTTATATGGAATGAAAGAATTAATAAAAATTTAGAGTATATGAGAGTTTTTAAGTAAAATGAATTATAAGAAGAAGTAACATTAAAGAAAGAAAATTGGTACTTGTTGCTTTTCTTCTCTTTAGACAAGTGTATTTTTAAAGTATTTTGTGCTTGATTCTGTCGAGAATTAAATTCGATTTAAAACAAAATTAAAGAAAATAACCCAAAAGAGAGAAATTTTGAATAAAGTATCATAAATTGAAAGGTCGATTTGAAAATTGAAACGAATTAACGAAGAATTTTATGCGATGAAAAATTGCCCGTAAAATCCATTCGACTTTATTTCGGGTGAATAAAGGCAACTCTTTTTGAGATAAAACCCATCTAAGTTAAATTTACTTTTTGTATTTTTGAAAAATGAAAAAATTTTTTGTGGACTTTGACTCGATATAAACAAAATGTTTTTTATGGATTGCAATATTTGTTTCTATTACTCGATTATCAATAAATAAAGCTATTTTTTAACTTCTAATTTAATTTATGTATCTATTTGAAAAAAGTTTTTTTTTAAATTATTTCTTTCTCTTGGTTTTTTTAAGTTTTACTTTACAGAAATGTAATCATTTTATTCTTATACTCAAATACACACAAAGACTCCTTTCGATTAAATGAGACTAAGCAAGAGATGGTTGAACGCGTATCGCCAACGACCGCACGTAAATACGGACGCGATTTTACGCTCTAATGAACAGTCTGTCGTTCTCAACGATCAGGCTATTGCTCGCGTGGATGTCAGCCAGCTAGCAGCCAACAAACCTATAGAGGACTACTTTTCCGCCGCAAAGTGCCTTTATTCGGACGCTTATCTTCTCGGTGTTTTCGATGGGCATGGTGGATCAGGTATTACTATTTTTAAAGATAGTTGGATCCGCACTCAATTTTTAAACTATAAAATAATAGTAAAAATTTATCGAAATATGTTATTTAACTTTTTTCTTCTAGCTTGCAGCCGCAATGTATCCACTCGATTGTTCGATTATTTGTGTGGTGCAGTTTTGCAGAAACATCGAATTTTTAATTCGATGCTTGTCCAGCCATTGGAATGGTTATTCTCTAGTGCTAGTGAGCGTATTCTAGCCAACTCAAACGATTCTCACATACAAAATGTGAAAAGATTTCACCAAAAGTGACGACTTTTTTAAATATTACTACTTTTTTGTGCTTGAAAACATTTTGTGTATTCTCTTAAAGAGAATTTGTATTCAGATTTTATGCGAATTCTCAGATGACAACTGTGCGGAAGGCGATTCAAGAGGCTTGCATGGCGCTCGATGATGACTTATGCAACGAGGCGATGCCCGACAACCAGGGTTATGTGTCTAAGTGAGTTTTTTATACCTAATTTTAAACTTTTTGAGCTTTTATATTTAAAAGATACGATCATTATTATTTAAAAAAACATTGTTAATGCAGCATATTTATATTTGGATTTTTTACGGTCAAATTTCACACGACTTTTTCTAGTAACTTCAAAAATCAATTATTTTTTCTTAATTCTGCCGTAAAATTAATTTTTTTCTTCCTTTATAAAATATACTCAATGTTTTAGTTTAAAAGTTTACTTTTATGCTTAATTATTATTTTTTATTTTTGTTTATTTGCGTAAAGGCATTTTTTGTTTACAAAATTTAGGCTAGGCATCGACGTTGTTATTTCGGGTTCATGCGCGCTGGTCGCGCACATTCGCTACAACAATCTTCACGTGGCGAACGTTGGCGACAGCGAGGCTGTACTCGGCGTTTATCATTCGGGTAGCGGAGGCGTTATGTCTCGTTTGCTCTCACGACCCCACTCTTCCGATAACTATGATGAAGTGAATCGCGTTCGTTCCAATCATCCTGCCTCCGAGAGCAATACCGTCTTGGAAGGTAGATTTTTTTGCGAAAACGATTGTATATTCATTTATTAAACATTTTTTTCGCAATTTTATACATTTTTTTATAAGGAGATCTTTATTTATAAAGAGAAAAATTGTTTAGTTTTGTTTAGAGAAATTTATTTTTTATTTACTTTTTTTCAGAATTTGAAATTTTTAAGCTACTTTCTCTTTGTTATAAAATTTTTTCCCTAAATTTTCTATTGTTTTTTCAGCAAACCGACTGCTCGGCGAGCTTTATCCGCTTCGAGCATTTGGCGACGTTCGCTATAAATGGTCCCGCGAATTGCAAAAGGTCGTGCTCGGCCCGTTGGGCTTCACAGCGCCGTTGCATTTAAAGACGCCGCCATACTTGACGGCAATGCCCGAGGTGCTCTATCATCAGCTCACGCCCAACGATCGATTCCTTGTGTTGGCAACTGATGGTCTATGGGAATGGTTGGATCCGGACACGGTGGTCCGCTTAGTACACGACCATACGCTCGGTGCGCAAACGTTGAGCCCTTTTATACCGGTGGCCGGCCAATCGTTGGGCAAGGTTTGTTCAATTATATTTCCATAATCAAAACAATGTTTTCAACAAAAAGCACAATAAGTTTCCTCGTCTTTAATAAATTTACAAAATAATAATTATTGAATTAGAAATTCACTTGTTTCTTTTCGATAACATTGTGGAAAATTGTAGATTTTCACCGATTTGGACAAACGTCGAAAAGGTGGCGCTAAAAAGCCGCTTGATGAAAACAGCGCCACGCACGTGATCCGAAACGCTTTGGGCGGTGTGTCGGGTGGAGCGGAGCTGCAGTACGCCCGATTGGACAAAAGCCTGCAATTGCCGCCGGGCACAGCCCGGCACTTTCGCGATGATATCACCGTAATCGTTATACATTTCAACGAGGCATTTCTTTCCCAATCGCACAACCAAGAGGACTATGACATTAGCACATGAATTTTTTTTTCGTCCTGTTTTCTTTGTGCACACATTTCGATTCGTAAAAGCGAGTATTTATTTTTCTTTTCTAAACATTTTAAAATTTTCTTACCTAAAGGACGCGTCCGAATGCAAAGAAATTTTGCTCACCCTTTTGCTCATGTTTTGAATTGGCGCCTATGAGTTCGTTCTGTTGTATTGGATCCAAGCGAGTCCAAATCCTACTTTTATAAAACCGAAACGAAGGCGGGCACAAAATCGTCTGGATCCAATACAATAGAATGAACTTATCGGCGCCAATTCAAAACATGAGCAAAAGGGTGAGCTTTTTTTGCATTTGGACGCGTCCTTTAAAAATTTCTCGACTATATTCTACGTACTAAGAACTATCTTTCTTTAAATATATATTCTTTAAATATGTATGGTTTGAATTTAAATTTAAATATAACTTTTTTTTAAATCTACGTTCTATAATTTCGAGACTCTATTCTTGACACACAATTTACACTTTTTTTAGTCTTTTAAATATTTCCAAAAAAAGTCGGATCTTTTTAAAGCATTAGGCAAATCAACCGACGCAGTGAGCACCAAAGAAAATTTTTTTTGAAGCAGAATCTCAAAAGCGAAATTTATTTCGTTTTTACTGTTTTAGCTTTCTTACAAAATTTTTAAAAAAATGGAATATATAGTAAAAAAATATATCTAATAATATGTTATGTTTTTTATTTTTTTTCTCAAGTCAAAGCCATTATAGCCCATTTACACAGTATTGTTTGTAATTAATTGTTAATTTTGTTCATAAAAAAGCAATTCTCAAAGAGACTACATGTATATATATATATATATATATATATATATATATATATATATATATATATATATATATATATATATATATATACAGTGCGTCCCAAAATTATAAGACACCTATTTTATTCGACTTTCAAAGTGCATAACTTTTGTTCAAATTAACAAAAATGCTTCAAATTTTACACAATAATAAAAAAAGGAGTTATAAACTTAATCCAAAAAAAAAAATTGTTAAAAAATTTTTAAACCCGATTTTTAGCTAAGAAATAAAAATTTTTGAGAAAAAAATAGTTTTTAAAAGTGTCCCAAAATTATAAGACATTTGAGTTTTTTATGCATAAAACTGAAATTTATTTTAACAAAAACAATAAACAATAACAATTAATAATCAATAGGACCTCCGTTATTACGGATTACCTCAATCATACGGTTTGGCATACTGGAAATGCGCTGTTCATCGATGAAGACACAAAAGTTAATGATACTGCTCCATTTGCTTCAATTGCTGCCCACACCATTACCGTACCGCCTCCAAAATTTCTTTTTGAAAAATAACGTTTTTCCTTTCTTAAATCGTGCCAGTAATGCCTATTTCCATCAGGACCATCGAGGTTGAATTTGAAAACACAACCTAACAAGATAAAACAATTAAGAAAGGAAAAACGTTATTTTTCAAAAAGAAATTTTGGAGGCGGTACGGTAATGGTGTGGGCAGCAATTGAAGCAAATGGAGCAGTATCATTAACTTTTGTGTCTTCATCGATGAACAGCGCAGACTATCAAAGCGTGTTGGAAGAACATTTAGAACCATTTTGGCAGCCGGAATTCATTTTTCAACAAGATAACGCCCCGATTCATTGCAGTCGATCCTCCAAAACGTGGTTCGAACAGCAAAATATTCAACTTCTTCCTCATCCTGCAAGATCTCCTGATCTCAATCCAATTGAAAATTATTGGGCAATCTTGGCGCGAAGAGTTTACGATGATGGACGGCAATTTAACTCGGTTGAGTCGCTGAAAGAAGCAATTTTAGCAGCACACGAAGCAATTGAGCCAGAAATTTTTAAAAATTTAATTTCCAGTATGCCAAACCGTATGATTGAGGTAATCCGTAATAACGGAGGTCCTATTGATTATTAATTGTTATTGTTTATTGTTTTTGTTAAAATAAATTTCAGTTTTATGCATAAAAAACTCAAATGTCTTATAATTTTGGGACACTTTTAAAAACTATTTTTTCTCAAAAATTTTTATTTCTTAGCTAAAAATCGGGTTTAAAAATTTTTTAACAATTTTTTTTTTGGATTAAGTTTATAACTCCTTTTTTATTATTGTGTAAAATTTGAAGTATTTTTGTTAATTTGAACAAAAGTTATGCACTTTGAAAGTCGAATAAAATAGGTGTCTTATAATTTTGGGACGCACTGTATATATATATATATATATATATATATATATATATATATATATATATATATATATATATATATATATATATATATATATATATATATATATATATATATATATATATATATATATATATATATATATATATATATATATATATACAATATTTTTCACAATGATTACGTTCATTATTGGAGTTTTGCTTTGTCACGATGGGCTCATTTTAGAGAATATTCTGCCAATGGACAAGAAATATTTTAAACTGTTTTAATGCCAATTTCATCAAACTTGGCGTAGCGACTAATTTTTTGATGTTTTGAGCTGGACACCAACAATGACAATAACTTTTTGTCATTTTCAGCAGAAATCTTCTTATGCGAGCCTGGTATTATATTATAATTTAATAAAATTCCTAAGAAAGTTTGTGGAATTTACAATTTGTAAAATGAAAAAACTCATTCGGTTCTTGTGTGATATCAAACCACCAAAAAAAAAAATTTTTTTTAGTAATTTTTTTAGGTTTTCTGGCACGGAGAATTTGATAATGGTTTTTACCTATTTTGTTGTTTTTGTCCATTTTCGAAAAATAATTTTATGAAATAATTTATAACAAACAGTAAACAAAACAACGATAAATAATTAACAACTAGATGGGCCGAAATTCGGCGATATCTTGCAAAATGACGGTAAAAGGATTGCGACCATTCAAGTGTGTGCGCCACATATACTCCGCCAAATATGACTCCATGAAGTCGCGAGCAGTACTGCTTTGCTTCTTGTTGCGAAAAAAAATTCGAAATTGATGTATTAGTTGTGTAAAATTCATGTTATTACGTTAGCAAACTGAACATAAGGTTAGTTAGACATGCAAGTTGAAAATGTCAAAAACTGCACAAAAACAACAAAATCGGTAAAAACCATTATCAAATTCGATTCTCCGTGCCAGAAAACCTAAAAAAATTACTAAAAAAAATTTTTTTTTGGTGGTCCGATATCACACAAGAACCACTCATTCAATTGAAAAAAATCTATGTTAAATAAAGCAAATCTGTCGATATTTATCGCATTCTAAACGATGATTCACCTTCTATATTCAGTAAAAATTTTTCACATACTCAAAGTAAATTCTTATAATTGTTAAATGTTTTTAGCTACATGCTATGATTTAATACCTACATATAATTGATTATATATTAGGTTGGAAAGAAATTTTCTTTACATTTTTCACAACTTTATTGATAATCAATATCAATCAACGTATAATATAATCACCATTATTACTCAAGACTTTGCCCAACGATTGGGCATATCATTAATCTTTTTCTTCGCTTTCTGTAGGTCGAAAAAGTTTCGGACCTTCATTTTCAGCTGGTCGACATTGGCGAAGGTTTTATCGCGTATGTTGTGCTTTAGAGCGAAGAATAAATGGTAGTCGGATGGAGCAATGTCAGGCAAATATGGTGTATCCCAGCCAAGCTCCATCAATTTCTGGCGAGTGATCGCTGCGATGTGAGGACGAGCGCTGTCGTGTAGAAGGTGGACATCGACACGTCTTCGGCGCTTTTCTCTAATTGCTTTAGTCAGTCAATTTTTGAAGCTGATCCGCGTAAACGGTAGCTGTCACACCCCTCTGCTCTTCCATAAATTCATAGTAGAGCATTCCTTCGGAGTACCGCCAACAGGACAGCATAACCTTTTTACGATGCAGGTTTTGGTTGCGTTAACAGGTTTTCTCATCGCGGAAGCAAGACAGCTCTACGCGTGTTGTTATCGTACTTGATCCAAGTTTCGTCACCAGTTATAATATCTGTCAGAAACACCTTCTTATGGAAGCTGAGAAAGAGAGACTGACAGATGGTGACACACGCCGCTTTATTGGTGTCGCTCAGGTGGTGCGGTGTCCATTGTGCCAAGATTTTGTAACCAAGAGCGTGGAGGCGATTTTCAATGGTTGTGTGACTGCACCCGAGAATTGTCGTTGATAGTTGCATTCTCGCCAATGCTGCTGCGGGGGGGGGGGTCGTCGTCGGGGTCAAGTGGACGCCCTGTGTGAGGCTTATCATCGAGTGCTTTCTTCTCGAAAGCAATTGAACCAAGTATTAACAGTCGTATGGGTAACGGTGTCTAGCCCGAAGATACCGCATATGTTTCCAGGCCCGTGCGCTATGGCCAAAGCGCCACTCGTAGAAGGTGATTGCCCGAATTTGTTGTGTTAATTGAAGTCATGACAAGCTTGCTTAATGCTGCAGCATTCTTATATTTCCCCAGGTGAGAAGCGCATGGAAAGTTCTAGAAGGTTCTACCATCCACTAGAATTGAAAATGTTTCAGTAAGAAAAAAAATTTGTCTTAAGTGTAAAAAAATTTCTTTCCAGCCTAATATATTCTAAAAATAGTTTATATATATTCCTTAAAAATAATAAGAACAGAGTACAAATGGTAAGAGATATTCATAAATTTTCATATAGGTACAACAAAAAAAATGTAAATACATTAAGAGGAAGATGGGATAGTTGGTACTCCAGCAGCATCCACCTGCTGGAGTTGTGGTTGATGTTGCGGAAGAACCATGACGTGTTGCGGTAGCTGCAGGCCGACCTGCGAATGCACCATTCCATACGCCTGCTGTTGTTGTTGTTGTTGTTGGTGATGGTGATGGTGGTACATTGCAGCAACAATCGCCGGATCCTGACTCAACGCGGTGCTAGTTGTGTGCTGGGATGCTGCCATAGAGATGGACGGTTGATGTGAAGCCAAAGGGAACTGGATTTGCTGAGGATGATAATGCGGTGGCAACGTCCCAGCTTGAGGATTTCCAACGGCAGCGGAATGCTGTATTCCGTTTGGCATGGTAGTGATAATCGCCGCTGGAGAAACTCCGGACATCGCAGGCTGTGACGTGGGCGCAGTGATAGCCGCTCCATGCGGTGACTGTGCCGGCGGCATAAATTGTGGCGGTGCAGCTATAAGTCTTGCGGCTATAGTAGGCTGCGTTATCGACTGACTATTGGCCGGATTCAGTGATGGCCCTTGCAGCTGTTGTTGTTGCTGTTGATGTGGTGCAGAAAAAGATGCTCCGACAAGACCTGTCTCCTGGAAATTGTTAGTTTTAACTTGTTTTATAAAAAGGGGTGATTAGAATAATTTTCTTTCTTTTATTGTTATTGCTTCATATGCAGTAATGAGCAAAAAAAAAAGCGGAACAAGAATTTTTTCGCTAATGTGATTATTTCAAAAAGTATAAGAGCACGCACTATACGAAGCATTTGACGGTTCTGTCGTTCGTTGAATTTTTATGAACGATCACCTCTGACTTTGCTCCGGACATTTTGGGTTTTGTGAAAACGCTTTATGATCCGACCAACTGTAGACATACTGATTTGAAAGGTTTGAGCACATCACGGCGTGTTTCGCTCGATTTCATCGCGCAAACAGCCGATAGCTTATCATCTTCACTCAAGAACCACATTTTATGGAAATCAACTAAAAAACAAAATACGAACTTCACGAAACAAAAAGTTGAAAAAAAGTTTTGTTCCGCTCGTTTAAAAAACGAGTAATTTACAAAAAAAAATAATCGTATAAAGTTAAGACAAAAATGCTTTAAAGGATGCGGAAAAAATTCCTGCACTTTTTTTTCAACTATTAGATTGTAACACAATTATAGTCACTTTTTTT
This sequence comes from Bradynema listronoti, assembly GCA_024678965.1. Lineage (NCBI taxonomy): Eukaryota > Metazoa > Nematoda > Chromadorea > Rhabditida > Allantonematidae > Bradynema > Bradynema listronoti. The sequence continues at coordinate 7,048,160 of JANLNO010000002.1, forward strand.
CAAATGTTTGTAATTCTGTTTGTTTTAAACGGAATACTTTTAATCATATATCGTTGGAAAGGGGATGGTTTGGGCTTTCTGATGACATATGATTTGTTTTGTAAAATGTTTGTTAACGTTAAATATTTTGTTTATAATGACAGACGATCGTGAGTGTGTGAGAGTGCTTTTACGCGAACGATTCAAAAATGGTGATAAAGCTGCTCGAAAAATTAACGAGATGTTTGGTCGTGATATGATTACAAAGCGGCAAGCACAAAGATGGTTCAAAATGTTTCGCGAAGGACGTACCAGCATCGAACACAAGGAGGGCGCCGGGAGACCCATCAGCGCCATATCGAAGAGGAGCTTGGCTGGGAGCTGCTACCTCACCCGTCTTATTCGTCCGACATTGCGCCATCTGACTACCATGCGTTCAGGTCGTTTTAAAAATTTTTTGCGCGAACGGCAATTCAAAAACGACGACGATCTCGAAAATGGGGTTTGCGAATGGATCGAGCAGAAATCGAATACGGACTTCTTCAAGCGAGAAATCCGCAAATTACCGAAGAGATGGATGACCGTGTGGTTGACTAATGGCGATTATTTGATCTCATGACTTTGTTTTACTGTAGCTTTAATTGTTGAAAGTTTAATAAAAAAAGCGACAATAATTATGTTACAACCCAATAGAAATCTTTAGAAATTTTTTAACATTTTTGGGAATTATAGTCCCTCTGGATTCGGGTTTTTTTCTGGACTTTTTTTTACAGAATCGTTTATAATGTCATATTATTGTAATTGAAGGGCGCCAAAATTATAGCCCGCTTGGAGCGCGCCAGTTTACCACTCGGGAAATATTTTTTAGATCAAATTTAGTTGTGTGATGCCTCATTCGAAAGTTCTTATCGCGCTGATTAAGAATTGTATAGGGACTACAACTCAATTTTGCTTCCCCGTCGAGTTACAGTAGATTGAATTTGAACTACAAAGGGGGACCAAGCATTTTTGGAAAAATTTTTTTCATTTTAAAAATAAAAAATTAAACGGTAAAAAACAGTTTGATTGTATTAAAAACAGTTTCATATAAAAAAATTTTTTTTCTATAGATATCATTATCGAAATGAATCAATTTGCTTTTTTTTGAACAATTTAACATCGGCGAAAAAGCTCGAAAAATTCTTCGAGACAATAATCTGATCGCCAAAGGAAAAAAGTGTGGTGTTAAGCATCACGTTAGAGTCTGCGGCCGTTTGATAACGGCCGTCATCAAACATCGAGATGTTGTCGTGCCTCCGTTTCATATCATTCAAGGTTGCCTTAACACGATCCTTAAGGCCATGTTACTCACCGAAGCAGCTCAGCTTCAAGATCTATTTCTGGCAACACGAGTTTTCATGGAGTTTGTCTTACAACGCCCGGAGATAGAGCTCTGCTACTGCCACCCAAAAACGTTAACGCTTATGGACGTAAGGCCGGTCATTCAGCAGCTTTCAAATGTAGAACGTTAGGCTGATGCGATTTACTTCGCTGTTTTTAACTTATTTTAAAGAATTTTCGATTGCATGGCGATGGGCGGCATTGCCCTCTATCAATAAGCTTCATCTCGTGGAAACGCGCCTCGCCGATTTCGTGAGGGAGTTATGGGGAATCATAGGGAATTTTTGGCGAACAAAGGGGGTGAAATCGCAGCGGAAGCCAAGCATCGACGGCATCGGAAGCTGAAGAAAATCGACCATGAAAAAAAAGTCGAATGGTACGCTGAAGACGAGTTTTGAATTTTGATCATTTTGTTTTTGTTATCATGTCATTTTTTATCATTGCTGAAACAATAAATTATTTAATAAAAAAGTAAAATATTACGGTAAAATACCAAACGCATTTTAAGCTGTTTCGTTCACAATGAGTTTTATCAATACATTCGATTCGAAATTTTACGCCCTCCAAGAATATTTCACTATTTTAGCACGAAAATCCATGTACAAATAGTTATTTGCATTAAAAAGTATTATAGATTAAAATAAAATTATAAAATTTTTAAACATTTTTATTTTCGCTGCGGAAATCACTTTTTTGCTATCATCACTTTTTATATCGTGTGACGGAAGTGAAAACTGCCCACGTCTGCGATGGTTTAATTTGGCGCTGCCCAACGCACAAAAATAATATAAAAATCTTTACGAAATGAATCATTTATCAAAAAAGGCAACTTAAAATTTACAGAATTTTTACTATTGATTTATCATTGGTCAGTACCCAAGTTTACCTAGCAGCTGAGTTCACAAGCGTATTAAAAGTTACGGCCATACAATGGTAATCCTAGGCCTAAATCTAAGCCTAGGCCTCTAATTTTTAAATGTATAACCCAATTCTCTTAATATATTTGTGCGTAATTAATGCAGTTAAAGTACCGTTTTTTTACCGTTTAACTTTTTATTTTTAAAATGAAAATTTTTTTTCCAAAAATGCTTGGTTCCCCCTGCGGTCCAAATTTTCGTTCAATCTTTTTTATAGATTTCTAAAGTTGAAAAAAAAGATGCGGAATTTTTTCCGTGGGGAACGTGTCTTAGCGATCAAAACCAGAGGGATGATGATTCTTTACTCTTACTATCTTCATAGAGATTTTTAAAGTTGAAAAAAAGTGCGGGAACTTTTTCCGCACTATATATGATATATTATTTTATAGAGAGGAACAAACGATGATGACTATAGGCAAGTTTGAAATAATCACATTAAAAGCGAAAAAAATTCTTGTTCCATTTTTTTTTTGCTCGCCACAATATATTGGGTTGGTACAAATATTCGTAGTCTTTTTTTAATAACCCACGCACCCAACTTTTGAACTTTTTCCATCGACTTCAGATGGCGGACTATAGTTGAACGATCACATTCCGCCTCTCCAGCTAATTCGCGTGTGGTTTGATGAGAATTTTCACGAAGTAAAGCGTTCAAAAATCATTCATCAAGCACTACTCAAATCAAAATTTCTATCTTTGAATCGAGAAAACCATCTTTATACAGTACTGTCACCAATTACATCTTCATCATAAGCATTACGGATGGTTTGAGCAGTTTTTACGACTTTAACATCTCGATTAAATTCTAACAAAAGGATGTGTCGGAAATGAGCGTTTTTATCAACCATTTTGTATCGACTAGAAAAAACAAATTATTACAATTAACATTCAAATTCAACATGTTTTAGGTACAGAAAAAAACGACCTTTCAGATGGTATATAACACAAAGGTAAAATAAAAATTTAATTGATCATAAAACTGAGTCAAAAAAAAAACTCTTTGAATATATGCATCAACCAATATACTAATACATGAAATAAAAAGCAATGCAATGCGAAAAAAATAGAAATTACTTTCCTATATTAAACTAATTAATGGAAAACCTGTTGTATTTGTGCTACGGATTCCGGATCGCCCAAATTCGCCAAATGAACAATGTTCTTGTAGAGTAATTCCATATATTTGGGTACTTCATCATACTTTCCGATGCGCTGATAGCCGGCTATCGTCTCGATGAGTTGTCCGTTTTCCACGAGTAGATTGTGTACTGTAGTGTTGGCTGGCCAGATACGATCGGTCGTGGGCACTTCATTCGCTGCTGCAGTGGTCATTTCGCTATTTTTTGCTTTATATTTATTTATTGTTAAATACGAAGCAGTTGATTAGATAGATTTGATGACGAACAATATCCAAAACAAAAATTTTATTTTTATATAAGTTTTATTCAAAATATTTTACAAGAAATGTTATTATGAATTGCTAAATATTCAATTCGCAACGGAGTCATTTGATTTTGACGTCTAAAATTAATAAATATGAAAATCAAAGATTTACTTTAAAAAATATCAGATTATAAATAATTAAATGAACAATATCTTGTTTTATTTTAAAAATATTAAATCACCAAATGAGTGGAATTGTTATTATTGGATGTTTGTTTGTTGCTGTGATTGCGATAGTTGCGTTATTCGATTATGATATTCGTCGGCCATGCGCCCTAACGTCAGCAGATTACGATGCAGAAGCGTTTGGTATTTGGCGGCTTCCTGGGCACGTCCACGGCTTTGGTATACGGCAATCGTCTCGATAAGTTGTTCATTTTCTACCAACATTTTCTCGACTGTACAGCGAGTGGGTGAAGCGTTACGCCGTTCGTCCACAATATGATAAATGGACATTTTCGCTGTGTAAATTTGATGTAAAGATATTAGAATAAAGTCTATAAGAATAAGATATCAAGTAAAAATGTTACGCATTTTGGGCTCACTGCACTTCAATTCCTCCGAAATTTTTAATTTTTTTTTCTATTTAGGATTGTATGATCCGGAATCCGAATAAGATATTCAATTTTCTAGGAAATACCCTATAAAACCATTTCACTTAAAACTCAATCTTAAAACGTGAGACTTAGGTATAAGTTTTTTAACTAAAAAATACCTCATTTAATAGTTCAAAAGTTGACCAAAAAATGAATTTAAAAACTATTAAATATAATAAAAAATTTTAAAAATAGAAAAACATTTTCTGGATAGAAAATAATTGCAGTCTAGCCCACATTCCTACTACGTATCCCCTAGTTTTTCGAATGCAATTCAATTATTTTTTGATGGATTATATTTTGTCTCTTCATGATGATCCTTTAGAGATGGAGGATTGAAGGCATTCCAGACAGCAGTCTTCGCTTGAATAGTCAAAAAAAATTGCGAAATTTTGAAGAAAAAAAATATAAAATGAATAATAATCAGGATCTCTCATTTGACTAATTCATTAGAATTATTTTATTCTTTACAAATAATTTCAAGCCACATGCACATACACAAATTGTCTCAAATTGCGACACACATCTGTATTAATAATACACTTTTGCTTGAATTATAATAACATATAAAAAGTTTCTACGAACAAAACAATAAATCATCGATCGAATTCAAAAATCGACATACAAAAATATCTCCGCATTTGAATAAAAGTGTGTCCTATATTAATTCTTTTCAATCAATTGATTAAAAAAACTCTTTTATCTAATGGAACTATTTAGTGGAGATCCGCGTGCGTTGATTCCACGAGAAGTTGGAGCCATAGGCTTTCGGCTTAAGAGTGCGCTCCTGCTTCTCAATAACCTCGTAGGTCCACTTGTTCTTCTCACAAAGATAAATGGCGTCCTCCTTTGAGCCGAACGACAATGCCATGCACGTGTTGCTGAGCGGATCGGCTCTGTATAAAAAAATATATTAGAAATACGATAAATACAATCTATGAAAGCTAAGAAAAAACGGATATTAGTAACATTAAAAATTGATAAGCTCAATAAATAATGACAAAAATATTACGTGCTGCTCCAGCCGATATTCATGTTCTCCCAGCGCTGTTGTGTATCCAGTTCAATGACCCAGTGATGCGTTTTGCTCCAACCACTTTGCATGGCGTTTCGAGCAGGCTGAAAAATACGCGCCATACGCGATTCCTGATGCTCCTCGGGTACGCCGCTAATTTCCGCCAACTCGCTGACGAGTTCGTTTTCGAGGACAAAAGGCTTCGCTGTCGACGCGGAAGTGACCAACGCGTTCGCGTACTTGACGTTCTTAACTACCTCCTTAGTCGACGTTTCGTCATCAGTATGACAAAGTGCAGTTGTAGAAAGTAGTTTATAACCCGACTAAAAAACTATATCATTGAAAAAAAACATTTTTTTAAAAGGTTCTTGTTGTGTATGTGAAAAAGGTAACTTCCGTGGCAGAACTTGAACCTGCGACCAACGCTTAACCGGAGCGCTGCTCTACCGACTGAGCTACACGGACCTTGATCACATACTTCGAATTTTCTTCTTATAACTCCGTCATAACATCTCCCCGTTTAGGATGTTGTACATGCAACCACAAAATGTGGAACATTTTTACGCATAAAGATGCAACCCCGAAAGATGTGGGACAATTTTACGCATTGAAATTGCGCGACCAACTGCCGGAGTGGTTTTTGGAATTCAAAATCCGGGCTTATGCTTGGCTCATCATTACGCGCGGCCTAAGGGAAGATTACCACTAACTTCCCGGCCAAATACCGGCTTACGGCGCTACCCAGCGGCACGGAGTTCGAGATGATGACGCTTGACGCGCCATCTCATCCTGATCGCCAAATTGTTGTGTATGTGAAAAAGGTAACTTCCGTGGCAGGAACCTGCGACCAACGCTTAACCGGAGCGCTGCTCTACCGACTGAGCTACACGGACCTTGATCACATACTTAGAATTTCTTCTTATAACTCCGTCACAACAGTTCTGGAACATAAATTAGCGACATTTTAGGGAGAGGGGATTTACATTTTTGAAAGCTGGGAGATAGAGAACTTGGAATTTTGAGAACCTTTTTCAATCTTTGACCAGAAGCCATAATACATTTATGTGGGGGCAAAGAAGGCGCAGCAATTTATCCGGTTGAGGAGCGAGAGAGGTTGGTAAGATATGACATAAGATAAAAATAATAAAATTATATTTAATTGAAAACCTTCGAAATGCGTAATAATCCGCTTAAACTGACGAGTTTCTTCATGAATATCAAACAATCTAAAATTTAATATAAAATTTAAATTTTGGGTGAGAATATATATATGTATATATAACAATCGAAAATTTTTGCATAAAATGTTTTTGTATAAAAAAAGTAAAACAATTTTTTCAAAATGCCAAAAAAAAAATAAAAATTTAACACGCATATTTTTTTAAGGCTAACCTAGGCTGGTATGAGCTCACACTTAAGCTTTCTAACAATTAACCTTTAAAAAAATGTAAAATTTTCTAATAGCTGTAAAGGAGCAATGAATCGGCATCTTTATATAATAAAAAGTTAATAATTTCTTTCCTATTTAGTCAGCAATTTTTCAATGAGACAATTAAATACTGCACAAAGAGCGCGACGTTGTAAGTTCTTTTAATATTTTGCAAGTTCTTTTTTGATCTTTCTTGAACTTTTTTTCTCAGAATTATATTTTAAGATAAAATATTTTTTATAATTTTATATTGTTTAAAACATTTCCATTATATTATTTCTAGCAACGTCAAAAACGCAAACGACAAGCATTCCGGTAAAATTTTAAATTTTGTTTCGTTGTATTTTAGGACTTCAAATCATGTATTGAAACTAGGCATTTATATAGAATTAGTTTATATAGAATTGATTTCAACTTTTTAAATCAAACATAATTTCGAAAGTGTTAGAATTAATGTATATATTACAAAAAATTACATTTTTGAGAACGAATTTGTTAAATCATACTTTAAAACATACTCTTTGGCATAAAACGATATTGTCGAATTTCAGAGATTCTTTTCGATTTATTCGATTATTATTTTCATTTTTTAGTTTTCTCCAAAGATCAATCGTCAAGCCACAAATGTTTTCACCAGATTCGAGCATGAGAGAGAATACGGAGTTGCGGTACGGCTTCTTGATCCAATCCCAGTGCAAGTTTTCTAGCGTTATTTTTCATCTTTTATTCAATAGTTATTGCAATTTAATACAATATAGGACTAGATTTTAGGAAAAAGGAAATGAAGGATCGTAAGAAAGCCTTGGACTTATTGATCAGTCGGTTAGAGGAATTTAATAATAGTATCAACGAAATTGCTAAACGCCGCAGTATTGCCCTCAAGGGTACGGATAACATTCAAATCAAAATCGATGGTTGGTTTTTTTCACCTTTTTAATTTCTATACATTCTATTTCATATTTTTGAATTTTTTATAGAGAAAATATAGGAAAAATTAAATTATATGAAAACTAAAATCAATTAAGTATTAAAAGATCGAAATTTAAAATTGTAAAATTGGAATTTTTCCGAATAGAAAAATTTTTAAAAATGCAAACCCAAAAATTTTTCTTTTAATAATTTTTAAAAATAAATTTTAGAGTATAAAATAAAGTTTATGAGGCAAAAGCGAGGTCAGCCGCCGAATGTCTAATTCAACTTTCTTTATTGTTCCAAAAATGTATATTTATGTTGTCGATTCAAAAAAATAAACTCTTTATTTTCAAAAAAAAAATATCTTGTCAGAAAAATGTATAACAGATATAAAATGGGGGTAAAGTTATTTTTATTACTTTCTCTCGCCGCTATCGTCGCTGCCGGGTTGCAGTGAGGGCGACGAGCCGCCGGACAGCGTGACGCCAATCGCCGGCGCCGTTGTATTCGCGGGCGCAGGAAGCTGTTGTTGCGAGCCGGCGGCTGTTGTAGTCGTTGCTTTCAGAGGTAGACAATCGGAACTTAGTTGTTTGGGCAGTGAGTTTGGCGATATGTCGTCTCGGCTCATCTTGTGCTTGGAGGCGAGCGGTGTCCGCTTCTGGTTTATTCCGCCCATGCCGCCAACATTGAAGACAAAGTTTCGCCACCCGACTCTTCTTGAACCTATAAAGAAGAAAAACAATTATTCCAATACTTTACGTTTTCAATCTCTCACCGATTGATCGCTATATTAATTGGTTAATCATTTCTATCGATTGCGACCCGTAAGATAATAAGTTGAAACAATAATCAATCTTATAAAATGTACCCTGCTGTTGTGCAGCACTGAGAACGCCTTTATATATTTGGGATTTTAAGAATCGCGGATATGAGTCCTTTGCCATTAGCGTAAAGACGTGTTCCTCAGCATTGGAAAAGGCGTGTCGCCTGGATACGTCCGACTCCTTTAAACATCGTATTGTCTCTTCCAATGTCCTCGAATCGACGTTCACCTGTAATCAAAATCCCCAAATAAGTATTTTTAAATCGGCACTGTTCCATTTTTTTTCTAACCAACATGATACAAAAATTAATTTCTTGATCGTTTTTCACCTGATAAGGCGCACCAGCGGCAAGATATTCGTCATGTACACGTTGAGCTTTGGACTGAATTTGACAATTGGGGGAATATTTAAGGTCCTGTATAGACATCCAAAATCGAATATTCTCGGAAGAAAATTCCGATTCTAGAAACGTTTCTAGCACCTGAAAATTCAAGCAAAATATCCCATTGCGAATAATTTGGCAAAATAAATCAAATTTTTTTTTACCTGTCGTCCAATAGGATCACGAACCAATTCGACTACGCTAAGGCCCCACCGCTTCACTCGCCTTTCGGTTGGGACTTCGACACTAAACGAATTTGTTTATCAATTTAAAAAAATGGACGAATAGCTTTCTTGAGTCTATTTATAAACTAGTATTTTTTTATTTTTAATTAGGTTATATTATAATTAGGTATTATTATATGTTTTAAACTTGTCGGCATTGAGTGTCCAGAGTGCCGTGTCGTCAGAGATCCAAGGGTTACTTGGCTGGCAACTGGAAAGAAAGGGATCGTAGTCTTGGAATTGTTCACACCAAGTTATCATTCTAAAAATTAATTTTTTATATATCTATATAAAAAAATTATTTTTTTAAATTTTTACTCATTTTTTAGATTCAATTTTATTTCATAAAATGTTCATTGTTAGCTGTTTTTTAAGAATATGTAAATTATTATTAATTCATTTTTTTCAATTATTACGTTTCACTATTCTTGAGAGACTTTAGCCACGGTTTCGTTTTCAATGAGAACCGCAACCGCTCCAACTCCTGCCGATAGTTTTGTAGAGTACATTTGCGTAGTCTCCTTTCCAATTTTTCAATGTGCTCTTCCATATGATTGGATTGAGAGGGTCGCCGCAGCCGCCAAAATGCGCGCTCTTCACTGTCGAAAACCACCTAGATTATAACAATAGTTTTTATGGTCTGCCTTCAGCTCGAACGATTTAATTTAATATAGTTTTAGATATAATAAACCACCAAACAATGGCGAATCATTACATAAAATTAAAACATTAATCAATAAAAATCTGAATAACATAAACACTCACTTTTTCGACTTTTTTTCGCTCCTTTTGCATTTTGAGTTGCATCTCCGCTTGAGTTGTAATAAAACCCCACATATGACCAAGAAGTTCGGCAAGTTTGTTATATGCGTCAATTTCATCCTCTTCAAGCGCGTGACGTTGTTCACTACGCAACAGCCGTTTATTTAGGTAAATAGCTAAATATTTGTAGCAATAATAAAATTGTATATAACTAATTGTAATTAAAAATGTCTAAATTAATTATTATAAATAATTTGTTGCCAATTGAGCTTTTAATTTATACAAAAATATTTGTAACGGAAAGTTGTTACAAAAAAACAATAAATGCCGGTTAGAAAAGAGATTTTTAAATTATAATAGGACTATTACTTAATTACCTATTCTTAATATATAGCATTTTTCATATGTTTTAATTTTTTTAGTACAATATTTTTTTTAATTACCATATTCCACATTATCGGTCTGTTGTGAATGGGACGGCCAAAAGTAAGGCAATTGTATTCGATAAAGGGTATTATCGTCCTTCGCCAGATTGGAATGTTCAATCACAGGGAAAATGTAACCGTAGTGAAGGAGAATGGTTGCAAGATGCAGTGCATCAGCAGTATCTTCAGCGGCAAATACCTCGTGTATGACTTGGACAAGCGCTTGACCGGTGATTGCCTGTGGCACAGCGACACGAAAATATTTGTGCGTGCGAAGCTGTGCCGTTTCGACGAGTTTCAGTGCTACACTATCCAACTGAAATTATTTCCTAAATATTTACTATTGCTAAAAATAAGTAGGTATTTAGAAACCTTTTGAAGAATCATCTGTCGCGATACAGATTGAGCCATTACTACAGCAGTGGACGCGGCCGATGACGTCATTTTCGTTCAACCGAAGATACTCTTTTGTAATAGAGGGTGACGAAAAAGAAGAGGCACTCACTTGTCGTCCGACCGCTTCACTTTAATTTTTGAACAGCTGCTATGAGTAATTCATTATTGTAATCCTCATTGTTGGCGAAATTAATGTTATGTCGATTATAGCCATATTCTTGTCAACTCAACAAATAATATATTCAAAATCTTTCTATTATTAATACAAAAATATTAAGATAAAAAACTATGAATAAGTTTACATTCAAAAATTATGATGCCAGTATAAAAAATTGTAATTGTTTCTTTTTTGTTGTATACATAATTATTTCTTATATGAAAAGTATAAAAAACAACCATAAACATCCAAAAAATAATAACTCATAACGACGGTAATAAAGTTAACTAAATAATGTCATTAGCGATTAAGGTGGAATATTCTTTATCGCATTGCGCGTTAACTGAAAAAGGTATAAAAGGTATGCATAAGTTATGTGTATAGAACGTTGAACACGTTTACAACTAACTACAAAGACTTTTTCATTGGAATGAGTAAGATTCATTCGTAAATGACAAAATAACGACTAAGGCGGCAATGTAATGCCGAGAAATTTTTTCAAATAAACAAAAGCATAGGGAAAAAGTGGTAGGGAGAAAGAAGACAACCGCGGTGTCAACAAAGCTAATGATGATGAAAAATGAAAAAGGAAAGAAGAGGAAAAGCCAGAATGGCGAAAATGAATTTTTTTTTAGGCATTGATATTCATTGCTAATGGAGTACATATGCAAATAATGGTTAGAGAAAAAAGCACATGCCTCGATGCAAGTGCACTAATATAAAATCCTTGATGCGTTGGCTTAGCGCACGACTTTAATTTTTCATTAGCAAAAAAGAGTTGATTCGGGTTAGAGAAGATGAAAGTCCTTCAGTGTTTATAAATTCGAAAACATCGTGAATATAAAAACAAAATATGGATGCTCCTTGTCGGATTGAATTATAGAAATTATATACACATGAACAAAAGAACGAAGAGTAGCTAAACGATTAAGGATTGATGGCTTTTGCTTAGCTATGGAAAGGCAAAAGCATATGTGTGCTTATAAATGTCCATGTCGAAGTATACATTCATCATTATTAACACCATAATCGTATCAGACAGCTATATACAAATTGGAAATAAGATAATGTACATAAAGGAAAAACGGCCTATAGCTTGTAAGTATCCACTTTTCTGTTCTTTTTCCTAAAATTCATACGTATACCTATTTTTTGTAAAAGAAAGCTATACAACAAAAAATTTTTTTTTCATTTCCGGTGACATTCGCTTCTTTTTGACGTGTTGCGTCATTTACGTGATATATGTGCATAATGCGTATTTTGTTTTTATTATTATTAAGGCATTCGGTACAAATGTGTATACATACTAGCAAGTGATAACTAGGCAAGTAATAGAGAAATGAAGCGGTTGTACACTTACCGGCGCATACTCTTACGCCTTTTTACTTACTCTTATCGTCGATTATGATTTGTAATCGCGTAATCATTTACGCGAATTGCGTGTATTACTTTCTCGACCTTTCGCCATCACTCGTCGTCCATCTCTAACTCCAATCTATTGTCGCACATCTTCATGTAGATTTTTAAAAAACTTTATTTCAGGTGTATTTTATATGTGTGTATTTTGTGTTTAAACTTTTCTTTCTCAGTTGATTTTGTAAGATTAATCAATTGAAAATTTAAATTTGCTAGCTAATTCTAAAACCCGATTTTATAAAATATTTCATAAAAAATAAATAGATCGGAATTATAAAATTCCAAGTTATTTTGAGATTTTATTTCATTTATATTTTTTAAAATTTTATTTTTAGTCTTAAATTTTTTTACCTATTCAATTTTTTAAAAATTAAAAAAGATAAAAATTATATTTATTAAAATAGAAAGAAAACAACAATTCTTATTAGCTCAATGACTGGTGGTGATTCTCGTTACGCAAAAACAACAAACGAATCATCGCAATTTCGATAACGGAGTTGTTGATTAGTGTGGCTACATCATTCCGTAGACAAACTTTTCCGTCCACATAAATGGGTCGTGTACCAAGATTGACAAGCTTAAAATCCCCATCTTCATTTCTTTTAAGAAGGGCTTGCTTTCGATTTATTCGAGCCGATGGACCTTCCAACGTCAAATTCACGTCAACGCAATGGCATTGAGTTGATCTACCGATAAGCACCTAAAAAACAAATTAATTTAAATTTTTAATTTAATAGCACAACTAAACTAACGAGAAAGACCAATTTCTACGTATTATGTTAGCTACTGACCGAAACATTTTCTTTTTATTTGCAAGATTGAATCAATATCGGTTTTTTAAATGGGTTTAATATAAAAGAGATCTTTAGTTTTTATAACTAGGGTTGAAATAACGAATTCACAAAATTTAAAATTTACGAATTATTTTCAACGGCTATATTTTCCATTAAAAAAATTTCAAAAATATCATAAGACTCAACTTTTATATTAAAAGGCACCAACCGTATCTTTTACGATATCAAATGTGACTATACGCCCGCGCAAAACCGCCAAAACGTCTGGCTCCATTTCGGTGTACTCCTGTACGCCGGTGATATTGTTTACAAAGACGGAATCCCACTCCTTCATTTCACGCTCCGCAATTACTACGTTTCGCGTAGCGTTTCGTTCCTCAATATCTAGTGGACCATCGCCCTCCACTAACGTACTTAAGTCATAATTTCGTTCCGCCTTCAAATAAAAAATGTATTAAATTTAAAAAAAAGAAATATAAATACTCACCTCTAAGAGTCCGTTTTCGTAGGGATTCTGTCGCTGATCCGACAATAAACCGTAGAAATTTAACTCGCGATAATAGTCCTCCAAAACTTTGGGCGTACGCGCATGATGAAATAATTGACGATTTTGTTCCAACATAGCGTGAAAGGTATCCGACGCGACTGAGTGCGAAGGCAGGGCGCGAATAAGCGCCTCCTCGTCGGTGGAGAAGGGAATATGCGATTGAAGCTGAGCAATTCGATCGCGGCCGAGTTGGTCCATCCGACGGCGCGCCAAACGACTCACCGCCTCGTCGTACATCAATTCATACCAACGTTCCTCCAGTTCGAGTAGCGAATAGTTTTTGGAAAATTTTCCAAAGTTGTAGACCGCTTGAATATCGCATACCTGAAAATTTATTTAAAAAAAACTCTCAAACAACTAAAGTAAACAAATATATTTTTGAGTTCCATTATACTTTAAAAGTAGTTTTTTAAGTTAAAAATTTTAATTAATATTTATATAATTTTTAAAGCAATACACAATTAATTTTTATTATACATACGTGCGTAACGCCGGTGACTAAAAGAACGTCGTCTTCGGCGGTCCAACGTTTCATACTTTCAGTGGCATTGCCATTCATCATCTAAAAGTATTAATATAAGAAAATATATAATAAGTATGCTTGATATTCCCATATCTTTGCATATGCATAACTATTAAATAATAATATTAAAAAATTGTAGCGAAATCTTCCTTCACAAAGACGCAAAAGATAAAAAAAAATAAATTTTCACAATTTTGTCCACTTATTAAAAATACATATGTAGATATGCATATGTTTTAGATTACGAAATAAGGTATATAAAAAGAAATATATTTAAAACTCGACCATTGTGTTTTGTAAAAAAATTGCAAAAATTTTTTCCTCTTATTGCCGCAAAAAAATCAATTTTACCTATTAGAAAAAAATTTTTAAAAATTAAATTCATTTTTTTAATATTAACAAAAAAAATTTTTCCAACAATTTTTGTATTTCACTAATTATACGTATCATTTATACGTATTATTTATTATACGTATCATTTTAATATGTATCAAAAAAAACTCGAAAATGTTTATTATGTATAAAGTGCCAAAAATTCTCCAAAAAGTCGAAGGCTAACCTCGACGGCCACTCGTCCAAAGGTTTGATGTTGTTTCGCGCGTTGAGTCTTGTTGGCAGCAAAACGCTCGCGTTTCTTACGATCGACAGCAAGACTGTTGTCTTTGCCGCTATCGGGCGGTGTTGCTTCCTTTTTTGTAGCGCTTAGTAGCGCAATTTTTGTATCTTCCTCCTCGGCTCGATCCGAAATCCATTTTAGTTCACCAATAGATGACGTGTCGACAGAAGATGATCCACTCGCGGCAAAGCTGCTTGTCGACGGCATATGCGATGAACTAATTGAACTACGATGAATCTTTCGTGCTGTCTTTCCTTCATCCTTAAAGCGATTAACTAGCAATTTTTCACTTAAAATTAAGAAAGAACTGTACTGGTCTTGTACAAAAAAAAAATAAATAAAATGCCTCAAATGGATCTGGAGATCGCAGCGTGCGTTTTCGCGGACTATGCTTTACAACCACACTTTGAACGAGCTCGTCATCGAATTTCGGTCGCTTTATATCACGAGTCGATCGTCTGACTTTGGCATTATTATTGTCAATCTGAATATACGTAAAATGCATTTGAAAATGGACAAAAATAATTCTTTGAAAATTTTCGAATAACGTCATCGCTCGTCATGTCCACAAATTTTGTTATTTTAATTTATTGGTTTCAAAGTCGCTGAAGGCATATGTCTGATACAAAAAAGTAGTAACAAACTACATGTTTGCAAATAAAACATTACTACTCATTCAATCACCTTAACAGTTGATTGTCCATCGGTTGCGTCTTCAAACTCCTTTATTGCTTGCACGACAGTGGCGCCGTTAACAGTCGTCAGTAAATTGGTTGTCGATTGTGGATGGTCAGTGGCGATATTTGCTTCGCTAATTGAATTGTCTCTCATTGTCTAGAAAATTTCTATAAACCTTTTGGACATGTATTCACATACAGAATATTCAGTACTTCAATTTCTATTGTTTCTTCTTTATTATTTGACTTCCTTTTGGGTATCAAATCATTTTTCGAAGGGGACAAATAAAAATAAAACACAAGCCTTCAACCCAAAATGTGCGCAATTAATTCGGAAATTTTTTAAAATTTTGTTCAAATTGAATTTTGTTTTGGAGCGAAATCAGAAATTTGTTCTATGCCACCGTAATATCAATCTCTAGATGAGAGAAAATAAATGCAATTTTCTGCACATTTTTGCCGTTTCCATCTTTTCCGTGACAACTTTGCTCGTTTCTCATCCATAAATTTTATGGTCTATCCATTTGACTCTTTTTTGTTCTCCTATTTCGTTAAGAGATCTTGTGAAATTGCTTATCAATTTTGCCATTTAACTCGAAACCTATTTTCCGGCTTTATTATTTATTCAGAAATTTTCCAGTAATCCGTCAAGTGTTCTGAATAATGCTGGCCAAGCGTGTCATTTTGGGCGTAATTAAAGGCTCATGCCGGGTATGTATTTATCAATTTTTTTTCTTTACAATTGGAGAACACGAATTAAGCCTCATAACTAGCAGCTAATTTATAGATTCCACAGGCATCCCTTTCCACCTCGTCGCGTTTGACAGCCGCGTCAAGTGCGGAAGTTTCCAAGATTTTGGAGGACAAGATTCTCGGACAAGAGACCAAGATTAATCTTGAAGAGACGGGTAAAGTTCTCTCTATCGGTGATGGTATCGCTCGTGTGTACGGTTTGAAGAACATCCAGGCCGAGGAGATGGTGGAATTTGATTCGGGAATGAAGGTTGGTCCTTTAGTGGCTAAAAAAAATTAATTTATCTTTTTATTATTGTTTTAAATTTTTTTAGGATAGTTAGATTAATGTTTATAAACTCTTGTTCCCCTTTGAATTTTAAGCTTAAATAATAGCTAAATAATAAATTCATTTTTTTTTCGATGAGAAAAAATTGTATAATTTTTAGGGAATGGCTCTCAATTTAGAGCCGGACAACGTCGGTGTTGTTGTGTTCGGTAACGATAAGGTGATTCGCGAGGGCGATATCGTCAAGCGTACCGGCGCCATCGTCGACGTCGCCGTCGGAGACGCGCTACTCGGTCGTGTCGTGGATGCGCTCGGCAATCCCATTGACGGCAAGGGACCCATTCAGGCGACGAAGCGCTCGCGTGTCGAAGTCAAGGCGCCGGGTATCATTCCGCGTATCGGTGTGCGCGAACCCATGTTGACTGGCGTGAAGGCTGTCGATTCCTTGGTGCCCATCGGTCGTGGCCAGCGTGAATTGATCATTGGTGATCGTCAGACCGGGTATATTCCTTGTGTCTAGAGGAAAATATAGAATATTTTTAACCACTCACGATTACGTATTAGCTTCAAAATTTTTGAGAAAATTGAAAGCCTATAAACTTTTTTTAAACAAATCAAAAGTTTGGCTTGTTTTTAGTGTATTTGAGTAAAAATTTTTTAAAGAAAAACTGCTATCGCTATTGACACTATCATCAATCAGAAGCGATTTAATGACGCCGGTGACGAAAAGAAGAAGCTCTACTGCATTTACGTCGCCATCGGTCAGAAACGCTCGACGGTCGCTCAGATTCTTAAGCGTCTGACGGACGCGGGCTCGATGAAGTACACCATTATTGTGTCCGCTACGGCCTCCGACGCTGCGCCGCTTCAGTTCTTGGCGCCATACACCGGCTGCGCTATGGGTGAGTATTTCCGTGACAACGGCAAGCACGCGCTCATCATCTACGACGACTTGTCGAAGCAAGCTGTCGCCTATCGTCAAATGTCACTGTTGTTGCGTCGCCCGCCGGGTCGTGAGGCCTACCCCGGCGATGTGTTCTACTTGCATTCGCGTCTGCTCGAGCGTGCCGCCAAAATGAACGAGACTCACGGCGGTGGATCGCTGACGGCTCTACCCGTCATCGAGACGCAGGCCGGTGATGTATCCGCCTACATTCCTACAAACGTGATCTCCATCACGGACGGACAAATTTTCCTCGAGACAGAGCTCTTCTACAAGGGCGTTCGTCCGGCGATTAACGTCGGTTTGTCTGTATCCCGTGTCGGATCTGCTGCTCAGACCAAGTCCATGAAGCAGGTAATTTATGCTTTCCGTTTAGTGTCGGCATTTTGATTTTTTCCCAGTTACATTGATTGAATTTTCAATTTTTTAGAAGTTAGTGGCGAGTACAAAAATGATTTTTTTAGCGTTTCTTTTTTTTCTTTTGTAATATTGTTTTCTACGAATTATTGCTAAAAAAATTTTGAATTGGCCTAGGAAATCCTGTTGGAAATGACATCAACACTCCTCAAAATAAATGATTCAATTTTTCAGGTGGCAGGTTCTATGAAGCTCGAATTGGCGCAGTACCGTGAGGTGGCCGCGTTCGCGCAGTTCGGTTCCGATTTGGATGCTTCCACGCAGCAACTGCTCAACCGCGGTGTACGTCTTACCGAGTTGCTCAAACAGGGTCAGTACGTGCCTATGGCTATCGAGGACCAGGTGGCCGTCATCTACGCCGGCGTCAAGGGACATTTGGACAAATTGGATCCGTCTGCGATTACCAAGTTTGAGAAGGAGTTTCTCGCTCACATTCGCGCTAACTGCCAGGATCTGCTGAAGACGATTCGCGAAGAAGGCCAAATTTCGTCGACCACGGATGGCAAGTTAAAAGAGCTTGTAACTTCCTTCCTCGCCGGATTCAAAGCTTAGGATATGTTAGTTTAATTACGATTCCGGTAATTGATAGAGAATTGTTTTTTTTCTTCGAATCGATTGTCCGCGATCATATAATTTGGTTGATTCATGGTTATATGTCAATTTTTGAATATAGAAAATAAAATGTTTAAGTTTGATTAATGCTATTGTTTGTCAAATTACAAGGATCGAAATAAATTTAGGATGTTTTTTTATGTAGTTGATATCTCTCAAATCAAATTGAAGTTTTAAATCTTAAAAATTTTTTCAACCAATATAAAAATGATAGCTAGCATCCTAAGTTCAAGTAAATAAGACGAAGAATTTTTGAATATTGACTTGGCCTTCATTCTGTTGTTTTGTGTCGGTTAAACATAAAATTTAATGAACGCCTTCATTAAAGCAAGCCCAAAACCTGTAGCTTAAAAATTCTGAGCTAAACTTCGTTTATAATAGAATGAAAGTCAAGGCAAAATTCAAAAATTCGTTGAACGCCCGTGGCCTATGCTCTTAGGGTAATTTTTTTTGTTTATTTTCTGAATTCAACAAAAAATGAATTCAAAAGCGTTTAGCCTTTATTATCAATCATATTCTATTTGAATGAATTGCCAACAATCAAATTTTTAAAACGGCAACGGAATTATTTTTTAAGACGATTAAAGAGTCAAGTTACTCGTTGTATAATCAAGAATCTCGTATTCAAAAAGCCCGCTCGAAACCTACATCTTCGTTCACATGCTTTTGGAAAACTTTCGTTTGAGTGAAATAATTTATTACATAAAACACGCCAATTTCACTCTAGCTAAATTTTGATGATAGGATGTTCACGCAGCGAAATTAATTTTTTAATTAAATTTTTGAATATTTTGAATGAAAAGATGTATCTATAGCACGATTTCAATGCGAATAACTCCTTTTACATGCATTCCCTTATCAAATCAGTGTAATATTCGTAGAGAATGAACACTTCTGAGTGTAATGACATTCAACATGTTACGATTTGATGCCATTTTTAGCAAAATAAGTCAGTATAAATCAAATTTTCAAAAAACCAACATTTTCAGCATTTATTTATTGGTGTTAACAACAATAAAAAAGTAAAACATGAAAATTAACGATATCACAAAACGGTTAAATCTTCTCGACCCGCTTCGCTGATTTTTTGTGGCATTTCTTGAAAAAAATCGACATTAGAAATGAACCATAGCTTCATTCTCATCAGAGAAAAACTTTTTTTAATCAGACGACTTGATCTGAAATTTCATATACACTGCGGGAAAAAAGTTTAACCTCACTAATCTTTTTTTGATTTTTTTTTAAATTAATGATTTTTTTCAATTATTTTTCTGTGAAATATGTTTAAATAGCATGACTAAACATCATATAAAATTTAAAAAAATTTTGTTTCTTGAAAAGTACTTTTTTGGAAAATTTTGCATTTACAACCTGGAAAAATGTTTAACCTCACTATGTAAAATTCAACTTTATTCATCAAATAAACATTAACAAATTAACAAAAACAATTCAATAATCCGTAGCATCACCATTACGATTAATGACTTGAAAAATACGGTTATTCATACTCATCAGAAGATTATTCAAGATGAGGGGTTCAATTGAGGCCCAACACTCGAGAATTGCAGCTCGAAGTTGTTGCAAATTCTCATAAACGTGGTTTTCGGCATACAGTCGGCGCACCATGATCCCCCACACATTCTCAATTGGATTTAAATCCGGCGAGCAGGCAGGCCAGTCGATCTTGATGATGTTATGTTCGTTCAACCACGCCACCGTGCTAGCCGATCGATGCGCCGGAGCTCCATCTTGCATGAAGACGAGTCCTTCATCCGCCCGCTGGTCGTGAAAAGGTAGGAGAAACTCGTCAAGAAGATGTTGGTAGCTGGCACCGTTCAATCGACCTTCGACGAAGGCGAGCTGCAGTTTGTTTGGACCGCAGAAGCCAGCCCATACCATCAGACCACCGCCACCGAAATTCCTTCTCGAAAACCGAATTGGCTCCTTGCGCAAATCGTGCCAATAGCCATTGAAGCTGTCAGGACCGTCGAGTTTGAAGCGCTTTTCATCTGACCATATCACCTAAGCACAAACGACATGAAAAAAAAAGTTCTGAAGCTTCAAACCTTTGTCCAGTCGGTCTGCATGTTGTTTTGCGCGAACTGAAGTCGACGTTCTTTGTGTCCTTCAGTGAGTGCCGGCGCCTTCCTCATGCGTGCCCTGACGATGTTCGGCGAGGATTTAATAACATTGCGGACGGTCCTGGGCGTGACATTTAAGTTCAACTCGCGTTGTATGGTTGCACTCGACGAGACAGTGTTGGAGGCCCGACGAAGGATACGCCTCGTATCTCGCGCGTCGAGTTTTGGCGGCCTTTTCCTGATCGTTTTGCCGTACCGTAGTTGACCGGATCGCGAAGGAAATTGTTGATCACCCTCGGAGATCTCCCGATTTTGTAAGCGATCTGGCGATTGCTGAACCCTTCTTCATGAAGTGCCTCGATCTTGCCGATTTCGATGTTTGTGAGTCCTATCCTTCGACCCATTGATAGAGCTTAATAAGAATAACGTGAAATGAAACTAAAAATTACGAACATAAAGCACAAAACCAAAAAAATCATAATTTTACATAGTGAGGTTAAACATTTTTCCAGGTTGTAAATGCAAAATTTTCCAAAAAAGTACTTTTCAAGAAACAAAATTTTTTTAAATTTTATATGATGTTTAGTCATGCTATTTAAACATATTTCACAGAAAAATAATTGAAAAAAATCATTAATTTAAAAAAAAATCAAAAAAAGATTAGTGAGGTTAAACTTTTTTCCCGCAGTGTACTAGTAAAGAATTTAAAGAACGCGTCCAAATGCAAAGAAATTTTGTTCATGTTTTGAATTGGCGCCGATAAGTTCATTCTATTGTATTGGATCCAGACGATTTTGTGCCCGCCTTCGTTTCGGTTTTATAAAAGTAGGATTTGGACTCGCTTGGATCCAATACAACAGAACGAACTCATAGGCGCCAATTCAAAACATGAGCAAAAGGGTGAGCAAAATTTCTTTGCATTCGGACGCGTCCTTTAAGTAAGAAAATTTTAAAATGTTTAGGAAAGAAAAATAAATACTCGCATTTACGAATCGAAATGTGTGCACAAAGAAAACAGGACGAAGAAAAAATTCATGTGCTAATGTCATAGTCCTCTTGGTTGTGCGATTGGGAAAGAAATGCCTCGTTGAAATGTATAACGATTACGGTGATATCATCGCGGCAATTATCCAATCGGGCATACTGCAGCTTTTTGATCCACGCTAAGCTGATGATTTAGGTCAAAAATAACTATTGTAAGCTTTGTAAACTATTTCGATTCAATAAACATGTTTATGAAATCTTCTCTATACACGTTGCAGATGTATGGAGTTGCTTCGGCAGCATTTTGACCTCGATGAAAAGCAGATGTCGAAAATGCTGATTTTTGCCTCCTGGATAGTTCATTTCTGAATCTGGCAAATGATGAAAAATTAAATCATCCAAAAAAAATCAAAAATACAGTTTTATAGAACGGAAAGAGCTATCACGGCGAATAATATTGCAAATTTTTGACAGAATGTACCGTAATCGAGCGCAGATTTGAAAATATTTCGAATGTTTAAAAGATTACATTTCAAAAATGTTCTTCTAATTCTCGTGTGTAATAAAAGCGTTTATTTCATTATTTCATTCAAATTCATTTTTGATTTATAATATAAATGTTAAAAAAAAGAACTCGGGGGGGGGGGGGGGGAGAGGGGAACCAATTTGCACTTCACAGACGTCTTCACGCACACATGTTACAATCGAACAGCGCATTTCTTAAAGTAGATTCATTGAGGATCTGCCTCACACGATCGTCGTCATTTCGTATGCATGAAAATCTCTTCTCATCTTCTCATCTACCTGAGCTCTACCTATTTATTCTAAATATTTTTTAGGTACGAAAAAAGTATGCGTTTCAGAAGAAACAAAAAATAAAGTGAAAATTAACATTTGTGTATTATAAGCAAGTAGTCATTCGATTCGTAAAAAAATGCGCTATTTTTTGTGTATATTTGCATTTAATAACAAATAACTTTACTTTTATTATTTTACTGCAAACAAATTTTGTCAAATTTCAAATTCTATTTAATGTAATATTACATTTTTTAAATATAGGCGAAATGCCAAAAAATTTTAACTGTATAATTATATAGCTAAATTGTTCTTTTTTTGCAATATTATTCGCCGTGAGCTAGCTATCAAATCAATATATACATTTTGCCAAACAGCAAACAAATCGTTGTGAAATACAAGAAAATATGAAAACTCTTCAAACTTTCTTTACAACCCAATGTAATTAGATATACTAGTAGAGAATTTAATGGGGAACAAACGTGAAGATCCATTTTAAATCCGAAGATCCCGGTCGAACAATACACAATTTAGTCGAGTCGACCCTCGAAAAAAAATTATTCATTAGAAAACAAGCTAAAAATAAGGAGAAAAATTGAATTACTTCATTGAAAGCTGGAACTCATTCGATTCAGAATTAAATTCTCTATTTGTTCCGCACACTTAAAAGATTAGAGAATTAATTTTATTTACTTTAATTTCACTTCAATTATATGCATCATCAATTCGGAAATTTCGATAAAAAAAACTTCTGTGCGAGATCATCATTTTGAAATTGGCGTGCATAAAACAATCACTAATAACTTGCACATCGGAAAATATCATAAAAAATCAACGTCGTATATAAACTTTCTTTTCGCGACGTTTTTGTTTTTTGTCGGGCTGGCCGTCATCCTCACCTTCTTGCGGATTAAAAGTGAGCCACGGGTAGATGATGCTATTCCACAATTTCAAGGCAATAACGCCCGGAAACGCAAGCAGAATGAGGTAGAAATAGGAGGAAAAAGGGCTGAGCGCATGTGTCAAGCAGCCGAGAATAATAGCGTCCTTACAATATCTTAAAGCGAATTCGATGAGAATTTTTTAACGGTCAAAAGTGGCGCTGGTTTCTTTCTAATCGAAAAATTGGTTTCACTCTGTAAGATGAAAGAACTCACTCGCCGAAAGCTTCTGGATCGTTCAGATCGAGGCCGGCGTCAATTACCTGGTTTTTTTCGTTTCGTAAGTTTTTCACCATAAAATGCATCATGCCCATGGCCAGCAATTGTGTTAATGCTGTCAGCGTCCAGCCCACCTACAATATAAAAATATATTGGTACTTACGCAGTTCTCAATATTATATTTTTATGACTTAGGCTTATTGAGCTTTCCTTTAATTATTAGACTGATAAGAAAAATTTTTTTCGTTTATTCATAATTGTTATTGGACCTCCAGATACATTATAGTAAGTTATAGTAAGATCGGCAAGAAAGTATTTTCCGTTTTTATATGGAATGACACTTATTATAAAAACAAAACTACAACATCCAATAGTATTTTGCATCATGATCTATGAATCATGGTCAACATTCATGCAAAGAATGAATGACCTTTGAGACGAACTTGGCCAGATTTAACTCAAAAAATTTGAACTGCCAAATTTTTGCAACCTTGAAGTTTTTGCTTCTACTTCAGCTTCTGTTTATTATAACAATCCGAAGTTATAAGCGATAATAAGCCATTTTTCTGGGCTATTTGGTGGTACCGAAACGACTTTTGTATCTTACATATTAACCGAGTAACATAAAAATTTCCATTTTAGACCTTAAAATTTTTGAGTACCTCGATACCCTCATCGACATATGGAAAATTTTAAAGCTTTTCAAAATCATTCTTTTTTGCTATGATAGTATTAATTAGGCCTAAAAAAAGCTAAAAAAATTAATTCCAAAAAGATTGCTTCAAAAAGTGCGTTTTTATTGCGAATTCGGCACTTTTCAATTTTGATATGTCTTAATAAATATAAATTTTTGCCTTAAAAATAGAGTTATTACAAATAATTTTTATATCATTCAGATAGATAAACTTAATAAGTTGTTTTCACGAAAATTTTTTTTTGAATTTCTTACCAGCCTAATATTAAGCATAAGGCCTAGGCTTAGTTTGAATTGACTTAAGTTTAAATTTTAAAAAATATTATATGGGGGGGGGGAAGAAGTATCTAAGTATCGATACGTATTAGAGTTAAGCGATATCCTTATTGGTCTAAAAGTAATTGTAACTCCACCCAGTTATTAATAACGAAAAGCGCCTAAATCTATTTTGTTATCAGCATATTACAAACATACCCACGATCCTATATTAGGGGCAAACACGACTATATTCAATACAAGAGAGAGCACCGATGTAGAAACGCTGGCGATAGAATAGTAGAATATCGTATTGCGATTCTCGTCGTAAATCTGACGCTGACCACGAGAGGCCTGTTTTCCCTTTGTCTGATGCATTTATACGTGGAAATATCTTTAAAATAAACCCAATAAATTTAGTATATTTTTACACGTTAATATTCATCACAATCGAAATGGATACAAAAATTTTTCCAATTGTCAAACTCGCTTTTAAATATTCAAACTTTTGAAAAACCCATTAAGGATGTTAAGTTAAAAAATTTCACCGATCATACAGCAATAAACAAAAGTGTAATATTTTTAGTCAAACAAACTTTATTGGAAAAAAATTATAGCCGAATAATATAACATAGACAAAAACAAAGATAAAATCAATTTTAAAAAATAAATTGAATTAATTTGGCATAAAGCGTAATCTGAAACCGCCGTTTTTTTACCCAGGTTCTCACTGGTACATATCGTGAAGAATGAGTCTAAATATCTCGTTATAAATGAAGAAGCTGCCCGCGCCATTGTCCTTAAGCACAAACGTGTGGTTGTACGGGTTCACCGGATCATCATCCGTCTAAATAAAAAATATCATATTCATTTTTTCCAGTGTAATACAGAAAAGGATAAAAATGGAGTAGCCACGGTAAAAATATAGATTAATATTAATTGTCAATAAAGTTGTGAAAAAAATAAGAATGAGGTGTCAGATGTAAAGAAAATTTCTTTCCAGCCTAATAAACTTGATATCGGTTCCGATTTGGGAATTTTGTTCAAAGTTTTTTTCCACTTTTAAAAAAAATAAATTTGAAATCATAAAAATGTGCAACTTAATGGGCGCATTTTAGTTATCACATTAAACTATTTTCGATAATGGGAGTAAAATCAGTCGTAAAGAAGGAGCAGCCAACATAAAGGACATTTTTGAACCTATTAAATAAATTTAGCAAAAATCATATAAAAAAATTGAGTCAATTTCAATTGAATTTTATCTATTTGAATCTAAAAAGTGTTAAAAATGGCTGAAAAATTTTAAACTAAAAGATAAACATGGTATTAAACAAAATAATAGACTGTTTAGAGTCGGATTTAAAACAATTAGAAAATCGGTTGTAAAACAGAAAAAAACAAAACGAGCCACCGAATTGTATTTTATTTTTCATATAAATAAAAAAATTTTAATAAAAACCTTCAATTGTCCAAATACAGCAACTAAAATGGAGCCATCCGCCAATGGTTGACAGTCAGTTTTAGTGATAGCACGCTGAATAGTTCGAAATGGAATACTCTAAATATAAAAAATATAAATATTTTATTTTTTAATTAAGTGGAATTTAAAAATTTTGTTTAAAATATCAATTAAAATCGTATTAAAAAATAAGTAAATTACAAAATGTTTCCAAACATTAAATAAAACATAATACCTCAAATTTGTCCAAAATTGCCTTTTTTCCAATAAATTGATTTCCTTCAAATGTCAAAAATGAAGCATTAGTGTCGTACAAAGTCTCTAGATTCTTTACACGAACTTCGCCGTCACTTACGTCGAACATACTGTAATAATGGGTAACGAACGCCGTACCAATTGCGTCGAAATTTGGATTATATGCCATATGGAAAAGTTTTTAAAAATACCTAAAAAATCTTCATAACACATTATTTAGAACTGAATAGAGCAAATTTTTTTCAAAATTCTGTGGGGGGGGAGAGTAAATTGCACTAAATTAATACTCACTTTTAGCAAAGATTATCCAAAATTTAAATTAAAACAGAATCTTAAAACATTCTATAATTAGCACATCTTAATATATACTAATATCTCTAATCAAAATGGCATACTAATCGTTAATATATAACAAAACTAAACGAAAGAAATTAAATAAAACAATTAGCCCGAAAAATAAGATTTCGTTTTTTAATCCGTAACCAGCACTTTAGAAAACCGTCCTAGTCCTAATAACTACCATAAAATTTAGTCTATTTTCCATTATATCATACACAATCCTGAAATACATCAACTTTCGCTAAGAAAAATGTTGTTGAAACTTCAAAAAAATTATTTTTTTGTATTGAAACGATTAGCCTTAAATTTGACAGAAGACGTAGTGCATTTTCAAATGCATTCACGGGAATTTTTTTTTGTAAAATTTCAACATAGAAAAGGTTTTCAGCATTCAATTCCTTTCTTCAAACTCTTCAATTTACAGATAAGAGTAAACAAGGATTTAAAAAATGTTGGAGATAGGAGCCAAAAATTTTAATGCAGAGACAAAAAAGTGTCGGCGTAATTCATGAATCACATGGATTTTACGATAAAAACTAAAAAAATACCCCCATAATGTTTCAGGGCGGGTGTATATTTTATTTTCAAAAAGTAATGCTTTTTGTATTTTTTTATACTTTTAATTTTGAGCATTAGATTATTTCATTATTAACCAAAATGCATAAAAATATTTCTTTAATTTTTATAAATAAATAAGTTCAACGATTTTTTAAAATTTATCGTTAATTAAAAACGCAATCGATTTGCTTTTGCAACACCCTGTATTTAACATCTTTAGATTTTTTCAATCATTTTTACTTGTAAATATGCCTCAACAACGTCGAAGCCTATCTATCGGCTCGTTTATTATGGTGCCGCCCTTGAATACTTATTTAACATTTAGCACATTTTTATTCATCAGTGGATCTTATTACTATTATAAAATATTATCGTCTATAAACTTTACACAGGTTATTTTTTACAAATAAATTTTAATTCTTTTTGTAATATTTTGCACTATTTTGATATACCAATTCATATTTTTTTTTATTATTCAACATGTTCTAAAATTTTTATTGGTTCAAAAGATATTTGAAAAACGTAGTGGCAAAAGTTCTAACAAATTTAATTAAAATTTCTTAGCTTTTAAGGGGAGGAGCGGGGTCTTTTTGTTGGAAATGATCTCGGAAATAATTATTTCACGGGTTAGGTTGAGCACCATCCAGTCACCAAAATCTCGGTTAATTTGTTCCATAAGTATGTGGTATATAGCTGATACGACTTGCAAGGCTTGGTCAGCATTGCCGTATCACCCACACCATGCAATTTGATATTTATTATCCTTTAAGTATGGTGAGCGAAACCGAACTTTGACTCTAGAAAAATGAAATTTATCACACAATTCATAAGGGCACTGCTCTTTTTTTATTGGCGAAATTTATCGAATCCACAGATGTTAATTTCTTTTTTGGAGCAGTAAAAATTCTTTTGACTGGAACTATTAAAAATATTTCTTATTTTTTTAGAATGTTATTATATATAATAATTCCACGATTACTGTCGGCAATGCCATGCCATTAACGGCCAATTCGGTTATGGATAAGCTATTTGATGTAGTTTGGCGACATCGTTTGTTATTCTACGTACGCTTTTCACTTGAAATATCTTTTAAATTACAATTAAGCAAGTATTTTATATTTTAGATTTTATTAAATACCTGTTGTGCCATGATTGCATTTATCGGAAAACAAATAATCAATGGCCTCTTTAACGTTATTTCTTTTCAGGCATACTTTTTTTACCAATTAAAATCGTGAAGCATATTTACCTAGTAATAATATTACTTTTGTGTTTAGGAAGAAAACTTGCTCAGGAGTTCATTTCGTCGCTATTTTCAAATGAAATGCATATTTTTGCTTTTTACTTCGCATTATAATTTATTCGATGAATTTTTGCTTTGGCTACCATGGTTGGCGCTTCATCTTGTCTGTATGCTCACCCTCGATCTCTCCAGTTTGCGAATGTCGAATGTACGTGAAATTTTCATATCGAATTATAAAAAGTTTCGATTTTATAAAATAATATTCAGCTATTTGACTTGGTTTCCAATCGTTCCGTTCGCCGACGTCTTTTTGCAGCCAATATGATTACATTGGCTATTTCGTTGGTGATGCTCGGATTTGTGTTTAGTGTCTACAATTTTATAGATGTCAATTACACGCTATTTATGTTTTCGGATGTAAGTTAATTTTTTTAAATTTTGTAAAAAATTAAATTTTTTAAAAATATTGTTATAATTTTATTTGCCTTTTTTGATACTAAATAGAACTATATAAAAAATATTTTTAAAATACAATGAAAATTTTAATGTCTTTGTTTTAAAAATAATTTCATATTATATATTAGCTGGGTGCATTCGGCGTTTTTTAAACAATTTTTATGAAAGATATGTAAGAAAGTATCACCAATTTTGATAAAAACGTGTTGTTCAAATTATTATTTGGAGTTTTATTCGCCGCTTACTTTAATTTAGCTTTTTTCATTTTCTAATACTGGCCGATTTCAATGACAATACAGGCACAATAAACGGCGACCTAATAAAAAATAATTTATTTTGATGTTTCATATTTAGTGCTGTTTGCTGATCGTTCGATCGGCGCATTTAATTTTTAAATTGTTTACCATTGTCGACGTCAACGCCCAGCGTGGTCATCTTATCGCCAGTTCATCATACTATGTTGATCTTGCCTACGAACTTATTCATGACAGTATTGAATTCGCCAATTACTTGCACATCATTTTCTTTTCACCTTTGGCTGTGACTTATTGTTGCGTTTTTCTCATCGTACAAGCGAAACAATACTACACACATATTTCGACGAAAATTCACAAGCATTGGCAGCATCAAGAAATTGTTCGCCATATTAACGTTACGTAAGTTTTTTTTTAAATATTATTATTATAGCATATTTGAAAATAGTTGAAAATTTGCAAAAGATGAACAAAATTTCTTTATTTTATTTGTCTTTTTTGTTATATGTAGCAAAAATTTTGGATATTTTCATAATAACTATAAATTGATTATTAAATTGTTGTAATTGAATTTAGAATAATTGCTAATTTGTAAGAAAATATTTAAACTTGCTTTTATAACATAAAAACGTGAAATATTACAGATATTTTAATGCGTTTTATTTTATTGAAAATTTTTTTTTAGCTATGCAAAAGCCACTGATGAGGATTTGCCTAAGGACTCTGTGTGTACAATATGTTGGCAGACAATGAAAGGTATGGATATCTAGAAATTATAATTTTTTTTTAAATTTATGTATACATGTGTATTGGTTTTTAGGTGCCAGAAAATTGCCATGCGGGCATATGTTTCATGAGTTGTGCTTGCGGCGCTGGTTAGAACAAGATTCGAGTTGTGCAATTTGTCGACAGTCTCTTTCGTTGAATCTTAACAACGTTCCTCGGCGTACAGAGATTTTTAGCGAGGACGTTGATAACGCCATGCAGTATCTCTTTGATTCATTTTCTCCACGTGAAAATCGCTTTTCACAATGGTTGCGCCAAATGCTGCTAAACGAGCGACCATTAACCGACGAGCAGGTTTGTATATAATTGAAAATGCGTTAAATATAATTGAAAAAAAAATTAAAATAAAAAATATACTACATTGCGGGAAAAAGATAGCCTTACTAAATTTTTTTGATTTTTTTATAATAGATGATTTTTTCTCAATTTTTTTTTGTGAAACATGCTTAAATAACATGTAAAACAAAAGATTTTTCAGAAAATTTGATTTTTCAGCCTGGAAGGAAAGATAGTTTTTTACCTCCTAGAAGTCTTGTTTTTACAAAAATTTTGTTATTAATGAATTATTTAGAAAATTTGATAAGTTTTAAAGAGTGCGAAATTTTGTTCTAAATAATTTAAATTAACAACAAATTTTTTTTTTGAATTACGACTTCTGAAGGGTGAAGCTAACTTTTTTTCCAGGCTGAAACCAAATTTTCCGATATAGTACATTACAAAAATCGAATCAACTCGTTGTTTTACATGATGTTTTTACATGTTATTTAAACATATTTCACAAAAAAAGAATTGAGAAAAAATTATCTATTATAAAAAAATCAAAAAAATTTAGTGAGGCTATTTTTTTCCCGCAGTGTAAAATATGTATTAAATTAATTAGGGACTTGTCATTTTTGTTTGCAAATGAAATTCAAACATTTTTTAGTTGGAGTCAATTGTGTCTCGTGTCGCTGAAATGTTTCCTAATTATGATCGCAGTGTGTTGGAGACTGCAGCACGTGATGCTGGTACTATTTCGGGCGCTGTGGAAATACTGCTGGACATGGACCATGCGACTGGAGAAGGTGGAAATCAAAACAACATTGAAAATGGGGTTTGTTCTGTAATTTTTTTATTGGTCTAAAAAATTTACATTTTTTAAATATTAAAATTTATTATTTTTACATCAGATTATTTGATATTTTTTCGACATGTAAATAATTTTCTATGCTATACTTAAAAGTGCAAATTTAGTTTGACAGCTCTGACGATGAAGAAGGCGGTTTAAACACGGAATTGGAGACGGAAACGGACGATTTGAGATCGCATGCTCCCGCAGACTCGGCGTCAAACAACGCATCTACCAGCGAAGCACCGAACACGGAATGTAAAATTATGAAAGTCACTTTTAACAGTTCGAATACTTGGTTCGTTGAAAGTGCCAGGCAATTAGTCGAAGCTAGTCGAAGGTATTCGCTGAAATATTTTGTATATATTAAAAGGACTTTTAACTTTTCTAACGTATTTTCATTGTATTTCAATTATTGTTTTTATTTTTAAAATATTTAAGGAAATATCTCCAATCATCTCGGGCGGACGATATTCGGCATTTTCTTTAAAATCTTGAAGCACATATTTCTTAATTATAAAAGTTTTTAATATTCTTTTTTTGCAAAAAATGTTTTTTGAATGTTCAAATTTAAACAAGAACATTATGATTGCATTTTTGAAAGCGTTATAATTTTGCCATGTTATTTGATGAATTTATTGTACAGGATGTCCGTGTCAATGTCTATACAAAATTTTTGGTCATAAAATTATTGTTTTTATTATAGAGAGCATAATGAAATTTTATCGCAATTCCTCTATACGATTCTTCATAGAAATATTATAGTACAAATATTATAGATAAAAATATTATAGCACAAAAATGTAATTTTTTTAACACATTCAAGATAATTTTTTCAACGTAGAATCAAAATAAAATTTTTTTGACTTTACATTATAGTCATGCATTTCTTGAACCTAAGAATTAAGGAATCAAAAAGCAACTAAGAAGTGTCCCTATAAAATTTTCGAGGTCACTAAATGCTCAAGTTTTTTTAAGATCCTTGGATCGATTTCTCGACGAAGATGGAGGCCACATTAAAATTAAAATGGACTGAGCATGCTATAACCACATCATAATTTTTGTTGTTGTTAAAACGAGTATAGATAGTATAATAACAAGCAAAAAATCTTGTATACACATTGACACGGCCACTAATGTATTTGGTATTCTTAAATTCTAAATTAAATTAACTATTTAAAAAAAATCGGGTGGGAATTTTTCAAACAAATTTTTATTTTTTCATATCATAAAAGCATGTTAAATATTATGAGTTGATTTGATTTGATAATTTGATTTAATTAATCTTTTTTAGGTTTAATCAATAACACAAATTTTTCCGCCAATAATTTTTTTCAAATATTGTTTGGCACTTTTTTTCAGTTTTTTTGATTTATGTAAAAAATGTAAATTTGAAAAATTTTTATGTACAGTTGTAAAAAAGATAAATTTTTTTATAACATTTGAATGAATTTTAGAAGTTTTTTACTTGAAATATATTTGAATCATTGTTTTGATAACTGATAACTTTTTTAAAGGAAATATTTAACAGCTATGATTACTGAATTATAGACTAAATTTATTAGTCATAATTTTATCATGACGGATACGTTAGAAAACTTTCCGAACGGTTTTAATCTTGATTTTGTTGACGATGATGACGAGGAATTACTTCTCAATGGAGCTGCAACACAGGAATCGAATTTCGATTATGGACATAACTTTACAATGCCGAGCCAGGCTTCACAAGGTGACAATTTATACTCTTTGAAGGAATTGTTGTGCAATAAAATTTTAGTGTTTGAATATTTTGGGACGTAAACAAATAAACAGATTTGAGGTTGAAATTAGGCTTAGCCTTAAATTATTCTTATTTTAGGCTTAGGCTGTTGTAGATTTGAGCTTTTGGAATAGTTATTGAAGTATCTATTTTATTTAAAAACTTTTGCATCTTCAGAATTTTTATAAATGGTATTTAAAAAATAAGATATAAATAACATTTATTGTAACTTTTTAAATTAAATTTTTTAAATATAGGTGTCTTTTTTAGAACTTTTATTAATTTTAATACATGTTTTTTTAGGCGAAATGATGCCTTCTATTAACGAACTTAATTTTTGCGATGATGAGGACTTTACAGAAAATTTACCAGAATATGCATGCAGGTATTTTTTTTTCGACATTTTTATTGTATATTAAGATTCAGTTATTTTTTAGATATTGCGGAATTCGAGATCCTGCTTCCGTTGTTTGTTGCACGATTTGTAACAAGTGGTTTTGCAATGGAAAAGGGAGTACAACCGGCAGTCACATTGTGAATCACATGGTTCGCGCTCAACACAAGGAGCTTTCACTTCATCGCGAAGGCCCATTGGGTGAAACGCAGCTGGAATGTTATCACTGTGCTTCCAAGTATGTACTATATCTTTAATTTAAAAAATAACAGTTTTAGTTAGAACAAGAAATTAAGTATTTTTTGTAAGCAAAATTTCGATTATAATTAAATTTACGTAGTAAATATTTGTTGCGATGAAAAGTATGTGGATGTTTATATAGTTTTTTGTGAATTTTAAAATTGATTTTATATTAAACATATTATTAAAAATGTTATTTTTAATAAAAAATTTTATATTTAGAAATGTCTTTATGCTTGGCTATATTCCTGCAAAAGCGGATTCTGTGGTGGTAATTTTGTGTCGACAGCCGTGCGCTGCGCAAACGGCCATTAAGAATGTGAATTGGCACGCCGACGATTGGAAGCCACTCATTCACAATCGACAGTTACTCTCTTGGTTAGTGAAGATACCAGCAGAACACGAACAATTGCGTGCTCGTCAAGTCACCGCTACACAAATCAATCGCTTGGAGGAATTGTGGAAGGTATAATTTGTTTGTGCTTTATATTAAGCTTATTACACTTTTCGGTATTCTTATATCAAATTTGACTTGTAAAATAATATGTTAGAAGAAATTATAAAAAGCGATAAGAATAAAGGTATGTAAGGTATTTTCTTAGTTTTACTGATTGTTTTATAACTTATCATACTATTTTTAGGAATGTCCTGATGCCACTCTGGAAGATTTGGAACGGCCAGGTATCGACAACGAACCGGAACATGTTTGCTTGAAATACGAAGATGCCTCACAATATAGGTTCCTTTTTTAGAACTTTTATTTTGCTTTCTATAACTACTTTATTATCAATTACGTTGTAATTATCTTTAGACGCATTTTCAATCCGTTGGTGGCTTTGGAAGCCGATTACGACAAGAAGGCCAAAGAATCGTTGAATTGTCCTGTTAGTCAGGTATCATGGGACATTGGGCTGAATAAAAAGGTTAACGCCACATTTCAAATGCCCGAATTTCGAGATGGAAGTGAGTTTTAATAATATTATTATACAGGGTGAGTCAAAAAAAAATTTCTTTCAAATTTTCTTTCGCTTTTCTTTCAATTTTCTTTGATTTCTCTTGCAATTTTCACGCATTATGAGAAAAATGAAACTTGAAAATGAGCGGTTTCGACCGGCGGCTTGTTATTTGGTTTTGGAGAAGAAGATGACGCGAAAGCAAGTGGCAGAAATCTTTGGAGTTGATAAGAAAAAGTACATTTTTTTATTCATCCTGCATTTATTGTGGAACATTTCGCATTTATTTATTTCATTTTTGTGATTACGAATATGTTTCTTTCCAAAGTTTGCGCGTATTTTTTAGATTGGAAGTTGATGATTGGCGATGATTTGCGCTTGAAACATTATCAAACAATTGACGGCAGTGAATGGTCTTGCGAAGGTCGCATAATCAAAGTTCCCGATAGTGTGTTTTTTTATTTATGAATTAGCATAAATCTTTGCTTATAAAATCTACTTTTTACAGATCATAGTGACGATTTTGTTTTGGAAATGTTCTCTAGCACAAATAAAATACCGACGGACAAGCGGACCAACTACATATGTGAATTTGTTTGGAATTCTACTTCATTTGACAGGTTATTTTGTGCTTTTATTTTTTTAAATAAGTTAATATTTTTTTAATTTTTAGAATGTTTCAAGCATTGTCTCGTCTCGAGTCACGAGAACGATGTGTTTCTCAATACATTTATCACAAATTAATGGGTCATGAAATCGATGACATTCTCTTTAAAATGCCATTGCCGAAAAAATACAGCGCGCCTGGCCTGCCTGAACTTAATCATTCACAAATCTCCGCCGTGAAAGCCGTTTTACAACGTCCGCTGTCTTTGATTCAGGTTTTAAACATTTATATTTATAATTTTCTATTTAGTTGTAAAGTTTTATTTTATATTTTAAGTGGTCGATTTTTAAAAATAATTAAATGCTGTAGGGTCCGCCGGGAACGGGAAAGACGGTTACATCCGCTACGCTGGTATATCATTTGGTTAAACAAACAGGCGGGCAGGTCCTCGTCTGTGCGCCGTCAAATATTGCCGTCGATCAACTGTCTGAAAAGCTTCATCGCACTGGATTGAAGGTTTTACGCTTTTGCGCAAAGGGTCGCGAGACTGTCGACAGCTCCGTTGCTTTTCTTTCGTTGCACAATCAGTTGAAAGCTTTGCAAACGGGCGAATTGCACAAATTGATGCTTTTGAAAGTTCGTTATATATAAATATGTTTTTATTTTCAATTTTATTAATTTTATTATGTATTCAATTGTATTTGGTTTTAATCCTAAAGACTTTTAGGAAGAAGTCGGCGAACTCTCTACGGCCGACGAGCGACGCTTTCTCTCTTTGCGAAACGCGAAGGAACAAGAGCTTTTGTCTAAGGCCGATGTGATTTGTTGCACATGTATCACATCAGCGGACAAGCGCTTGAGCAATCGCGAGTTCCGCTGTGTGCTGATTGACGAGAGCACTCAGGCTACCGAACCGGAAGTAATGGTGGCCGTGGTCAAAGGCGTTCGCCAGCTCATTCTTGTCGGCGATCACTGTCAGCTCGGCCCCGTGGTTATGTGTAAGAAGGCGTCTCTGTCAGGACTATCCCAATCCCTCTTCGAACGTCTTGTTCTTTTGGGAAATCGACCTTTGCGCTTACAAGTTCAGTATCGTATGCATCCGGCGCTCTCCGCTTTTCCAAGCAACGTCTTTTATGAGGGCAGTCTTCAGAATGGCGTCACTGAAGGTGTTTTATTTTTGTTTATTAACAATTTAGACTTTATTGCTTTTTCTATATTACCTATAAAAACTTTTTTTAGAGTTTTACTTTCATTTTTTACATTGTGCTCAACTCTATTTGTAATTTTATTTTGTTTAGCTGAACGAAAACTGGTAAACGTCGATTGGCACTTTCCCGTTTCGGATAAGCCGATGATGTTTTGGAACTGCAATGGACAGGAAGAACTGAGTCCATCGGGCACGTCCTATTTGAATCGAGCCGAGGCGGTAAACGTCGAGCGCCTTGCCACTCGCTTTTTGCAAGCCGGCTTCCGTCCCGAGCAACTCGGTATTATTACACCATACGAGGGACAGCGCTCGTATATTGTTCAGTTTATGCAATCGCAGGGCTCTCTTCATTCCAATTTGTATCTCGACATTGAGGTTGCCAACGTTGACGCTTTTCAGGTGAACTTATACTTTATTAGCAGAAACGTTTGAGGCAAAAAATTTCGATTGTTCATCTTTTCTTCTTTAATTAAATCATTTTTATAGGGGCGCGAGAAAGATCTAATAATTGTGACATGCGTTCGTTCCAACGAGTCCGGAACCATCGGATTTCTGAACGATCCTCGACGTTTGAACGTCGCATTGACGCGCGCTAAATACGGCCTCATTATTGTTGGAAATGCGAAAGTATTGAGTCGTCAGCTGCTTTGGCATCATTTGTTGGTAATGTTCAAGGAAAAGAATTGTCTTGTCGAAGGACCGCTCAACAATCTCAAACCATCGCCGATTACGTTTACGACGCCGAAACCGCTTACCGCGGAATTAACTACGGTCAGTTTGTTTTTCATTCTTTATTTTTCATTTTATTCACCTATTTATTTTTGTCTATTTTTTCAGGGCTCAAAGTTTATGAGTCGTGCCATGCACTGCATGAAGGAGGCGGTTGTGAATGCAGATAACAGTAATATGGCAAACGGCGTTGGTGCCGGTAAACAGGCCCATGTCCGTCCCATTCCGGATCCGCAAGGTGTCATTTATCCGAACGCGTCGTCGAAAAATGTGAATCTGCCCATACCGATTCACATGTTTAGCAGCTATGCGCCACCGCCCTTGCCTACACATCCGCCGGGCAGCTATCCGGCCTCTCAATCGTTTTCTCAAGGCAGCTACTATGCTGGTATATCGGCTTTTTATTTTCAAAAAGTTATTTGAATATTTTTTTCAATTCACTTATTTTTGAGGCGTGATTTTTTTTTTTGTTTAGAAAATTTCTAGCATTATTTTATAGAGCAAACTCAGGGCGTTTGGCCTCCGCCGCCGCCAGAAAGTGAACTCTCCCAACAAAGCGGCAAAAAGCGCAAAACATACGAAAGCGGCAAGCGTCAACAAAACCAAAAGGCGCATACGTCCGAAAGTTTCGTCTCGCAATCCTCCCAGGCGGACTCCTTCTTTTCGCAGGACGTTTTTTGATTATCCCAAATTGCGTATACATCGTTGACTTATGCATCATCATCAATCCACGCTGAACTGAATAAAAATGGGAATGTTGTGTATTATTGTGTATGGAAAATATGACAGTGTCGGTCAAATTGAACTGAGAAAGAAAAATTTGGTCATCGCAAATGGCGGAAAGATGGATATGAAATGTCGGATTTAATCCGACCATTTTATGTTTTTTTTTGCGTTATGATTTAAACAAAAATAAATCTTTCTATTTTTTTTATCTCTTTTCGCTTTTATTATATTTGCCATTCAAAAAAGCTGGCAAAAATATTTCTATTTTTTTTTGTTTTTTAATTTAACTTTACTTATACAATAGAATCTCATATAAGATATGGCTAACGATACTGTGGAGGTCGCTGAGAAGTGCGTCTCATCGCAGAACGCGACAAACGTTGATATAAATGAAAATCACGCAAATAGAAAAATCCAGTCACGAGACGGAAAACGAAATAGGCGTGCCAACGTAGATTTTACAGGGAGCGGCAAAAAAATGACTTCTAAATTGAACTTATTGTAGCCGGAAAAACTTTAAAGTTCAGAATTTCTACACTTTTCTAAAAGATTCTACATTAAAAATAGTATATATAAGCAATGATTTTGTGAGCTTTTCACTCTGCTTATAAGTCTTTTCTGGGATGACGACAAAACAAGAGAAAATTTTGGCGTTACATGCGCTAGGAAATCGGTACTGTGACATTGCGCGAAAGCTCCGCATCGACAAGTCCAATGTCAGGCGTACTATCAAGCGCTTTGAGGAGCTCGGCCATGGCGGTCGCCGTCCAGGAAGCGGTAGAAAACGCACTGTGAGAACTGCCAGCAACCGGGAGCGCATTCGAGAGCGGGTCAGGCGAAATCCGAGGGTCTCGATGAAAAAAATCGTCCGCGACACAGGAATCAGCGACCGAACGGTACGTCGAATAGCCAAAGATGATCTCCATTTCAAGCCCTACAAGCTCCAAAAAGTGCAGCTTCTTACCGACAACAACAAGCGAGTACGACTTGAAAGATGCAAACGACTTCTTCGTCGCCACGCTCCTCTTCAGTGGGACAAAATTGGGCTGGAATTTGTGCTAGCGGCAAGATACCTCTGGTTTTCGTGGATCAAGGGGTCAAAATCGACCAAGAAGTCTATCGCCGCGACATTCTCGAGACCGTAGTGCTTCCGTGGTGCCAACAGCACTTCGAATTGGACATTTCAACAAAATTCGGCGCCTGCTCACAAAGCGAAAATCGCTCAAGACTGGTGCAAAACTCATTTTCCCGATTTCATCACGTCTGCAGAATGGCCGCCTTACTCGCCGGATCTCAAGCCGATGGACTACAGCATCTGGTCCATTTTGGAGGCCAGGGCCTGCGCAAAGCCACACAAAAGTTTGGAGACGCAAGGAACGCTTCAGCGTTCCTTGCGTCGGGAATGGGACCGATTGTCGCCAGAAGAGGTGCGTGGCGCAGCAGAAAATTTTCAGAGGCGTTTGATGCTCTGCCGAGACGCACAAGGCGACCACTTCGAAACCGGCTGAATATATTATAGTCAACACTGTTGTTTAATGTTTTTTGTTGTTAAAATTTGTTTTTGTTGAAAAATAAAAATTTTATAAAATTTTTGCTAGAGGTCATTTTTTTGCCGCTCCCTGTATGTGCTTTAGAGCGAAACTTTTTTTGATTTGTAAATTAAAAAATATTTCTTGAATAATTTATAAAAATTTGAAATTTTTTTAAAGAGATATTCGGAGAAAAAGGATGCAGGAATACGTGGGAATTATTCGTTAGCAGAACGTGTAACATCTAACGATTTACTTTTTCATTACTATCAACTGCAGAACATTATCTCGGTGGATGAATGGGATGCGTTTAAAACGGCACTCTCAGTGCCATTGCCATCTTCTTTTCGCATACAGCGTAGTCTCCCGTAAGTTCTTTTATATCTTATAGTCATATGTGAACCATTGACAGTGAAATTAATATTCTAAATTATCATAAAGTATAAATTCAAATTTATTTATTTTTTATAATTTTTTTTATTGCCCATTGCAATAGGCTGTAGCTATCTCCAATTGTATTATAAATTAATTACGTGCGATTCTGCAAATCAAAATTAAAAATATTCAGAGACTGTGGACTTCATTTTTTGAAGTTCTATTCCCGGACATGTACACGATAGTTTAAACAAAAATTTTTAAGACTCTAATTTTGCCTTGTTATATGCAAAATGGAAGGTGAAGATTTCTTGAACTTAACATAATTTTGATATTTGCTTATTTTTTTATCAAACTTTTTTGTGGGACAATTAAAACAGAGCGTCATAAACATCAATTTATGAAATTTGCTCAAACGACAGCGAATTGGACTACATATTTAATATGTATATATAGTGCAACAAATTCTTAAGGGAACGCGATCAACTCTTGGAGTATATGAAAAACAAATTCTTTGTTGAAATCGAGCGCATCCAGGCAGCGGGTGACGCCGAAGGCGTCCACGTTCCCCAACCTATACCATTTGTGCCGTATGCCTTTCAGACGAACATGCCACGCGCAGCCGTCCGATCACATCCCGTTCTCACCGATTTGCACGAATTTCTTGTCAATGAAACGGCTATTGTACGTACACGATTTTAATTATTTTAGACTCATCACGATTAGATTATATGCCTATTGTTTGCAAAT
Source organism: Bradynema listronoti (assembly GCA_024678965.1). Taxonomy (NCBI): domain Eukaryota; kingdom Metazoa; phylum Nematoda; class Chromadorea; order Rhabditida; family Allantonematidae; genus Bradynema; species Bradynema listronoti. The sequence continues at coordinate 7,088,263 of JANLNO010000002.1, forward strand.
GAAATTAATATTTATATTTATAGGGTAATATAAGCCGACAGGAAGCGGTAAGCATGATACCGCCACTTTTGCTCGATATTCGGTCAGAACATTTGGTATTGGACGCTTGCGCATCTCCAGGCAGCAAAACCATGCAAATTATCGAATTGATGTGTGAACAGACCGATAATCCGGGTTCATTTTTTACGTTGATAATTGAAACAGACTTTAAGCAAAGTACACATAATTGTGTGCGTAAGACTTATTGTCAAAATTAAAAATTATCTTTTTATTTAATTTGGTTTAATAAATTTTCCACATCTACAGAAGGACTGGTGGTAGCAAACGACATTGAATATGAGCGTTGTTATTTACTTGTACATCAAACACTTAAGCGCTTGCCCACAGCGAACTGTGTTGTGATTAACGAGGACGCTTCGCAAATGCCGGCCATAATAGACGAAAGTAAAAAGCCGTTGCTCTACGATCGTATTCTATGTGATGTGATCTGCAGGTATACTTCTGTGCACTTTCTCTTAAATTATCAAAAGCATCTTTTTTTTAAGTAGCGATGGAACTTTTCGAAAAAATCCCGAGTTATGGACGAGTTGGGACCCGCAAAAGAGTCTTCATCTTCATAAATTGCAACAAAATATCGCCCGACGATGCATTCGACTTTTGAAGGTGAATTTTTTACTTGCACAAATATTGACGATGACTTTCAAAAGGCAATTTTTCAAATTCTTAATTAATTTTCCAAAAGAATTGGTGTCAAAATTTTTTTGCACCTTTTTTGTTTCGATTCATGGAGCATATATGCTAAGACTATATTCTCGCCTGTAAACGAAATATGGTATTTAAAGCTAGGCGAACAATTGGTATGTAATTTTTAGGTGGGCGGCTTGATGGTTTACTCCACGTGCTCTTTGAATCCGATTGAGGACGAAGCGGTTGTTGCACATATGTTGCGCGTATTTAACGGTTCTTTAGAGTTAGTAGATGTATCAAATAAATTGCCTGGCTTAAAACGCTCACCTGGCATATGCGCTTGGAAGGTATTTTTTGTTTCTTAGATTAAGCCTGAGCTTAATTATGTCATGCTCATTTAGTGTTTTTTTATAATCTTTTGGCATATTACTTAGGTCTTGGACCGTAAGCTTGTGGAAATGAAGGACATGAATGACGTGCCGTCTAGCCAAAGCCGTAATTTTGTGCCGTCGATGTTCCCGCCGACCGAATCAGAGGCCAAGACTATGCATCTTGATCGTTCATTTCGCATTCTGCCCCATGTTCAAAATTCTGGCGGATTTTTCGTTGCCGTTTTTCGTAAAATAGCGCTGACGTCCTATACGGATGAGGATGATCGCGAGTTGACGGCTGTCAGATGTCATACAAATAAGTAAGCTGCTTTTCTATGGTTTATTTATTTTTTACGTGAATGATGTTAAAACTACTTTTTCCAATTTTAGGAATCAAAAAGCCGCCAAGAAAAATCGTCAAACGCCTGCTCCGCGAGAGGATCCATTCGTCTTTTTGGACGAGTCGGCAGGCACAGCACTAAGCGCCGAACTCGCTGAACACTACGGAATTGAACCGACGCGTTTCTCATACTCGAATCTTTTGGTGCGCAAGGAAGGGGCTGAGCGCAAAAACGCCATCTATTATGTTAACGATCGTTTGCGGGACTTTCTCAAGCTAAATGCCGATCGCATGAAAATTGTAAATGCCGGCGTTCAATTGCTGCGTCGCGTCGATAAAGTTAGCCGATGCAGCTTTCGGCTATGTCAAGATGTAAGTTTGTGAAATAATGGTTTACAAGAAGGATTGAGCATTTTAAAATAATTTTCAGTTGATTTAAATCAAATAATTTTTAGGGGTTAAGAATCCTTTCACCGCACGTGACTAAACGTATTTTGACGCTTCCCGAAAAAGATTTCATACAGATTCTCTTAGGCTCTAATGACGATCAGTATTTACCGTGGAAACTTCTTGAGAGTAAAGAAATGTTCCGTACACTTGAAAGCGGAAGTATTATTCTTAAAGTTTCCAAAGACAATCTGCATAAAAACATTTGTGCCTGGATGGGAGTACGTACCGTGAGTGCTTTTATTAATCGCGAAGTCAAAATTCACATTCTCCAATTGTTGGGAGTTGATACGGAGAAGCTACGTCGTAGCGTAAAGTCAACACGCCAACAAAAAGCAGCAGGTGAGCGTATCGCCGCACGCAAAGTTCCGAAACTTTCTGCAGATATTGATAATGAAGGCACTAACATTGTTCTTGAGAACAGGCCGGAAGATGTTGGCAATACAACAATGGATAGTGGAAATTGATTAATAATTATTTTTTATACATTGTTATTGTTGTTGTTATTGTTTGAAAATTTTTAATAAAAGACAAAGAAAATCAAGAATGATGACAGTAAAAATAAATAAAAATCACCTAACATAAGCTTCCTCAAGTTTTTTCCATTGACAAATTTCCGAATATAAAAAAGTTTAGAAAAGTATATAAAATAAGAAATTGATCACCGATTATTTTTTGTGCGCAACTTTCTGGAGTGCAAAATTACCAAATACGATTTTCACAAAAAGGCATAAATAAGATCTTTGTTAATTTTTATTTAATCTGGTTAATTTTCTAATCGGAAAAAAAACGTATAAAAATCGAAACTTCAACTGCAGTTATTGGATTCAGAGTTTAATTCTCTATTAATTGCTTTTTAAGTTCCTAACTATTTTGGGAAAAAAATTACAATTGAAAAATTAGTCAATTCTTATTTTGCAAATTTTTTAAGTAATTTACTATTTTAATTGTAACTTTTTTTCTGAATTAGATTGAAAAAAAATTTAAAATGTGTTTAACAGAGAATTAAATTTTTAATCGAAACTAATGATAAAATTAATTTCCTGAAAAAATTCATGCTGCTCAATAAGTTAATCAAAGTTGAAAACGTGAATGTTGCAAACGCAAATCCTCCAAATATGTCTCATAGTTTGCGCGCAATAGTTTGTGTCTACATTTTTTGGCTGATTTGCAATTTTTGTCATAAATACATACATATTTTTATTTCAATTTTTAATTTAATTAATTTAAAATCTTTTTTTTTCACGTGAATTTATTGAATATCTAACTTATTTCACTTACTCTTTGTTCTTGGAATTAAAATTTGTTACTGATTAATTTCTGACATCTTGTCGGCAAAAATCCACTCCTTTTTACTTCCTCTAAAATTAAATACGCTAATTTCGCCTATATAGGCCCCCCTCCCCATAGATAAGACTGGTCTTATAGATGGGTATTTTTGGCATTATGTATTTTTTAAATATTTAATATTTTTTACGTTTTTATTTTTGCTTTTTTAATGTTTTTTTTACTAGATTTTAGTGCTTAAAGTGATTTTTTTATATTTTGTGAAGTTTTCAGGCTAATGTCTCTCCGTAGAACTTTGTACACGGCGACTACAATAGCTATAAAATCAATTTAAAAAATTTTAATTTTAGGATGATATTCTTCGTAATTCTTATGGTCAAGCATTTCCATCGATGAGGGAAATTATATGAAAAATTTCTCTTGTATTTCTTAACTCAAATCCGTTTCTTACATTGGCGAGATCTCACTCACACAAACTTGTGTACATAGGCGGCATAATGCGCAAAAAAAGAGAACGATCTTCCAAAGAAGCTTAAACCGGCATTATAAAAACAAAAATTTAGCTTAATGCTTAGTAGTAAATTTTTTTAGAATATACAAGTTAATGTTAATGATTATAATGAATTCTAAATGCATTGGAATCAATTTGTTTAAAAATGATTATGCATCAACCCAATATTACCATTAAATATAACAATAAATTAAAGAAAAAAATAAAAAAATACATATAACAATAACTTCATATAAAAATTAATTATAGGAAATCGCCGAAGTTTTTGCATCAGCTAAAAAGGGTGTTGTTTATTTCTCATTAGGTACATGTGAAACGAGAGGCGAATTACTAAAAACATACACCGATGCCTTCGCCACATTTTCCGATTTTGAATTCGTATGGAAATTTTATGCGTCTTGAAATATTACTATGCCGAAAAATGTGCATACATTTGCTTGGCTGGATCAAGTTGCTAGGTATTAAATAATATAAAATAGGAGATATATTTACTAACAATGTAAGCCATGCTTTGTTTATATTTTAGCTTAATTTTGTAATTTACTGTTGTGTGCTGTATGTGTGCATATTCTAATTTTAGCGTATCTAAAATTAAAATTGTTTATTACACATGCGGGTCAAAATAGTGCAAATGAACTTGCAAGATTAGGTGTACCGGTACTTTGTTTTCCATTCCTTTTTGATCAGCTCCACAACGCGGCTTTATTTTCGGATCGTGGAATTGGTCTGACGCTTAATCTAAAGAACACACGCTTTGCAAGATGCTCTTTCACGATTACTCAAGGATGATAGCTTTACAATTAATGCAAAAAAACTGCCCGAGAAGGTTCGTCATGAAATATTTTCACCAAAAAAACTTAATTTTCTTAATTAAAGTCAAATTCATGTTTTTTTAAAATTTTTTGAAATAGTAACGCTTTTTTAAAAACAAAATTATCTAGACATGTGGAGTTTGCTGCGCGATTTCCCGAACTTAACGAACTCAATTTGCCTATGCAAAGACGTAGAAGGCTTACTTGCCTATTACAATCTTGATGTAGTACTCGTGTTAACTATTATGATTGTTATTGCCTTTTTCATCGTCTCTAGTGCTTTTGTATTTATTATACGTAAAGTCGTTACTATAACAGCCAACAATATCACCTTTAATAGTTAATAGTTATCAAAAAGTGAAGAAAATTCAATAACAAAAATACAACTATTAGGTCGGCAACAAAGTATTTTCCGTTTTTTTATGGAACGACTATTTCTTGGATCTAATAAAAGTTTTTGTAAAATAAGTTTATCTATCTGAAAGGACGTTTTCTTGAGAATACATATTATAATACAAAAATTATTTGTAATAATTCTATTTTTGGGGCAAAAATTTATATTTATTGAGACATCACCAAAATTGAAAAGTGCCGAATTTGCAATAAAAACGTACACTGCGGGAAAAAGTTTGTAGGCACATGTTTTTTGGCTCTCATTTCATGTAGAATCATCTCTAAGGTTTCAAAAACTGGGAATTATCATTAAATGAGATGAGTAAACAGATGTAATTCAAAAAATCGCAATAAGTTTTATATAAAGTGCATTTTCACGAAATGTTACGCTTCCAGCCTGGAAAAAAGTTTGTAGATTATTACTCATTAAAATGTGTAATAATCTAACCTTTGGATAATTTTGATCGTTGTTTTTATTTCATGGTATTCTTTAGACCAATATCATTCAATAAGCAAAGGGTGATCGTTTAAAAAATCGAAATCGGGAAGATTCAGGTCCTTCATGAAGCGGACCAGATTACAGCATAAATCGGACGTTTAAAAATGGTATCAACGCAAATTGACATAATTTAAACTGATATCTGTTCAAACAATTACCAAGTGTATTACTATACTTGTGGGATCATTTTAAAGTAAGTTATGACTCGATTTTATTCAAAAATTTGAAAAAATTGATATTTTTGGGTATCAGGGCCTAGCTCATTAAAAAAACCCAAACATTTTTGTGTAAGATGCAGATTGGACTCATCTGGACCGAGTTATAAGCAAAACAAAATTAAGTTGCGTATTTTTCGTTAAAAATAGCAAATTAACGTTACCATTGTCAAAAAAATTTAAGGTTTGTTTTGTTTTATATTTCTTATAACTCGATCCAGATGAAAAAAAATCCAATCTGCTAGGGTTTTTTTGCATCTTATACAAAAATTTTTGGGCTTTAAAATGAGCTAGGCCCTAATACCGTAATCTTAGTGTTAATACCCAAAAATATCGATTTTTTCAAATTTTTGAATAAAATCGTGTCATAACCTACCGTAAAAGAAGTACAGTAACACATTTGGTAATTGTTTGAACAGATATCAGTTCAAATTACCGTATTTCCTCTAATTGAAGCCCCCCTCCAATATAAGCCCCCCTCTAATATAAGCCCCCCTTGGAGGTTGAGTAAAATATATAAACCCCCCTCTATTATAAGCCCCCCTAGAGGACCATTTTCTCTACACCGTTTTTTGTTTTTGTAATATCACTACAGTCGAAGCTCCCAATAGTGGCAACTCCCAATAGTGGAAAACTCTATATAGTGTCACTTTTTTTGATTTGGTTGGTCATCACGATTTGGACCCAACCTTATAAAAAAACTCTACATAGTGTCAATATTCAAAAAATTTATAAAATTTTTTGTCCCGCCATGAAATTTATTGTCCCGCCATGAATTATTTTTTGTTATTTTTTAAATTGTGTCAAAAAATGGATCTTGTTCAAGCGTATGACAGCGATGATTACAACGAAGAGGAACAATTCGATAAGGCAAGGAAACGCAAGGCCTACTCAGTGGATTGGAAATTGGACGTTGTCAACTATGCAAAGCAGATTTCTATTCATTCAGCAAGCGAGAAATTCAAAGTAGATCGCAAGAATGTCCGAGAATGGGTAAAGAAAGAAGAGGATCTGAAACGACTCGTGTAAGTTTACTTTTTGCCCAAATTATATTAAGTATATGCATTGTTCATTTTCTTTTTTAGGGAATCCTCACCAGCTGGAAAACGAAACAAGAAGCTACCGGGATGTGGAAGGCCGCTCATATTCAAGGACTTGGACGAGCAATTGGCGAGATGGGTCAGAGAATCTCGTAAAAAGAAGCTGAAGATCTCGAGGCGAATCATCCAACTCCAAGCAGACCGTATGTTCAATGCGGAAGATGCCGAGGAAATTTTTAAGGTTAGTTTGTTTTTGTACATTGATCAATCTTGAAGTTTATTTTAGGCGAGCAGAGGATGGCTCGAAAAGTTTCTAAACCGCCATAATTTCCGTGCTAGAGCAAGGACTACCGTATGTCAGAAACCTCCGTCGGACTATGCACAGAAACTCGTTGATTTTATCGTCTACATTTCACAACTCCGTCATAAAAACAAGTTTGTATTTTAAATAAAATTTGAAGAAGTTATTTTCTATTTTAGTTTCAAATCGATATACGCTTGTGATGAAACTGCTGTTTGGCTCGAGGATTCGGGTGGCAAATGCATTGACAAGAGAGGAGCTAAAGAGGTAATTTTAATTAACTTAAAAACCAATAAGACACATCATTCTATTTCAGGTCTCAGTGCTAACTACTGGTCACGAAAAAATGCGAGTAACTGTGATGCTAACTGCACGCTCTGACGGGACTAAATGCAAACCTTATGTGCTCCTCCCACGCAAACGACCTGATCAACGCATTGTCAAGAAGTTCAGCAAATTAGTTCTTAGTTGGGTCGGAAAGACTTGGATGGATGATGAACTGACAAGCGACTACTTAGACAAAACGTTGGGCCGCTCGCTCTTTGGTAAACGTCTGATTGTTTGAGATTCATTCCGATGCCACATAAGTGAATCAACCAAGAAAAAGCTTAAAGAAATTGGTCTTCATTCAGCTGTCGTTCCGGGATGTTGTACAAAATTCATACAGGTTTGCGATTCATTGATACGCTCCAGCTTTGTATTATACTTTTTTAGGCACCTGATGTGGTATGGAACGCGCCGTTCAAAGCCAAGATCCGGGAGCTATACAATATATGGATGATCAATGACGCCGATAAAGAATTCACATCAAGTGGAAATCCTCGGCCACCACCTATGGACGTATATTTGGAGTGGATAACCCAAGCTTGGGATGCTCTACCGAAGGAGATGATTGCAAACTCGTTCAAATGTTAGTTACTTGACTGCCTTTATCTTATAATCTCTGTTTTTTTAGATTGTGGTATCACGAACTCTCATTATGGAGGAGAAGATAATAAAATACATTGCTTCAAGGAACACGGTCCAGTTCCAGAAGGATTACAGATGCTCAAAGAAGCCCGTGAAGCCTGTGACGAAATTCCAATTCAAGAAGAGGTCGACTATGAAGAGGACGATGAGAACGGATTTTTAAGCGATGTATCTCTAGAAATTGAAGATTTATAAATATTTCCGTGATATTTTTACTTTATTTCCGTAATATTGTTAGTTATTTCCGTCATATTGTTAAATTTGTTGAATAAAATGGTTATGAGTTTTATATTTTGATGAAATTTTGTGAAAAATATTGCCTTTTTTCCAAATTTTTCGTCGCGCCTTCGGCGCGACGACATTAAAATATACAAGCCCCCCCTCCAATATAAGCCCCCCCTCTAATATAAGCCCCCTCTAGAGGGTGATCGAAATATATAAGCCCCGGGGCTTCAATTAGAGGAAATACGGTATGTGCATTTGTGTTGATACCATTTTTTAAACGTTCGATTTATATCGCCCGCTTCATGAAGGATCTTCCCGATTTCGATTTTTTAAACGATCACCCTTTGCTTATTGAATGATATTGGTCTAAAGAATACCATAAAATAAAAACAACGATCAAAATTATCCAAAAGTTAGATTATTACACATTTTAATGAGTAATAACTATCTAATAAATACCGGTGATATTAAAGCATTCGGATATTTCAATTTTTAACTTTATATTTTTATTTTTGTGTTACAAACTTGTATTTTCCAATTATTTTTATTCTTTATTTTAAATATAAGTTGAAACCCGTCATGTTTAAAAACGTCATTATCTATCATTATCTAGTCTCTTAGCATAGCTTTCAAGTCTTGGTAATGCGACAATTGTGACTTCAGTGCATTTGCTCAATTTAGATTTAGATGATATTTTTTTAACTTTTGAAAAAATTCGACGAGTAGCTTGATATGTTAAGCGTCCTCGCCGCCGCATAAATTTACATAGCGGTGGATCACAAGCAATATTAATGAGCGGATCGAAGAGGATCGCTAAAAAATTGTTAGCTAAAATTAAAAAAAAATTTTTAAATAAATTTGAAAAAAATAAAAGTATAAATAGATATTTTAAAACGATTTTTTTTACCTAAAAGCCACATGTTTGCCGCCGCACTTGCTAATAATTCGACATTAAAGAATAATCGTCCGTTGTTATACATTTTACATTCATTTTTCTTACCAATTCCCAAATGTCTTTAATTATTTAAATTGTTGATATACATATTAGAGGTGTACCAGAATTCTGATTTCCAAAAAATGGGCAAAATTTCGGATATTTTCGAAAATAAAACAAAAATCTATTTTTCTAAAAATTATGAAAATTTTCTAAAAATTTCCGATTTCCGTTTTTTGAGGTTTTCGGCCGATTTTTTCTGATTTCCGAAATTTTAGAATCATTTCCGGTACACTCCTGATACATATCCATTAGATGTCTTTAATTACACACACCTTAACATGTTTAATTTGCATAAAGCTATGATTAATATAATAAGAAGTGGGCTTTTTGATACTGTAAATGTAAGCAAATTCCAGGCTAAACGTTGCATTAATAGAACGTTGCGTTGAATAGCTAATGCATAAGAGTCTGCATGAGATGTTAGATTCAAAGTTCCGCTAGAAGGCAACGAATTTTTGGTCTAAAAATATATGTATTTTTGTAAAAAAATAAGATATATGGCGTAAAAGTTCCCGCATTAAAAAAAACAAACTATTCAGAAGTATGAAACATAATAAATCTGCAGAAGTAAACAAATAATAGCATTTATTAGTTCAATGACTAAAAACTCGTGAAAAAAACTTTTGCGTCATTCTATATATCATATAAACAACCTGTACATTTTGAAGTGGTGACACTTTTACGGAATTTCGAAAGTGTATCCTTAGCACCATAATTAAATAGCCAAAAATAACAAGAAAATAAAGACAACTAAGTGCAATGGTCAATGCAAACACGGTCGGCCATTGACATTTCTCATAGTCACAGCTAATTAATGCAGTTTCCGGATAAAAAAGTGTTGCGGCAAACATTCCAATTAAAATCTAATAAATTTGTAATTTACTTTAAATAAAAACAAATTTAGTTATAAAACTTATCTTAGAAATATATTTAAATAAATGATCAGTTAAAAGTGAAATTCAATTTCTATTTTATTTTGAAAATATTTCTTTTGCTTTTTTAATTGACGGTTATAAATAAAAAATACAAAAATGCACATACAGAAGCACCGCAAGATATAATCCAGATGACAGCAATGACAACGAGAGTTCGCGACATTGTAATCTGGGCTCGGTAAAAAAATGGGTTAAGCACAGCTACATATAACATACTCATCATCGCTAAGTAAGTAAACGTGAGATTGAAGAAAAGTAGCATTGATACTCCGATGAATACCATCACAGATACGTAGTTGAATACATTTAATTTCCAAGCAACGAGTACGATATAGAATAAACACAGCGCGATCACAGTACATATGGATCGATTAATAAGAAAGGCATACCGTTTTCGGGATCTAATATTAATTTTTATTTATTAGTCTAAAAATGTTTTTTTTTAATTTTTAAATTAAACTAATTTTCGCATAGCATTTAATATATAGGTTTTAAAAATTCAAAGCAATCTTTTTGTATACGAAAAATGTATTGTATAAAATTTTATATTATTATTATTTATGTTGTTAAATTATAGAATAATTTTTCAGTTAAAAAATTTTTTAAAATATGTAAAATAACTCACAAGGAAAGTCCATTTTCGGGCCGACCGATCTCAATATAACGTACACACCATTAAAAAGAAGGCATTTTTCTGCCTACAATGAAATAATTTCGACGTGGTAATTAAGCAGTATAACTCTTTTACAGACCTTAACAGTAATTGCGTTTGTATTTAATTTTTTTTGTTATGATTCCATCCGTTGTACAAGTACCAGTAGCTACTGCGTCCGTGCTTTCCTTTTTTCCTTTGAGTTCGAATTTTCTTTTGAATCTGGCGACATTTTTGTTTTTCGTTTTTTTTAGATTTAAATTTTTGTTTTTGTTTAGTATATTCTTTATTTTAATAAATTTATTTTAATAATTAATAAATCAATGAACGTGGTTATTTATAATGAAATGATTAAAGCATAGCTTTAATCATTTGCTCACAATACGAGCATTTGATAAATGACATAAAGGAACAATTCATGAGGCAGCAGCGTGCTGACAATTTATCCTCTGATGTATTAAAATACGGTGGCTCTAGGTCAACATTATATCAGGAATACTGTAAAACTGGACGAAATAGCGGATTCTAAAATTGGAAATACGAGTTCTAAAACACGCAACAAATTCTCCTATTAATGGATCACGAATCCCGGCTCATTCGACATTGTGTAACTGTAAATTCAACGAACGAAGGCTTTGAAAATCCGGAAAAAAAGACATTAAGCGGCCGATAATTTGCAGTTGCACCCGCTGGGATATTTTTGATAACAACAATTTTTCCTTCTGGAACCAGAGCCTAAATAGAAGAGTAATTTTTGAAACTTGACCAAGAATCGACGATGAGCAGCAAATTATGCAACATGTGACTGAATCATTTACAGTATTACCGTCATCGACGATTTCGAAGTCCTCATCGTTCGTATCGAACTAGATACATATATACATATATGTGACTGTGTACAACAAAAAAGGCATACTTCAATTTGGACATGTTCTTCGACTTCGAGAGAACCTCTTTTAGCTCGTTGAGTTAAAAGAAAACGGATATTGCCGGCAATCTTGCGGACAATATTGTGAAAGAACGGCGGTTATTCCGCCTTAAAACCATTCTGAAAGAGTTGGTACGACATTAGCTGCGGAGAAGATCATATTTATGAACTGACGATAAAGCAATGTTTTTAAAATAAACGAAAAACAAAAGTGTCGCCAAAGCGGATCCGAATTCAAAGAAAAGAAGGGAAGCACGGAAGGACTAACCATTAAGCTACTTGTGAAACGAATAAAATCATAACAAAAAGAATTAAACACAAACGCAATTACTGTTAAGGTCTGTAAAAGAGTTATATTGCTTAATTAGCACGAAATTATTTCATTGTAAGCAGAAAAATGCTTTCTTTTTAATGGTATTTATGTTGTGTTGAGATCGGTCGGCCAGGAAATTCCCTTGTCAGACTGCTCGAGTCCCCCATTCTCAAAAATTCTCAAGATGGTATTTTTGAGATCCCCAATTTATGGTCCTTTGTCGCCATATTATGACTATTAAAGGTGTTTAATTTTAAAAATCCAAAAAATCTAAAAACAAGCAGACATCTAAAATATAATATGGGCAGAAAAAAAATCATTGAGTTATTTCATTTTTAAAAAATTTCAAAGTTTAATGGCGGAAAAACTATTAGGGTTTTCGAAAAGAAACCGCGTTTTGATCCAAAAACAAAATTTATTATAAAAACAAAATTACAACACTTTAATCCAAAAGGTATTCTCCATTATTATCAATGACTTGTTGCCAACGACCACGCAAAGAATGGATGCCTCTCTCGAAGAACTCGGCCGGTTGTGAATCGAAGTAGTTGGATACCAAAATCTCGACTTCTTCGCGGTTTTTGAACTTTCTCTCAGCCAATGAGTGCTGCATCGACCGGAACAAATAGTAATCAGATGGTGCCAGATCTGGGCTATATGGCGGATGAGGAAGAACTTCCCAGCCCAATTCCTCGATTTTCTGCGAAGTGATTTTTGCGATATGCGGCCGAGCGTTGCCGTGGAGGAATTTCGTCGACGCCGTGTCCACGCCTTGTCGCCGTAAGGCTTGGTCAACGCGGCTCAATTGGTCTTTGTAGAGGTCCGCCGTAACCGTATGACCAGAATCCAGAACCTCAAAATACACCAAACCTTTGCTGTTCCACCAAACACAAAGCATAACCTTTTTGCCGTGTATGTCCGGTTTTGGAGTCGGTTTTGGCGCCTCACCGGGGTCCAGCCACTGCCGCTTTCTTGTGGCGTTGTCGTATTGGATCCATTTCTCATCTGACGTAATGATTGTGTCGAAAAAACCGCTGTTCTTAGCGCGGCGGAGGAGAATTCCGGCCATTGCCACTCTGCTTGCTTTGTTTGCATCACTCAGCTGATGCGGCACCCACTTTCCGGACCTGTTCGTCTTGCCTATTGCGTGCAAGTGGTCGGCAATGGTCGTTTGACCGCAACCAAACTGTTCTGCCAGCTCTCGAATTGTTTGGCATGGATCCGACTCTATTGCTTCCTTCAACAGGTCATTGTCGACGACTTCAGGTCGATGTCCATGTTCATGATCCTCCAAGCTTTCGTCGCCACTTCTGAATCGTTTAAACCACTCCTGGCATTGACGTTCAGACAGGGCTTCCTCGCCAAATACTTCAAATAGCGCACGATGAGATTCAGCAGCCGATTTGCCGTGCTTAAAGTCGTACCACATGCAAGCTCGCATTCGAAATTTTTGATCAGACATTTTCTAAAAACTTTTTTAATAAAAAATCAAAGTATACATAGACAAGTTATATATCAAACGATGCGCAAAAAAACGCTCTATCTGATAGATAAAACCAATTTACAAAATCTTTTATTATATGAGAAAAATAAATAAACAAATCCAACCGCGGTTTCTTTCCGAAAACCCTAATACTTTAAACCTAATATATTTATAAAGCTGATACCCATTTCGACCTCGAATTATTAACGTAATAACTAGCCAGATGAATGTAATATTAAATAAAATCCCGAGCAATGATAAAATTAATGGAATAATGGCAAAAAAGTAACGTCGAAAATCCTTTGCAACATGCATCCACTATATAAAAATAATATATTGGATCGGCCGAATGTATTTTCCGATTTTTTATGGAACGGCTAATTTTTAGATTTAATAAAAGTTTTTGTAAAATAACTTTATATATCTGAAAAGAATATAATGATACAAAAATTATTTGTAATAACTATATTTTTGAGGCAAAAATTTATATTTATTGAGATATGTACCAAAATTGAAAAGTGCCGAATTTGCAATAAAAACGCACTTTTTGAAGCAACATTTTTGGAATTAATTTTTTAGCTTTTTTTAGGCCTAATTAATACTATCATAGCAAAAAAGAATGATTTTGAAAAGCTCTAAAATTTTCCATATGTCGATGAGGTATCGAGGTACTCAAAAATTTTAAGGTTAAAATGTAACTCGGTTAATATGACAGATAAAAGTCGATACCCTCATCAACAAGAGCCGTTTTGGAACCGCCAAATAGTCCAGTAAAATTGCTTTTTATCTTCCATAACTTCGAACTGTCATAGTAGCTGAAATAGAGGCAAAAACTTCAAGGTTGCAAAAATTTGGCGGTTCAAATTCTTTGAGTTAAATCTGGCCAAGTTTTTTTCAAAGGATATTCATCCTTTTCATGAATGTTGGTCATGAGTCATAGATCATGATGGATAATACCTCTTGGATTAATTGGATGTTGTAGTTTTGTTTTTATAATAAATGTCGTCCCATATAAAAACGGAAAATACTTTCTTGCCGACCTAATACTTTAAAAATTTCAATAAAAAAGTAATTATTTTAAAATTAAGTTATTTAATTGTAAAATTTATTAAGTATTAAAAATATACCTCCAACATGATGCACTCATTTCGATCTTCAAAACCCAATGTACAATTCACATATTTTAAATCATTACATTGAAAAGCTTTGCAGTTTTGAAACACTGAAGGCACTTCACATGCTAGCATTCTATTCATAATAATACCGATAAAGTAAATTAAAAAGAAGTGATGTTATTTTTGCTTAATTATATACATTTTTCGATACGAATAAATTAAAAAGAATCTACAATAACTAAAGATTTAAAAAAATATTTAATAGATATAAGCATTTTTTATTAATCCGAAAGTAAGTGCTTTTGCTGTCTTATTGAAAAAGCATTTATCGGTATCAAATAAGATCATATAATTTTTATCTATGGCTATAAAATACGCAAGTTAAAGATTTAAAAATTTTTGATAATCGTCTCTAAATTTTTCTTCGACCATATTAGCAGGTACCAAAAGATGTTTTTACTTTAATGTTATGACTCATTATTAAATCTCGTAATAAGGAATTCTGTTAAACAATAAATGTATTTATTTCATACATATGCACAAAATAAATAGTACATGAAAAAAGAACGTAAAAATTTGAATGAATGACTCTTTCTTTCATTTTTTAAAACTACGAATTATCGAACGAAAAGGGACAACTTCCAAAAAAATAATAAAAAATAATAATAGTTGAACACAAAGGTTTAATAAAATTTCGCAATTTTTTGGTTAGATTAAATACAAAAAAACCGTCAATGAAATTTGTTGTGTTCCGACGCGATTGTTTGTACTTTTTTTGTTCCAATTTTTATCTTATCTTATTCTCCGTATTTCTTTGTACAAGTCTGTAAATTTTGATGTTTTTATGTGCTTATTTAGTATTTCTTTTAGAAATGTCAAAACAAAGTGCTCAAATTTTGGCGTTACACAAGCTGAAAAAACGCAACTGTGAGATAGCGCGTTCCCTTCAAATCGACCCAGCGATCGTTTGTCGCACTATCAAACGATACCAGAAGCTTGGTCACGATGGCCGCCGTCCAGGAAGCGGTAGAAAGCGCACCGTTCGAACCGCTGAACGTCTTCTTCGTCGCCACGCACCTCTTCAGTGGGACAAAATCCTTTTCACGGATGAAAAGTTGTTCACTGTCGAACAAGCCCACAATCATCAGAACGACAGAAGCTGGTCCGCAGGGACTCCTGGCACGTCTGCCATCGTCGAACACCGTCAAAATCCCGCTTCAGTGATGGTCTGGGGCGGAATTTGCGCCAGCGGCAAAACCCCTCTGGTTTTCGTGGATCAGGGGGTCAAAATCAACCAAGAAGTGTATCGCCGCAACATGCTCGAGGCATACGTACTTCCGTGGGCCCAGCAGCACTTCGGAAACGGCCATTGGACATTTCAACAAGACTCGGCGCCTGCTCACAAAGCGAAAATCACTCAGGACTGGTGCAAAGCTCATTTTCCAGACTTCATCACATCGTCGGAATGGCCGCCGTACTCGCCGGATCTCAATCCGATGGACTACAGCATTTGGTCCATTTTGGAGGCTAGGGCCTGTGCAAAGCCCCACAAAAGTTTGGAGGCGCTAAAGTTTTCCTTGCGTCGGGAATGGGACCGATTGTCGCCGAAAGAGGTGCGTGGCGCAGCAGAAAATTTTCGGAGGCGTTTGGTGCTCTGCCGAGACGCACAAGGAGGACACTTCGAAACCAGCTGAATATATTATAACCAGAGTAGTCTATTACTGATATTTCTTGTTGTTTTTTGATTTTCATCGTTAATAAAGTTGTTATTGGAAATAATGTCATTGACGGTTTTTTTGCCCCACCCTGTAATTGATAAAGTCGCAATTAATGTATCTTTCTACTTGTCTGATTCTAATTTTAATTTATTTTATTAATTATAAAATAGAAAATACCACCAATAGGGTTTTGTTTTGTTAAAAATAAATGTTAATCACAATTTATCCATAAAATTACTTTTTTATGTTTTAAATTTAAAAATTTGAAAAAATAAAAAATTTATTAAATGTAAATTATGCAAATGACTGTTTTTTTTTATAAAAAATGAAAAGTTTTTATTCTAATTAAAATTTTTAAAATTTATTTAATTAATAAATAATTTATGAACAGGATGTTTCATTTTGGGCGCCTGATTTGTTTTTGTTATAATTTTTTACTTTTTAACAAAATTGTAAAAATTTTTTTACATTCAATTACAACTCCTTGAAAAATTTTTTTGATACCAAACCTGTCCATATTGATTGGTTCCGATTTAAAAAT
The DNA here is from genome assembly GCA_024678965.1 of Bradynema listronoti. NCBI lineage: Eukaryota > Metazoa > Nematoda > Chromadorea > Rhabditida > Allantonematidae > Bradynema > Bradynema listronoti. The sequence goes on from JANLNO010000002.1 coordinate 7,105,042, forward strand.
TGTATATTCGTCTGAACTTTTTTGCCATTTTTTTCAAAAATATAAGCAAAATCATTAAAATTTGTAACATAATGATGGACACATCTTAATCATCAAGCCTATATTAAATGATTTTGACATTTTGGTTCAAAATGAGGATAAAATCAATCATAATGAACATTATTTAACCTATTAAATGAAATTTTAGCAAAATTCAGATTGAAAAATTGAGTCAATTTTAAATCAATTTTATCCATTTTTTAGCTTTAAAAATAGTCTCAAACGAATATAATGAATCGGAACCAATATGAACAAGTTTGATGTCAAACAAAATGGCAAAGCTTTGGGAATTGAATAGAAATTTTTTTTACAATTTGGTTAAAAAGTAAAAAAGTTATAACAAAAACAAATCGGGTGCCCAAAATGAAACACCCTGTATGTGAATAATAAATACCTATATGATATTTCAATACCCATATAAATTTCAATACAAATACAAAAATACAAATACAAAAATAAATCTATAAATCAAAATTACAATTTTTCTGTTGGTAAAGACAGTTAAGAATTGTAGATTTTAGTTTTTAATCACACTATTTGTTCATGGTTTTACATCATGGTCTTTTAACACGGTGAACTTTCAAAAGTTTAGTTTTAAAATTAAAAATTAAAAGATTTTGCAAAAAATTTCAATATTTTAAAATTTTATTTCAATAATTTTTTTATTGTTTTGCGAACAAAAATCGTAAAATTTTAGTTTACAGGATATAATGTAAGTGGTAAAATTTAAAAATTTTTATTTAAAAATATTGATATTCAATTTAAATAATGTTTTCATTCATGTACATATGCATGTAAAATGATTTGGCAACGTTAAAGATAAAAATAAAACAAAAAGCGAACTTTTGCTATTAAATTTAAGATTTGATTTTTTTTAAATGTAAGAAAATATAAAAATTGGAACGATTTGGATGCAAAGAAAAAGACAACATTAATCCATACTTATGTGAATATGTGATTTTAAACGAGATTTAAAAAATAATTTAGTAAACAGATATGATTTTATGTATGTATTTCATAATTTTATAAATTTTTCTATATTTATAGAAAAATTGTCATCATATGTAAATTATTGAGCTGCAAATGTGTAGGAGTGAAAAAAAAAAATTTTTACATAACATTTAGTGGACCATATCATTAACTTTTAATGTCAGAATATTTATTAACGGAAGATGAGCGACTTACGTTCGCAGGTCGTGATTTTAATATAAAACACGTCGAGGCAGTTGGATCGGCATCTGGTGGGCGGCTATCAGATGGATTTGCCGAATATGTCCGTAATGTTTTCCATCCAAAACGACTCGAAGTGGCACAACTTGAAAATAAAACAAATCTAGGTAAAATCTCTAATGATTCATCAAAAATAGACGAGCTAAATTTTCTTCCAAAAACTGGCATTAACTTCGAGGCACTAACAACACCATCAAAAAAATATAAGGAAAGCACATACACATCAACGCCAATAAGTGACACTTTCAATTTTGATGGATTTGGCACTGTAAGAGAGTTAGCTCCACAAAACATTAGTGCAATTACCATGTTACGAATGGAAAATAAACTGGGAAAAGAAGCCATAGATGATTCATGTAGATATTTTTTTTTAAATTAATTATTTGCTTCCATATTTACTAATATAATTTTTAGTAGACAAGATTGTATTAAAAACTTCCTTAGAATCAATTTACGAGGAATTGGGAATTAATAGAATTACACGAAAGAACTTTTCAAATTACCCCGTTTATACTCCCAAATCTTCACGTGAATATTTAGTGCAAAAAAATAGCTATGTAAATCCACTATCTTCAACATTAGATTCATCTTTAAAACAACAAGTATGTATTCATATTATCAATTAAATTTTTATTTATTATAAGCTTAATGTTTTGTGAGTATTTAGAATAAATTTAATTAATGATAATTTATATTTCTTAAGACTTTTTTTTGTTTCTTTTGTAAACGAAAAATTACGCCTCAATACAGGATGGACAAAAGATTCACGTACTTATATTTTTCAATAGTAAAATTATCAATTTATAATATTTTTTGATTTTTATTTTATTTTTAGATTCTCCATTATTTTTTACTTTCCATTATTCTCCATTATTTTTGGATTCTTTTTAGAAAATAGTCCCTTTTAGAGAATGTTACAGTATGTCCAAAGAAAGTACTAATTTTAACAATGGTCGCATTATTTTGAACACACTTTTTTAACCATAACTTTTTTAAAAGATATTTTTACAAATAAACATTTAAATGAAAGCCAAAGAAATTTTATATAAGATCATTCAAAAGATTTTCGAAATTTCCGCTTTTAGTTGCCACGCAGGCCTCAAGACGCTTGCGGAAATTTTTGATGATGGTCGCGAGCGTTTTTTTGAAGATTTCGTCCCACGCTTTCTGTAGAGCGCGCTTTAAGGATTCAATTGAGCCATGGTTTGTAGCGCAGGCTTTTTGCTCCAGAATGAACCAAATCGCGAAATCCATCGGGTTTAAGTCAGGCGAGTTAGGCTGCCACAAACTCTTGTCTCACAGATCAATATTTTGCACTTTGCAAAAATTGATGGTGCGCTGAATGTGCCGGTGCCCAGTCTTGTTGAAGAGTCCATCGCCTGTTTTTGAAATATTCTTGTCTCCAAGGGACTATGACGTTCCTCAGAATGCGTTGCTGGTAAATCTCGGCGTTGATTTTGGCTTCGCGCTCGACAAAAACGAGCGGCGTCTTGCCATTTTCGCAAATGCCCGCCCACACCATGATGGACTTCGGAAAGTGGCGACGCTGAACCGGGCTCTTTTCTAAAAATTCATTGTTAATCTGAAAGAGCAGAAAATTCTGTACAAAACCTGTCGAATTTTGAAGAAGCTGGCGGTCGTTCTGACGATTAACAGAACGCTGAATTTTGAACAATTTTTCATCGGTGAACAGAATCGACGTAAATTTCTTTTTTTCCAAAAGACGCTACGCGTTTTTGAACAGTACCCGTTACATACGATCAGTCAAGTGATGACCCATTTCCAGCTTATAGCTACGAAACTTTAGCTTGATTCGAGCTATTTTTCGGATCGATTCGCGTCCAATCTTCATTTCTTTAGCTAATTTTTTCAACGATGAATTTCGATAAATTTGGCAACGCAACTTGTTTAGGTACTCAGGAGTCGTAACGTTACTAGATCTTCCACTGCGGCTTCTTTCAGCGGTCATACCAAACTCCTTGTAACGATTAATGGCTTAATAAACGGTTTGTCTGAAAATTCCCCGGCCCTTTGCGATGTTTGGCGCCCATATTGAACAGTTGAGCGACCGAAATTCGCTTGTCTTTCGAACTCATTTTTTCAAAAAGTAAAATCGATAGCGAAAAACAAATAAGCATAGTTTGTACAAAATTTTACGCGCTATAAAATAGAGTGTAACTTAATGATACAATATACCAAAAACTGTACTAAAATTTAAATTAAAAAAATGTGTGCAAGGACTATATTTTTAGGTCACCCAGTAATATATTTGATTTTTAATAAAATTTAAAAATTGGTCTTTTAATTAAATTCTCATATTTTTTACAAATGATAGTAAATTTTCATTAAAATTAATCAAGTTAAAAAAATTTTACAAGTTAATTTCAAAAAATAACATTGTAAATTTTCCGAATTTCGAGTAAAATTTTTTTAAAAAAGTTAACGTCTTTTTAAAAATTGATCTTTTTATAAAAAAATTTAGATTTATATGTAAATAAAATAATGGAGAATTCAAAAATAAAATAAAAATCAAAAAATATTAGAAATTGACTCTTTTATAGATTGTTAAAGTTGAAAAAAAAGTCCGGGAACTTTTTGTCCACCCTGTATAAAATAAAAACTTTGAGTTTTTTGAAATTAATCTTAATTAAAAAAATTTTTGATTATTTTGTATACACAGAATAATTTTAGGATTCTTATAAGTCATATCGCGAAAAATCTGATGAAAAATGGCGAAAATCTAACAGACAAATGTTAATTGATTACAAGGATTTTGATAGGTAGGACCACTACCATATGATTTAAATTAAATATGCAAAATATTTAAGTACATAAATAAAGACGGTAATATTTGTGTTAGATCTGAATGAATGAATGAATTTTGTTCATAAAAATTAAAAAATAAAAACGAGACACAATAGTTAATTACATTTTAAATCATAAAAATATTGTTTTACTTAGTTCACCACTCTCGCCGTATATGTACCGAGATCACAATTATGTACAATCACAGGATTCACGTATTGTCGGTTCAAATTTTGTGCAGGTGACAACACGGCCTAGAGATCGTTTTCTTGATAAAATCGATGAAACACTTGCAAAAGTACGATCAATGCCACGATATTAAATAAAAGAATTGATTATAAGCTACTTTATCTGAACTACAAATGAATAAAAAATTTTCTAATTTTTAATTGTTATATTATGCATTACATAAATATGCTAAATTCGAGTAAATAAATCCGTTCAAAGAATTTTTGAATTTTGACCTGGCCTTTGTTCTGTTATAAACAAAGTTGAGCTCAACATTTTTGAATTGCAGCTCGGGCGTGCTTTAATGAAGGTGTTCATTAAATTTTATGCTTAACCGACACAAAGTAACAGAATGAAGGCCAAGTCAATATTCAAAAATTCTTCGAACGACCATGTCTTATTTACTCGAACTAAGGGTATATATTTTTTAATACCTATTTATATTTATATAATTAAATATTTAGCCAATTTACACTTTATTTATTTGACTTAAAAATGGTAGAAAGACATTTGCGGATTTTTAACTTTAAATAAGATTTTGTTATCTTTAAATAAGATATTATTTAATAGGTCTATTCGATTTGTAAATTTTTATATTACGCTATTTAAAATTATACAGTAGATACAAAGCTTTTTTATATGTTAAATATAGAGTTTTTATCAAAAATTTTAATTTTAATTTTTCTTAAAATTTAAAAATTACAAATACTTGAAATGTTTAATTTTTCCTATTTTGCATAATTTTATTTTGCTAGGCACAAAATGAAATAATTTATTCGACACAAAAATAGTGAAAAGGAATAACAAATGAGCCAATTATTAGAATAGTGTAGAAGCGGGTACATCTGTTGGCACGCATCTAAGTATGCTTCCATATGCTCGTCGGCACATAAATATGTCGTCATCTAAAGTAAATCTTATTCAATGTGCAGCATATTTTTTCGAGGTTTTTTTTTATATAAAAAATTGTAAAATTTTACAATTCATCTCTAAATTCATTAAAACTATCTTGGAAATTTTTTGGCATTTCTTTTTTTCTTCAGAAAACATATTAAAAATAGAAACAATTTAATTGATGAAAAGCCTAACCCAAAAAAATATGTATATATTTATTATTTTTGCGATCTTTATTTTTTTGATCTCCTATCTTTACTTATCTTATTGTTAGCAATTTTATGCAAAAATACCTATTCTCCTTTGTACAAAAATGTTTTTTATAAAATCTTTTTTTGCATCGACTTACATTATGTTACATTATGAAACTTAGTTTTCCGATTTGGCAAAAATAATAAAAAAAGTTAATTTGCTTTATAAATTTTAGGAGCGATTTTATTTACAGAGTGAGTAAAAAAACTACCTTTTCTTCTAAATTTCTTCGCTTTTTCTTTCAACTTTCTTTGATTTCTAATGTAATAATTGAATACTTTATTAAAAACTAACGACAAATAACAATTACCGGTGATTACTCGAAATGCGTGAAAATTGCAAGAGAAATCAAAGAAAATTGAATAAAAAAGCGAAAATTTGAAATAAAAAATAAAAAGTACAGTTTTTTGACTTACTCTCTATATGTGTTTATTATTTAAAGTTTGAGGAAGTATAATGTTTTAAAAATACATTTCCATATTGTCATAATCAATTTAATTTCGTTAAAAACTATTTTAACAGACATGACTCAATTCTCAAGGGGTGTGTTAAATTATATACTATTTTAACAGACATGACTCAATTCTCAAAGGGAGTGTTAAATTATATTTGAATGAATTTCTTTTACAAAATTGAATTTTTGAACTAATTTAATTATTAAGATGTATACATAAATAAAAAATTTGAAAACTTTTTTTAACTTTAATGATTTCTAAAAAAACCAATTTTTAAAGTTATTTTTTTATCGTAACATTATTTTTGGACTAATAATGGTAACATATAGTTAAATTTTTTTAGAAAACAGTCACTTTTACAAAATCTTATAGTAATTCTAAAAAGCACAATTTTTAGGAAAACATTATTTGTTACATCTGATTTAATTTTTACAAGATTTATTATTATATTTAATTTTTAATAAATTTGTTAAAATCTTTTTGCTAATTAAAACTTTCATTTTTTATATTTAAAATATGAAATATTCTTAAAATTAACTAAAAAATTTTACAATCAAATTTTAAAAATATATCATTTTAAATTTTACATGTGAATAGATAATAAAAAAGAACATTAAAAGTTTGCTTTTTACAACCTTTTAGAGATGAAAAAAGACTCATGTAACATCTTAATAATTAAATTATTTTAAAAATTTATTTTTTTGTAAAAGAAATTCATTATAATATAATTTAACACCATATAAAACCTCTTTCTTTTTTTAAAGTTTTTGTGCCGATTAAATGAGTCTTTTAATTCTTTTTGTATCGTTTCATTTTTTAAAACTTTCTAATAATGTTTATTTCTTTTCGTGTAGTCTAATAATGGCGACACGCAGTTTTCAAGATTAATATTAATCTAAGCATCCAGCTATAATATTTTAAAAGAAAAACAAAAAGGATAAAATGCATTTTCTTTACATTTAGCTTGAAATACTCAAATTCATGAAACGTTCAATTTATTGCCGCTTCAAATTAAGTACTATTTATTTGGATGGAGATTCTTCACGTAATGCATTTTAAAATATCTAACATTTAAAATCTCACAGTTAAGCTTATAAAAATAATTTATTTTAGATTTTTAATTCAACAAAGATAATGTTAATGTAAATGACATCCTATTCATTTAGATTATACAAAATAAAAACGTATATAAAAGACTAATTTTTTACTAAAAATAAAAAAACTCATACGAAAAACCAATGAATCAAAATTTAAATGGAGTAAAAAAACTCACGTAACATCTTAATAATTAAAGCATTTTAAAAATTTATTTTTTTGTAAAAGAAATTCATTATAGTATAATTTAACACCATATAAAACCTCTTTCTCTTTTTTTTTTAATTTAGCAAAAGGAAAAGATGGCTAAAATCTCTACAATAAATTACAATAAATTATTTTGTATTTTTTTGGGATTGTTGGATTTGTTCAAAATTTTTTTTATCTTTGCTTATGAAAATTATTTCGGAACTAAATTTTTTAATTACAAAGTTAAAGAATAATGCATTGCTTATCAGGAAAAAGGAAAAAAGAAAGAAAATTGGAAAATATACCTGTGAGAAAAATTTGTTTTTCCTATATTTGTATTTTTAGAAATTTATGTTAATTACTTTTAAAATGTTTAACATTTCAAAACAAAATAACAACTTACACAATATTAAAAAATAAGAAATATTAATCACCATCTGGAAACATGCCGGGCATAAGCGCAAGACGTGAACGTATAGTATTTTTCTGTGGAATTATATCTGTTTGTTTGAAAAAAGAAGATGACGGTGCAAATAACGCAGATCTTTTGCCGTACCTTGATAGCACCTATATAATATAATATTTTTTTGGATTTTGTCTGAGAACTAATTATTAGGTTGTTCAAAAATGAATGTGGGTTTTTTGAATTTTTTTATATCAATAAATCATTGTGTCACATCCATTTTGTCACCAAAATTACCAATAGTGTTTAAGCTGAGTTGTTCTAATTTAAAGTTAAGATTAAAAAACCACGACTTAATATTAAATTATATACCGCTGAACCTGACGACCGTCCATAACGTGATAAAAGCGCAGAAGCATAAGCACCATCAGTACGTTTTAGTTCACGCATTGCGCGTAACGCTCGGACATATGGACCTACTAAACTTGTTGATGTTTCGTGATCATCGAGTGGTAATTCCATAGAATCTTGTTTTGTACAAAGTATGCCTGCAGTGATAGATAATAGAACTAACACAATTGTGGAAAAAGCAGACGAATTATGGATTTGTATTAACGTCATTTTACAATTTTATATTTCTGCGCCGAGCTGTAAAATCTGTTCTTATAAACTTATAAATAAATCAAAAGTAATAAACCTATGTATATGTTACGGCCTTTTTTGAATTTTACAATCAAACGTAACATACACGCAAAATTTAAATTGAAAAAATTTATGCACGGACTTTCTGGTCATTCTATATGTACATCATTCGCCATGTATGTACATCATTTCTCTTAAAATGTAAAAATGTAAGATTTTAGAACATAATTATTAAAAAATATATTTTTTTTAGATTTTTTTAAAAAAAAAGTAATATCAAAAAAAATTATCAGAATTCAAATATTACTTATGACAGTATTAGAAAAACAACATAATGTGAATTTTTTTTTGAAAAACAGTTTTTTTAGCTTCTGCAAACTTAAGTTACGGAAGAATAAAATCCGCAATCAATCTGAAAGTAACCGAATGAATACATTCATTTAGTAAAAAATATCTTCTAAAATAAAAGAATTTGTCAAGTTTTTTTTATTTTACGTAAAATAACTTTAAATAATTAATGCTCAAAAAGTGAGAATGTAAAAAATTCCGTAAAAATACATGTTAAAAGTGTTTAAGTTTTAGAAAAAACTAACAAAGGGTGACACAAAAGTTCCCGCACACATATTTTTAACAATAATTTTTTTATAAAGCAAAAAAATATAACAACAAAAAATAAATTAAAAAGCAAACGAAATTCTCTACAACTTTCATTTTAAACTATTTTCAAAATTTCCGCCTTCTGATGCCACACAAGCTTCGAGACGCTTCCTAAAATTTTTGACGATGGTCGATAGTTTTTCGTTTGGAATTTGATCCCATGCTCGTTGGAGAGATGATTTCAAAGATTCTATCGTTTTGTGTTGGATAGAGCATGTTTTTTGCCCCAAAATTGACCAAATTGAGAAATCCATAGGATTAAGATCCGGCGAGTTGGATGGCCATAAAGTTTTGTCCCAAACGCGAATTCCATTTTCTTGGAAAAAATTCATTGTCGAACGCGCGGAATGAGCTGGTACCCAGTCTTGCTGAAGCGTCCAAGGTTTACCATTAAAATGTTTTCGAGTCCAGGGGAGTACAACGTCCCTTAAAATTCGATTTTGGTAAACTTGGGCATTGATCTTCACTCCCCGCTCAACAAAAATCAATGGGATCAAATTTCAAACGAAAAACTATCGACCATCGTCAAAAATTTTAGGAAGCGTCTCGAAGCTTGTGTGGCATCAGAAGGCGGAAATTTTGAAAATAGTTTAAAATGAAAGTTGTAGAGAATTTCGTTTGCTTTTTAATTTATTTTTTGTTGTTATATTTTTTTGCTTAATAAAAAAGTTATTGTTAAAAATATGTGTGAGGGAACTTTTGTGTCACCCTGTATAATCAAAAACCAAAATCACTAAGACTTTTTTGAAAAGCAAGTTTTTTTATATACCATAACTTCGTGATTACTATCAAATATGATATGATAAAATATAATAAAACGAAGCATACAAGGTGACCACAAAGTCCTTGCACACATTTTTTCAATTTAAATTTTAATACAGTTTTTGGTATATTGTATCATTATGTTACACTCGATTTTGTAGCGCGTAGAATTTTGTACAAACTATGCTTATTTGTTTTTCGCTATCGATTTTACTTTTCGAAAAAATGAGTTCGAAAGACAAGCGAATTTCGGTCACTCAACTGTCCAATACGGGAAAAGTAGCGCCAAACATCGCAAAGGACCTGCCAATTTCCATACAAACCGTCTATTAAGCCATTAATCGTTACAAGGAGTTGGTATGACCGCTGAAAGACGCCGCAGTGGAAGATCGGGTAACGTTGCGACTCCTGAGTACCTAAACAAGTTGCGTTGCCAAATTTATCGAAATTCCGGTAAGTCGTTGAGAAAATTAGCTAAAGAAATGAAGATTGGACGCGAATCGATCTGAAAAATAGTCCGAATCAAGCTAAAGCTTCGTAGCTATAAGCTGGGAATGGGTCATCACTTGGATGATCGTATGAAATGCGTACAGTTCGAAAACGCGTAGCGTCTTTTGGAAAAAAAACATTTTGGTCGATTTTGTTAATCGACAAAAAATTGTTCACAATTCAGCGTTCAGTTAATCGTCAGAACGACCGCCAGCTTCTTCGAAATTCGACAGGTTTTGTACAGAATTTTCTGCTCTTTCAGATTAACAATGAATTTTTAGAAAAGAGCCCGGTTCAGCGTCGCCACTTTCCGAAGTCCATCATGGTGTGGGCGGGCATTTGCGAAAATGGCAAGACGCCGCTCGTTTTTGTCGAGCGCGAAGCCAAAATCAACGCCGAGATTTACCAGCAACGCATTTTGAGGAACGTCATAGTCCCTTGGAGACAAGAACATTTCAAAAACAGGCGATGGACTCTTCAACAAGACTGGGCGCCGGCACATTCAGCGCGATCGACCATCAATATTTGCAAAATGCAAAATATCGACCTGTGGGACAAGCGTTTTTGATCGTCCAAGTCGCCCGACCTTAATCCGATGGATTTCGCCGTTTGGTCCATTCTGGAGCAAAAAGCCTGCGCTACAAATCGTGGCTCAATTGAATTTTTAAAACGCGCTTTACAAAAAGCATGGGACGAAATCTTCAAAAAAACGCTCGCGACCATCATCAAAAATTTCCGCAAGCGTCTTGAGGCCTGCGTGGCAACTAAAAGCGGAAATTTCGAAAATCTTTTAAATGATCTTATATAAAATTTCTTTGGCTTTCATTTAAATGTTTATTTGTAAAAATATCTTTTAAAAAAGTTATGGTTAAAAAAGTGTGTGCAAGGACTTAGTGGTCACGCTGTAGATTGAAATTATTAGCGATAGCATTAACAATTCAGAGAATTTAATTATCTAGTTGAATAAATAATAAAAAAGTTGTGTTTTATTTAAATGAAAGCCCGTTAAATTGACACAAAAATTTGATTTCCACTAATTTTTTATTTAATACCTTGAAAATTGCTTCCTAAAACGAATTTTACCTCCAATTTCAACTAAAAAGTCCAAAATAGGCTTAATGCTTAGGATGAGTTGATCTTTATGCCAGCCACTTTAATGAAAATGTCTTGTTTTTGAAAAAATAGCAAAAAAGTTTAAATGGTTAACAAATTCATAAATCGAAAATAATATTGACAAGTTTGGTGTCAGACAAAATTCTAAAACCTCGAGAAGAAAATGCAAAAAGCATTTTACAATTTGATTAAAAAGTAAAAAAGTTATAACAAAAACAAAACCGGACACGAGATTGCCGCATCCTGTAGAAAAAAGTATAATATGCGAGAGGGATTTTTATTATTATTTACCAATATTGTCCGATTTGGCGCCGGATTTATTTTTGTTGTGACCTTTTTATTTTTTTTTTGATTTTGATATTTGTTTCGTATTATAATTTTTTATAATTTTTTAAATAATTTTTTAAACCTTTTGTCTTCTTTTTAAAAATAAAAGCATTTACATCGAAATTTTTTCCGTAAGGATTAATTTATGAAAGTGTGTTCTATTTTGAACTATTACGACTTATTAGTTAAAAATAAATGTTAAATTCATTGTTGAGGTCAATATTTATTCTATGCGAACTTAGCAAAATTCAAATGGATATTTTTTGTTATAACCTTTTTATAGATTAATTTATCTTTTGAAAAAATAGAAAAAGTTTAGATGCTACTAAAAACTAAATAATTGTCGACAAGTTCAATATCAAACAGAACTTCAAAAATCGAATAAAAATAAAATGACCCAGTTAAAATGACCCAGCAAAACCGTGTCTAAATAAAAAAGAATTTTTGGAAATCAGTTAAAAACAAAAAAAATTGTTACAAAACATCCCTCACGCAAAATTGGGCAAAAAAATTAAAGTGTATTCATTTTTCTTTATTTATTGCCTTTAATAATAAAATTTAGCGATTTTTAAATGCATAAAAAAATTTTAAAACTTAGGTAATTGTGAAAAATAAGCATTTGACAAAAAATATTAACATAATACTGTATATATATTTTTGGAACAAATGTATAAACTAATATAAGAAAAATATAATTTTATATTTTTCTAAATTATGTATATGTTTATTTTCTGCGCCACTTTTAAAGTTTTATTTAAAAGGACGAGAGATGGGCCAAAATATAATTTTAAAATGGAAGGGAAAATGTCAGGTTTGTGACTTTTTTGCTTCTTGCTTAATTTCATCTGATTAGTAAATTCTTAAAATAAAAGGAATGCTAACTAGACAAAGTTAGCTTGACAACAAAATATATGAGCCCATTTTAGCGCATATTCCATACATTAGAGATATAAATAAAAAGATAAAATATTATTGATGAAAAGAGGAACACGTTTACAAATATTATTAAGAATGCTAAAGAAAAAGACAATCTGAGGCACTACAAAAAATAAAATGAATACATTTTATGGAAATTAAAAAAAATTCGATTTTAAATTGTTATGTGGCCACCATAAGATAAAAACAATTTTAATTTAATTAACAGTGTTTTTTTTTTGTTTTGTTACATGCATTTGGGCCCAGTTTTTCCAGGCTATTTTTCAAAAGGCCCAAAATTTTTTTGCAATTTCTAATCACGGATCGCATTTTTAAGAGTAATGTCGATTTTTTTATTACATGATATTTTTATATAATTATTATATTCCTATGGCAAGATTTTTATTGCTTTTAATTTAACAAAAAAATGTTTCAAGAAATTTGTTTGATTTTTTGCTTCAATATGAATAAGATTTTAAACAAAAAGCATAAGTAAAGAAGCATTGTTTTTTAACAGCAAAATTAAAGTTATAATGAGATATCGAATACAAAAAACTGGACTAAAATTTAAAAAATCCCAGTTTATTTATTAAATGAGTGCAATTTTTTCTAGTGCAAATTTGTTAAAAATTAACATTTTATTTTCATTTATTAAAAGATAAAGAAATATGTAAAACTAAAATTTTGAAATTTATTGCACGCAATATAACTTGAAATCTTGTTTATTACTTTTTTAAAAGGCAAATTTTTTTTGTACATTTACAAATGTAGATATCATTTTTTTGGAAAATAGCGACAGATTCTTTTTTTGAAACAACGCCCGCACATATCAACCACATCGACGCAAATTGAAGCCGACAGTCAACAAATTATTTATATTGAAGACGTCATTTCTTGACGGGATTTATGATTTCTTATATAAGTAATACTGTTGTAAATAATATAAAGATGTTATAAATTTATTTTTTCTTAATTATATTCTTAATTTGTTTATGTGATATACATATAATTTAAATAAATAATTAGATACAAACTTAAGTCAACAATAGTAAACACAAAGTGAAGTACAGAAGTTAAAAAATAATTCAACAATAAAAATAAAAAAAATAAAAATTAAAATGTTGATGAATAAAAAGTTGAGCAACAATAAAAAATGGTTGATAGAATTATATTTTCAATGAATCTACATATGTGTGAAAAAATGTACATTTTACCAAAACGGACACCAGCCAATGTAGCATTGGCAAAGATTGTCATTCATTGTTGCCTGTTCGATTAGGCGGTTTACTTGTTCGGCAACGTCTATTTGATGGAATTCGTTAAAGTCTCGACCTAAAAAATAAAATTTGAATAATTTTTTAATCATAAAAAAAGTTGTTATAACATACCGCAAAGTTTTGCTTTTACTCGATTGATGGCCTCATTATCGTTGTTTCTAGTATTTGGTTCAATGCGATTGCCCTGATTTTCCGCATATTCTTCTTTTCGACGTTTATTCAAACCTATATAAGAGTGTGCTCTTTTTTTAATTGTAATTTTTTTATTCGTGAAAAAAATTAATGATCTAATAAGGGAAAAGAATTTACAAGTACAAAACAAATTGGAAAACATGTTGTATAACTGAACGTCAAAAAACCTTCTGTAAGCCGCCAATTTACGACGGGATCATAGACGAATGCTTCGAGTACGGCCAGAATACTATCATTATTGTTACGCAGTAATTGTAAAACTCGCTCACACGTAAGACGATAATTACCTTCGATACCGGTCACTTCCATAGCCTAGAATTACGAATTATTTTTTCCTGAAAGATTTTGTTATAAGCCGTTTACTTTTATCAACATTCGTGTTAAACGAAATGGAATTTTTTCAGGATATTTATCACGAGTCATAGCAACTTCGAAGCAATCGCCAAAATCGATGTGAACAATTTTTCCACTCAATCTGTCCAGCATTAAATTGGATGGATGTCTAAAAAGAATCGAAACTTGATTTTACACATCAAGTAAAGCAGTTGACAATTTCCTACCGATCACCAAGACCGAGAATATAGCCAACCATAGACATACAAGCCATTGAGCGAGTATAATTTGTCCGTCGCTCAAACCAAATTTCCGAACTAAATATCCTATTTTTTAATAAGTTATAGATTAAAATTCATCCCTAAATGAATTTTTTCAAGTTTTTATAATTTTCATTCTCGAGTTTCGTTCACTCACTTAATTTTTAAATAAAATACTTTTTTTCCAAGCTGCAGCTTACTCAAAAAATTAAAATTTTTAATTCATAAATTTTAGTTTTTTATAACATTATTTTTATAAGTTTGAACACATTTGCTTATAGTGCCCTACTTTCGTGATTTCATCCAAAGCGCTTGCTGTAAATCATCACCAGCTGTAGATCGTAAAGTCTCTTCAAATACTTCTACTTTCTGCAAAAGTGTCACCTTTTCAAGATCCACTACCATACGCTTAAAGAAAAAGTTTTTATTATAAGATATTTTCAATTTCGAGAAAGTCTAAATTTTAAAAAAACCTAAAAATGCTCTAAATTACATGTTGTCGAATTAATTGTTAAAAAAAATTCTCAAAGAAAAAAAGTTTAAACATAAAGTCCTATATCTGTTTTTGAAAAAAATACCTGCATTCGCGAATGCTCTTCCGAAAGTACAATCTTCTTTTTCTCACGATAATCTTTAATCAATGCATGTATGGTGTCGCAGCTCGGAAGCCATCCAATAAGACCACTAGTCTGGCTTAGAGTTGTGATGGAGTAGCGTTGAATGCTGATATTTTTCCGGCATGTATCGGGATCGCGAAGAATTAGCGAATTAATGAGGCCGAATAATTGCATAACTCGCTCGTCCTGGCGTGGATCTTCGTGTCCTTTTAACAAGAATGCATATTCCTTGCCATCACTACCATTCATATAAATCTTGCGAGGTCGTTGCTTGCTAGCAATAACCTGAAGATGATGATGAATGGAGACGATCGTAATCGGAGTACTTTGTGGATCATATGTTCCCGGTACCGTAATTTCCAAATTATGAGCGTTGGCAAGCTTTGGAGAGATGTAGTTCAAATCCAATGAAGTAATCATTTTCAATTGACTGCTAATGCGCTTAAAAACCAGGAAGTAGAGTTCCCACGCCGATTGCATTTCTCTAGCATTTCCGGTTATGTGAAACGCTTCGCAATGATCATAAGCGTCCTTCAGCTCCTTGTAATAAGTTTGTATAAACGAATGCTCCTTTAAAGTCTCGTGTCCCTTCAGGATCTTTGCATGAAGTGGTCTCAAAATATTCATCATTTCCTCGGTGTTCTTGTCTTGAAAGTAGAAGCGCGAAGCATCTTCCAACGCCTCATGCCATAATTCGTGCCACAAAATAGCACAACGAATCAACTCGTCGTTGATCAGATTTGCATGTTCGACTAGCACGGGCCGTCGATCCGACATTATCACAAGAAGCTCTTTAGCCACCCGAGAACGTTGTGCATTTCGAGATTTTGCAGCCGCAGTCAACGCATAAATTAGCGCCTTAAATGGAAGTAATTTGAACAAATACAAAAAACTTAAATCCCTTTAACTTATAGTTAGAATAATAACTCCTATGAAATTGAAAAAGAATTTAGATTTTGGAAAATAGATTTTATGATATAATTTCTATAAAATGAAGCAACAATTTAAAGAATAATTTTCTTTTTGATTTTAAAGTAAAAGTTATATTTAAAAAAAAATCCCACCTGAGGATGAACCTTCGATATGTCGATAACTAATTGCTTCACCAATTCTCCTGTATGTTGTTGGGAATCCAAACGAGCAATAAGTTGCGGCATTACTTCCAGCCAGCCTTCTAGCGGTACCAACTTAAGCGAATCGCGAAGTACATCAAAAACCTCCTGTCGATCACCATAATCAAACCACAACATTAAAAGTCGAAGCGTATCGTCCAATCGAGAGCCTTCGGCTAGTTGCATTGCCTTGAAAAAGCAACGAACAGCCTGTGCAGCATATAGCCCGACTAACTGCTGATGTCTTGGTATCGCATTATTTGTCGAATACGGAGAAACAGCCGAGGAATTATTACCACTGGAAACTGCGGCTTGCTCTTCTTTCGTAATTTCGGGACGACGCTGCCTATAAAAAATAATGTTGCCAATAATATAATTTGTTGCTGCCTTTCTTGGCATAATAAATAATAGTTCTCCAAACTCGTAAAAATTCAAGAATTTTCCAAAATTTATTTCAAGTAAGCTTTTTTAGCCAGATTTCAATCTCCTCCTATACATATTTCTATTCTTAAAGATATTAACATACATAATCTGTTCCTCATTATCTGGCATGTTTGTAGCATCTGTTGTGCTAACGATAGGCACATAATCTCCCATTTGTTGCTGATGAACATGGGCAGGACGTGAAGAATCCATAAGATTCGCAGAATGAATTCCAATAGCGTTTGTCGAATAGCCTATGCCTTGGGGATTTGGCGCATATACAAAGCCAGGTGCTGGATGTTTTCCTGGATGTTGTACGGCCATGGGCAAGTATCCTAAGCTGGCGTTCACATTTGCTACACCAAGTATGCCGGCTTGTGGGGCAACAAAACGTGATGCATAGGCGGCATTTGAATTGGTCAAAACTTGTGATGGAAGAAGAGCACCCGCCGGTGCAACGTAACCAATTGGTACTTGTACATGACCTAGAAAGAATTTGTTTGTTTTTTTCTTATTGTTTATTAATGATCAACAAAAAAAACATACCTTGCATAATCGCCGTAAGTGCCGTGTCATTCTTCATCAGCATTGAATTGTTGACGCCGATCGCTGGTGTTGACTGAACAACGGGAACGTGTGACAATTGCGTCGTCGATGTTACTATTGGTTGCGCATTATTAATAATTGTTTTTCCTTGTCGATCGTTCAACACCAAATTATAATAGGTTGTTGCTAGTCGATGCCAGGCCTATATACTCAGAAAAATTAAATCAAAAATTCTGAATGGAAATATGGTTAAAAAATATGGTAATTAAAATATGATAAATAATATTAAAATAATTACCTTATACCAATTGAGATTAAAATTAGTTGCATTAATGTAATATTTCAGAACAGTGTTTTGCTCATTTATTGAAAAATTTCTAAAAAATAATAATAATCATAATAATAATTATTTTAAATCTTTTCTAAATTAACATTTGAATTATTA
The DNA here is from genome assembly GCA_024678965.1 of Bradynema listronoti. Classification (NCBI taxonomy): domain Eukaryota; kingdom Metazoa; phylum Nematoda; class Chromadorea; order Rhabditida; family Allantonematidae; genus Bradynema; species Bradynema listronoti. Next base: position 7,122,742 of record JANLNO010000002.1, read on the forward strand.
GGTTGTTGCATAATTTTCTGACAATTTTTTTTAAGATTTTTCTAAAACTTTCTAGAATGTTCTAGAAACATGCTGTTAATTTATATATAAGGACCACTCAGTAAAGTATTGAACAACAGTTTCAGTATTGGAAATCTTATTTGTTATGGCCGAAAAAACTGCGCTTGACCGTAAGCAGGTTCGCATACTGTTGCTTCACGAGTTCCGCCTGAAACACTCGGCAACGGATGCAGTCCGTAACATATGCAGTTCGATGGGTGAAGGAACCGTCTCCTACCACACCACTGTAGATTGGTTTCGTAAGTTCAAAAACGGCGACTTCAACATCGACGAATATGGGCATAGCGGTCGCCCGGCGGAACTAGATGAATCGCGTCTGCTGGAGCTCGTGGAAGAAGACCCAAGGCGAAGTCTACGTGAACTTGAAGCACTGCTCGCGTCCGACCATACTACCATCGCACGCCATTTGCACCGTCTTGGAAAGGTGTCAAAACTCGGAGTTTGGATACCGCATGAGTTATTGCCATTTCAAGCAACGAAGCGAGTCAACGACTGCATGCAACTTCTCACTTTTAAACATACGTTCGACTGGTTGAAGAATCTGCTCACCGGCGATGAGAAGTGGGTCCTCTATGTCAACCATACGCGCAAACGCCAGTGGCTCAGCACGCACGACAGCGGCATACCAACGCCAAAGGCCGACTTGAATCCCAAAAAGGTTATGATTTCAGTTTGGTGGAACGTTAAAGGAATCGTTCATTGGGAGCTTTTGCCTAGCGGTTGGACAATTACTGCCGATTACTACTGCGCACAATTGGATAGAGTTGCCGAGCAACTTCGTGGAAAACAGGACAGAGTTTTCTTCCTTCATGACAACGCCCGGCCACACGTCGCTAAGCAGACCTGCTAGAAAATTCGAGAACTGGGCTGGACAATTCTGCCCCATCCGCCGTACTCACCGGACCTTGCCCCAACGGATTACCACTTGTTCCTGGCTCTGAGCGATCACCTGCGGGACAAGCACTTCGACGATGAAGAACACCTGAAAAATGGGCTCGCCGACTTCTTCGCATCCCGATCGCCGGAATTCTATTCTCGAGGAATCTTTCAATTACCAATCAAATGGCAGACTGTTGTAGATAATAATGGCGCATATTTCATTTAATGTTGTTGTTTCTTTTGTTCGAAAAATAAAATTAAAATTTTTGAAAAAAATTGTCAGAAAATTATGCAACAACCTAATATAATGTAAGAAATAAAAATAGGCATAACTATTGAGTTGTTCATTAATTATCCGCGGTTTTTTTTCGATTCTTAAAAAATTAGTTTAATTCTGTTTGATGTTTATATTTTGTATGTTGTTAGATAGCTTTTAAATGTATTTTATTTCATGGTTCTACATTTATTGTATCACGGGATATTCGATTTAGAATAATGACTAATCAAAAAATTGTAAGAGCGATTTTACGTAAGCTATTTGAACAAGATTATAAAGTCAGTGCTGCTGCTTGGAAAGTTAATGAAATGTTCAGTCATTATTTGATATCGGAAATGTTAATAATGATGATTCGATACTTAACTTTTCGTTCATTTTATGAGAAGCGCCACTTGCTTCATTATCCTGCTCAAACTGCCTGCAAAAATGTTCTTAAATTCACTTATTTACTCGATATTCCAAATCGAATATCCCGTGACACAAAAGACGTAGAATCATGAAATAAAATACATTCGAAAGTCCTATTATATAAGAGCTATTCAACAACATAAAAAAGTATAAACATCGAACAAAACAATTATTTAAGCATCCGAAAAAAGCGCAGATAATTATGAGACAACCCAATAGTCAATAAAAAAATAGTTAACATTTTTTAATAATCTATCTGTAGAGCAATCTAAAAAAACCTCTGTCGATTGAGATTTTGTTGTTGTTGCTGTTGTTGCTGCTCATATTGCCGCATGTATTGTGCCGATTGTTGTTGACATTGTTCATGAGCTGGCATCGAAGTAACAGACGATCGAATATTGAAAATCGAGGCACCTGGCGGAACAGTGATACTGCCCCGTCGTAGACTAACGCTGCCTTCTGATGGCACGCTTTGCGAATTTGTTATTGCATGCATTTGTGAGTGCCACTCTCCCAATTTCAAATAGCATTTTGCAGTAATACGAGCGTTAGCCTCTAATTTATCCCTTGTCCACATGCGTTCACGACGTCTTCGATCAATTAGCCGATGTAACATTGCAGTCATGCTCTCAAGACTAGCAAATGCTTCTTTGCGTTGTCCTGAAAATGAATATTTCTTTTTTTTTTGATAAAAGTAATAAAGATATTTATGCATCTGTGTTAAACACTGGTTATCTATATATATCTATAATAAAATTTAATTTAATTTCATCTTTAATCTCATCCTAAATTCTGTTTTACAAGACGAATTTTTCAATTTTGCCTTCATTCTGTTATAAAGAAAATTGAGTTTAAAATTTTTAAACTACAGCTTTTTTAGTTGTTTTTTTAAGAACGGTTTTCATCGTAAATTTTACTCTAAATTACCTTTCCTTTTTTACATAAAATTAAATTTTATGCTTAACAAATATAAAGTAATAAAGATCAAGTCAAAATTTAAAAATTCTTCGAATGAACGCGCCTTATACACCTCAGGGTATTTAAAATAATTTAACAAACCAAGAATCGTAGTTAAAATATTCTACTACAAAAAAAACTTTACACAAATATTTCAAATGACTAACTTTTTTATACAGTCAAACCTCGATGTAATGACACCCTGGATCTAATGACACCTAGGCTCGGTCCCGACGAAAACCTAACGTAAAAACCTTCTTTCAATGACAGTTATAAGAAATCCAAACCTCGATCCAATGACACCCATTGTGCTCAGCTAGCCATTTTTTTACCTTGGTCTCCCAAGGTAAAAATGCATTGTCTGATCTCAAGTTTAGTAATGGAGACACCGAAAGCCAAGCGAATTCATCTCACGTTAGAGCAGAAGCTGGCGATCATCGAAGCTGCGAAAACGGAGCCCAATCAGTCGGAGCTAGTAAGGCAGTTCACGAAGAAGTGGAAATTCGACGTCAAGCAAACGACCGTGATCAGCATCCCGGTCTCGAAGGACTCCATTGAAGCGGCTCTCGATTCGGGCGTATCAACCAAGCGAAAGAAGCTGCAGCCGGCACATGATTCGAAAAGGGCGGTGCTGAAGTGGCTGAAGCAAGCGCGAGGCCAGAATCTACCGCGATCGTGGTCGAGGAGGAGATTCCTTTCGAAGAGGCCCAGCGCTTAGCGATCACCGTCCGTCGTTTTCTGGTGCAAAACGGCAGCAAGCACGAAGCGATGAAGGCCAGTGATCAGATCGACAAAGAGATGCAAATGCTCCGTCAGACGAAAATGCGCCAGCCAACCATCGCCGAGATCTTTGCCAAGCACCAAGAAAAAGAGGATGAGGAAGAATTGCTGCTTTAAGAATTATGCTTCCCGATTTTATTGCTTCACAAGGTTTTTGCTTCCCTAGTCTTTTGGCGAATAAAGTGCATTGATCGACAGAAATTGAGACAGGAATTCCTCAGTGGTGCTAGCTAATTTCGAAAACCTTGATCTAATGATACCTAGGCTCGATCCCTAGGGGTGTCATTCAATCGAAATTTGATTGTATTTTAATCTGGTTTTAAAATTAATTTATATTCGGTTCTCGACTTTTGGCATCAAACAGATAGAGGTTAATTTTGCATAGCGAAAAAATTCGTAACATTTAAATTATATTAAAATTTATGCCTTCGATCCAGAGCTGTTTGCAGATTGCAAAAGCAAGTTGTGGAGATTGTTCGTCGAGTGCCAAATTGGAAAGTGGATATAATGGAGTGTCCGGCGGGACGTTCAACATCGAAACCAATACATTGCGAGCCATCGAAAGTTTATTCTGTCGACGACACATTGCCGAAAATTTAATCCACATTGGACGCAATTCCGCTTGTGACATTACAAGCGAACTAAAATATATGCATTGAGTTACGTTGTTTTTTGTAATAAAAAAATCCCACCGAACTTGTAGAATTTTTTGCCAATAGGTAATGTCCTGTCGGCATCCCTGTAAACGTCGACTCCAAAGAAGAGATATTCGTAAACGTCGTTCCGGAATAATTTTATATTCAATGGCCTCTTCAAGTTCCGTTAATTGCTGCAAGAGAACGGTGGCGCCGTAAGCACGCTCATAACTCTCCGCTGCCATTGCAGTCAAGTCGGAGTCGAACATTTCGCGAACCTAAAAAATACATAGAATTTAAATCGTATCATTTTGACGTAGTGTCTAAACACACCTTGTATATGTAATTTACGGCGTCCTTAAATTGGTCATTTTTTATAGACAAAACAGCTCGAAGAAAAGCGCCTTCTTGCGTGTTTTGATTTACTTTCTGAACGTATTTTTCCATACTCTCAAAATCACCGGACGCCCAGCTAGCACGGGCTCCCATTTGAGCGATTCGCTGACGCTTTTCCGCCTCATTGAGCGCCGCACTCAAATGAATAGTGCCGGAAATGGTGTCTGGGCGTGCTGGACGCATTTCAACATTACCACCGGAATGCTGAACACGAGAAATTGTGCTAGCTTGTTCTTCCGAATCTAGAAGAGCAGTACGGCTAATATTTTGCAATTCGGACCAACAACCGAGTGCTTCCAAACAACGCATTTGATGCACGATAAGATCGTCCTCATCTACATAAATATGTATTCAATTAAACAAACACGCAATAAAATTGAGCATTCGTAAATATGTAACATACACAAACGAGTGTCGTGAGAAGATTTTTGCTGCTGCTGATTTAAACGCGGCGATTGGGAAGGCGAAGAAAATTCCGAAAATTGGCGTTGAAATTGATTTCGAGAGCGATCAGCGATCTCCGACTGATACATATCGAGGGCCTTATCCCATTCGCCTAACTTTTCGTACCAACGACCCTAGAGAGAATACATATATAAAAAAAAAATATTAAAGTTGAAAAGGATTGAAAATTGCAGTTAATTACCGAAATATCCATTCCCATTTTCTCCGCATACTGAACAACGCCAGCCGAATATTCTTCCAGATTTAGTTTATTTGCGTAGCTAAAAGTTTTTATAGCTAACTACTTGTTATTAAAGCTTGTGCAAATCATATTTTTATAAATTTAGGCAATAAAAAATACATTTTAAAATACGTACATAATCAAAGCTTGACAATCATCCGCATTCGGTTCACTCCGGCGAGCGGAAATTATCTCGAGCTCCTTATATCGCAAAGCCTTCGCATAAGCGCGCGTTTGTTCGGCGCACTTACTTAGCGTGCCGTGAATAACAGGTAACTGCCCCTATAAACTCATAATTAAACTCAGATAAATTAAAGGATAAAAATACCTTCTCGGAATGATCCATAAACTCCGCCAAATTCAATATCGACTGAACCGGCTCGGCGTGAGGACAATATGTTAGCACTTCCACCAGATGATTTAAAAATTCATCTTGTTCATATTCGTTAATCTCTGTCCATACGGACATAAATGCAGCATTAAAAAGGGATCTTGAAGAAAAAGAATATAGCAAAAATAGACATATGCTTTAAATAATAATTTTACAAACTTTGCCAATGGCTCGTACGAATCAGCGAGATTAGCACATGCGCGAATATGCGGAGACGGACTTTGACGAATGAATTGTGTCCTCAATGCCGCCAACCATTGAAGCCAATCATTACGAGAATTATGAGTTTGTATTGCCCAAAAACGCCGTAACTGTTCAATGTTGATAAAATGACTATTTTCACGAGCTCAAAAATTAAAAAATTAAATACAATGACAGTACAAATATGTGGGTGAATAACCAACCGGTATTGGTTGGAAGTTGTTTTTGTATGAACGCACGACTCGCTAAAAAACAAATTTTTAATTGTAAAAGGTTTTTACCTCTAAAAATTCATTCCAAAATGAATAACACTCACATTGTTGAAATTCACCGCGATCATAAAGACGCGGAAGTAGTGGCCCGTTGAAGGCATTTCGATCGGCTGACGTCGAAATTTGTGTCATAAGCTCTAAAAATTCTTGTCGATATTTCGCATCCAGCTTATGTCGAATTATCGCCATGTTAACGCAATCCTTATACACAACAAACTGCTCCCACATCTATAAAGAATATAAGAAAATTGTTGAGTACAATTAATCGAAATTTCTGAAATTACCTGTCGCATAATAAGCTGTAAAAGTTCCATAAGTTTAGGCTGAAGCGGCTTCACAGCCACACAACGCATCCATGTTTGCATAATGGTCGGCGCACGATCCACAATAATTTGCGTACGCGCTAGCAAAATAAGCGTATCGAGTGCAAAAAGTCGAACTTCTTGAGTCGCAAAGCGATCATCAACTACGTAGAGAATCGGCGGTACAATAAGATAAACGTGGGCGCCAGCACATGTTATTACAGAGCGTACGCAGGATAGCGCCTATTAATAGAAATTATATTAGCTTCAATTCAATATGATGTTTGAAAATTTTAATGCAAATTTAAATCTACAAAGTTTTATAAATTACATGTACGACGAGTCGTTTGTTTTCCGTTCGATCATTTTCAATAATTTCCAGCAAGTAAGGACACAAATCCGTTACGTATGGCGCAAAATCCTCACCAAAAGTTTTACCAATTTCCTCCAATAAACTAATTATAATACAACGAAATTCTTCGTCATTCTTGTTCCAATTCCAAGCTTTCTGTAAAAAAAGATAACAGTAAGAATAAAATTTTTAAAAGATAATAGGTTCGCACCGAAGTTAGAGCCAAAATTTCCTTCATATTCGGCTTCAAATTCACACCCACAATTGCAGCAAATTTTGAAAATTGCACGAAAAAAAATTTGCGAAAATCGGGCTTTGAATCTTCAACAACTTTTATGAGACGTGGGACAACCTAAATCAAAATAAAATTCGGAAAGAAAAGCAAAGAGCATATATAGTAGGTAAAAAATTAAAAATTGAATTTACCTGATTGACAAATTGTGAGCATTTTGGTCCTAAGCTCTTGAAAATTTGAGAAATCGCATTTACTGCCTCTTGATGAAGAGACAAAAGCGCCTCATCTTGAATAATTTCTACCAAATTCGCTATGCTCAGTGCTGGATAATATTCTAATAAAGTACATCGCTCATAGTTGATCCATTGCTGAATATCGGATACGTCTAAATTAAAAATGTTTTAAAATAATAAATGTGTTTGCGATTAATCGAATCTCTTACTTTTATGCGATTGGCAATATTTTAACAATAAAAAAAAACTAACCACTCTTGTTGTCATCTGACTCTTTGATGCTTGGTAATGAAAGAGCCAACGTATTCGATTTGTGCGAGTAAATTTTTCCCAAATAAACTTTATGCGTATAAGGATCCAGCGCACCAATAACGCCCATAACTTTCATCGTTAAATGTCGCATCGATGCACTAAGTTCCGTTTTCAAAAGCTTCAGAAATGTGTCAAGAAGTTCTAAATAATCCTTGTAGGGATCGACCACATAGCCGGTGCTTTGACAAATGCAACCGATAGCGCGTAAAGCCGCCTCTCGACGATTCAGGCTGGTCGAGTCATGCAAAAAAGCAATCAATGATGGAAAAATTTTCTCTACAGAATGCACTAATTCCGGACCGCCAATTAGCGACAGCTCGCCAAGTGCATCCATTGCGTTAATTGTCACCTCAACTTTAGATCGTCGATCGTACGAAAGATGCGGTAATAAAGCGGTCAATAGTGCGTTCATGTAAGGACTCATAAATTTCGGAGAATGAACGGCTAGACGAGAAATTATTTTTGCGCTATGCTCTTCAATTTTGGGCACATAGCTATTCATCAACTGACTAATTGATTCCAGCAATTTCTTTCGAAGCTTCGGCAATACCATGGCCGGATTCAGCTCAGAAATTCGCCCCAAAAGACTAACTGCCTCCTCTTGTAGTCGATAATCTTCGTCGGAAAGCGTCATAAATAAATTGCTCAACATTTCTTCTTGTGCCAAATGATAAAGAAAATCCTTTTGCATAGCACAAAAACATTTCAGCACACTAAGACGAACCTCTACTTCTAAAAGAAACAATGTAACAAACAATTTTTGTGTTATTAGTTAATATATAATCGAACTAAAAAAATTGCTCGCCTGGATCGATAACGGCAGTTCGTGCTAAACACTCCAGGACATTTTTTATAAGCGAATGAACCTCAATCTTCTGTTCGTTTTCCGTTATCTCATGAACTTTGACAAATGGCCTAACAATTTCAGCGCAACAATACACTGATGCTAATCGAATTTCAACCGAATCACAAGTCAAATATCCCTTAAAAAATAACATACATGTATTTAAAAATTCAAATAAAATATTATCTAGATATATGTGATACGTAAAGATCCTAGATCTTAGATCAATCTTTCCCCGTTGGAAATAATCTTGAAACTAATCATTTTGCGAGTTTAGATAAGAGCCATCCAGCTACCAAAATCTCAACTGATTTGCATATTTACTTATATTGTTAGCAATATATAATAGTAATTTACTTGTGCAATATAGCGCATAAACATTTGTAGAGCGTGCCGTTGAAAGTCAAACTCTCCAAGAGTACGAAGCGCTAATTTTGTCAATTCAATGTTGTTCGCTTGAATTGGTTCGGTGGGTATAGGTGGTGGAGTCGGTGCGGCAAGTTTGCTAGGTCGTGGCCGGTTCATTAAAAGCATATAAAGTTGTTCCAAGAGTCCATCAAGCACATCGATTGTTAAAATAGGTATGCGCTCTACGACTTCTTTGAGAACCGAAAACTTTCTTTTATTAGGTTGTTCGGAAAGAAATGCGCGTTGCATTTGCCCATTTATTTCTCTGGTACAATAAAAGATTTTATAAAACGGTTTTGTCTATCAGAAAGAGCGTTTTATTCCGCATCGTTTGATATATAACTTATCTATGTTTACTTTGTTTTTTACAAGAAAAAGTGTTTAGAAAATGTTTCAGCAAAAATTTCGAATTCGAGCTTGCATGTGGTACGACTTCAAGCAAGGCAAATCGGCTGCTGAATCTCATCGTGCCCTGTCTGCGGTATTCGGCGAGCCCTGTCCGAAAGTCAGTGTCGACGATGGTTCCAGCGCTTCAAGAACGGTGATGAAAGCTTGGAGGACGAAGAACACGAAAGTCGGCCTCAAGTCGTCGATAATGAAGTATTGAAGTCCGTCATTGAATCGGATCCCTGCCAAACCACTCGAGAACTGGCAACGCACTTTGGCTGCTCAAATTCTACCATCGATGAACATTTGCGCGCAATCGGCAAGACGAACTGGTGCAAAAAGTGGGTGCCGCATCAGTTGAGCGACGCAAACAAGGCAACACAAGTGGCAATAGTCGGAATTCTCATTCGCCGCTGCAAGAACAGCGGTTTCTTGGACTCAATTGTTACGTCAGATGAAAAATGGATCTGCTACGACAACGCAATGCAAAAACGGCAGTGGTTGGACGCTGTTGACGCACCAAAACCGACTCCAAAACCGGACATACACGGCAAAAAGGTTATGCTTTGTGTTTGGTGGAACAGCAAAGGTTTGGTGTATTTTGAGGTTCTGGATTCTGGTCAGACGGTTACGGCGGACCTCTACAAAGACCAATTGAGCCGCGTTGACCAAGCCTTACGGCGACAAGGCGTGGACACGGCGTCGACGAAATTCCTCCACGACAACGCTCGGCCGCATATCGCAAAGATCACTTCGCAGAAAATCGAGGAATTGGGCTGGGAAGTTCTTCCTCATCCGCCATATAGCCCAGATCTGGCACCATCTGATTACTATTTGTTCCGGTCGATGCAGCACTCATTGGCTGAGAGAAAGTTCAAAAACCGCGAAGAAGTCGAGATTTTGGTATCCAACTACTTCGATTCACAACCGGCCGAGTTCTTCGAGAGAGGCATCCATTCTTTGCGTGGTCGTTGGCAACAAGTCATTGATAATAATGGAGATTACCTTTTGGATTAAAGTGTTGTAATTTTGTTTTTATAATAAAAAAATTTTTGACTCAAACGTGCATTTCTTTCCGAACAACCTAATATATAATAATGTTTAGCATAAAAATTTTAAAAATATGAACAACAATATTATTCAAATGTTAAATGAAACACCTCTGTTAATCCGCTAGATAAACCGGTAGCAAATAATAATGAAAGTTTTTCATGTATTTTTTGTCGCATTGCATCCTGTTGTGAGCGAACAAGAAGCGTTAAACATTTGAATACATGTAAATCAATAGGTTTTTTTCTTAATATATTAAAATTTTCTTAAACATCGATATTGTTTAAAAATTATAATAGTAAAATAATTAATTAAATTCTTACTTAGATACGCATTGCTCGATTATTTGAACAATAATTTTGAATATCTGTGTAATTTTCGTTTGCATTTTTTCAGGCTGAGTAACTGCCAACAAACCAATCGTAAGCAGCGCCTGAGGATATTGTTGATATTTATGAGAAAGAGTAATAGCATGATCCAACATGTCCAAAAATGGAACGCTTTCGAATGTCTCCGTAAAATGACATAAACGAGGAAATATTTCTAATAATACCAGCTGACAATTAATAGATTTAGCGATTCTTAATTCCATACAACGCTTTACAATCTAAATAATATAATATTAAAAAAAGCTAAAAAAGCTATAAAAATAAAGAATATTTTGTACTTCGTCAAAGTAAAACTTTTCAGTAACAAGCGCACGAGCAGAACGACTTTCGACGGGTGAAATATTTGATGGCATCATAAGCCATTCCACAGGATTAAGTCCACTAACAGCGCGTGCATTTGTCGGTACATCAAGCGCTTGAAGACGCAATTTTTCGGCAGATGCATTTGCAATGCGTAAAAGCTCGTTAATAATAAGTAGAGCGGCATGTAGATTCTCTTCACGTCGATTCCGTGTACATGTCTCATCGAAACAACGCTGTTAAAATAAAAAATGCATCATGCTTAATTTTTGAAAATTTTATATCTATAAAGCTTGCACTTACTCTATACCATTCATTCTTGAATTTTGTTTCCCTCTGTGATGCGACCGCCAGAGCAGCTTGTAAAGCTTGGATAGCAGCCAGTCGTAAATTTAACTAAATTATATTATAGACCAAAATATGAAAAAATATTTATATAAACTACCTTTGGATCTTGAATCACTTTAAAAATATTATTGAAAAATTGTGGAACACGCTGAAAGAACTGAGCGGATGCGAAAAGAGCCATGTCTCGTGCCAAAATCACAGCAGCCAAAAGACGACTTTCATTGCGTTGTTTTTCTTCCAATTGTTCGCAACATTGATTCAGCGCTTGTTCCATTAATGGAGCGTAAGTTTTGGACATCTTAAATTTTTAGAATAACATAAAAATAGTATATTCAAAAGTATAGATATAAATATTATATTTTATAAAATAAAACAACTCATAAACATAAACCTGAACCAAATAGGCGATGGCTCTAGAGGCAAGACGAATGGTGCTTTCATCACTGCTTGTTAAATTCTTTAGTAATTTTTTCGCGAAACGTGTCATCTGATTATTTTCGTCAGCATTATTCAACTCCACCAAACATGCTATAAATAAGCATTATGAAGTTTTTTAGCGAAAAAAACAAAACAAACCGATTAGAAAAATGCCGGCCTTCTTTTCGTTAGCATCAGAGCCGTTAATAGCATAAAAGATAGCATTCTAAAATATATACATGTGTTTATTTCAGTTAAAATTAATTTCGACTAAAATAAATTTGCCAATATTAAGATCAGCTAAACGGCTAATATTAATATCCGCTAGCTGATATTTTAATATCGACAGGTCTTAGTGTCGAATTTAACATATATATACCGATAATAAATATTTTTAAAAATTAAATTAGAAATCAAATAAAATAGCTTTTTATTGATAAAAAAGGGTCAACGTATTCTTATCCGTTAAAAAAAGTTTACTTCGCCTTGCTCTAGAAGATTATAACAGCGATTAAATATTTCAGGATAAGTTGTACTAAGAATCTGTAGATTATTTATAATTCGATTCGCCTGCTCGCGACTATCAACCGATTGAAGTGAGCTGCTAATCTTCACCATGATGCCCGCTTTGATACTTTAGAGATTAGTCATTCTTAATTAAAAAGAAGCATATACAATTTTAAAAAATCAAAATTATCATTTAAAAAATAATATCGCTCATGACGCTTATTAATATCAATTTTTACCTCATCAAAAATTATTTATTAACCATATATAGCACAATTCAAGAGTAAATAAATCGGAATAATTTTAAATAGTCCAAAATTCAAATGTTAAAAGCAACAAAAAATCAAAGAAAGTTTTTTATAATTATATATTAGTTGACTTTTTTCTTTACGACTTAACGGGTGGAACCACACCTTCTGCCTCTGACAATATTGCCGGTGCCTCTTTCTGCTTCTTCTGCTCCTTTTTGCTCTTTTTCTCAGCTTTAGCACGCGCTTTCTCCTCTTTTTCTTTTTCGGCGGCAGCTTTTGTGGCAGCAGCCGCCTCCTTCGAAACATGGCCGTCCGGAATTTCAATAAGAAACAGCGGACTGCCGTCACCGCGGATCTCGTCGCAGATAAAGTAGCCTTTACGTTGAATTTGAATTATATCACCTTTCTTAATATTGCCAAGTGCCATTTCGCCTAACATATGTTTTCGCACCTAAAAATATAATTGATTAAAAAGTTGATATATTATTATCCAGATTTTAATGTCATTGATGTTTTGAATTTATTTTTTTTTCATAAAAAAAATTTATTTATAGATTAATAAAATGAGTATCAAAAATCATATTTATATTCGTCATATACATATTATCAGTTAAAGAAAAATTAGAATGCAAAACACCCATTTCATCATCTTATTTATCTTTTTGGCAAAAACAAAATAGATTTTAAATGGTTTATTTTTAATCGTATATTTTTTTCAAATCTGTAAAATGTTTTGTATTTTAAACTTTTTTTAATGATAAAATTATAACACAACGATTTTCGACACTCAGTTTTTTCTAAGAGCAGAAATTTGACCGTCATAATGAAACTTGCGCATCTTTGATTTTGAGCCTGATACTAAAATTACCTTTTCAAAAATCAATTTTGATTCGAAATTTAATCCCATTTGAATCTGGCTAATATGAACTATATTTTTTTATTCTAAGCATTATATTTTTTACAATATATAATTATATTACCAAACTATTTCTGTCCACATAGTCTTTCCACTCTTCGTCCTTGTCGAGTTTCGCTTTAGAAATAATATGTTTGTAGTGTGATGCTATGACAGGAATATTTCCAGCCCCATGTTTAGCCGACAACCAAGTTACTTTGATCGTCTTTTTAAAGTCCTTAAAAATTAAATCAAACAAGTATATGCATCAAATTTATTTATTAAAATCATGCAATAAATATATATTATGTATCTTCATTATAATTGTGCAAATATATAAAATTAATTACCTTGTTGTCCAAGTCAAAATTGACGTTTATTTCGGTGATAATACCATCCTCGCGCCTCTTGATATCGTTCACTTTCATGTTTCCCCAATTGATAAATGTCACAACATCCCCGACATTAATCAATTCCGCATCAGCGAGTTCAATGAAAAGCTTATGTGAATGCCATACCTCTTTTTCGCCCACATCAGCGTTCTAAAAAATAAGTTTTTTTTGCGCCAATTATAATGTTCTAAAATTTCAATATTTCAAAAAAAACTTCAACTTATGTAGATATAAAAATGGTTTAAATAATATTTAGTTCACAATACGCCATTTTTGCTCAAAGATTAGCAAAAAAAAAACTTTCTCAAAAAGCTGTAAACGTACCTTTGGATGTAATTGATAATGATGTTTTTCGCATTTAACATTATCGGAAATACGAACAGTAACAAGACCGCCGCCATTTTCGTCGACCTCGAGTGCGGTGTAGCGCGGCGCCACCGGGTCGATGACTTTTTTATTGAAGGCCCACAATTTGTCCCATTCCATTTCAACTACCGAACGGCTCCCACCTTGCGCCTTAATAAAGTCCTTCAGAGCTTCCACCGTCAAACCGCGTCGAATAATGCCGCGAATTGTCGGCATTCGCGGATCGTCCCTATAGTCAATTTATTATATTAGATTGCCCAGAAAGTTTTGTCGGATTTACAGTCAAACCTGTCTAATTGCCCCCCCCCCCCGAGAGGTGCCCAATTAAACAGGTTTGACTGTATGACATTTGTTAAAAATCAACATTATTACAATAATAACAAGTTAAACATTTATATATCGAAATACTCACAAAAAAATAACTCTTGAAATAACATGTAAAATACGTAACAAAATATTAATAAAATTTTATTCATAGAGAAACATAAATCCGACAAAACTTTCTGGACCCAATATTTTTTACTCAAAACTTTTTTTTTATAAAACACTATATATATTTTTCAATATTTTCATGAGATGACACTCTTGTACAAATAATAATTCTTTCTAAAGCCAACCATCCATCGACAATTTTTTCTTCTACTAGCCAAGCCAACTTGCGCTTGCTCATCACCGTGTTCAGCATATTTAGACGAGAATAAGCCCAAATGTGCGGTTTGCGTAAGCCTAACGCATCACATATAAAATAGTACTGATCGTCTCGATCCGTGTATTCGGTGGTTCTAAGCGCGTGTGTTACACCTTCAACACTATCCACAATTGGACAAGCGAAATCGTACGTGGGATAAACGCTAAAATAATACGTATCACCATAAAACTTTTATTTTTTAATATGGTTAAAAAACCTCTTTAATATTTTTTTTTTGATAAAAGAAATAATTTATTTTTTTATAAATTAACGAAAAAAATATAAATTTTATCATAAATAAAAATACTCACCAATATTTATTTCCGGTGCGAACATGACTCTCAGTTTTGCACCGATAAATAGTAGGATCACGTAAAGCACCGTTATTGCTTTTCATGTCAATCTTAATGCGTACACAGCACTCGTGACCACGTGCCGTGCCGTTCAACATCTCGTGCCACAGCTTTAAATTCTCATCTACTGCTAAAAATTATTTATTTTTAATTCGAGCAATTTATTTTTAATTCCATTTTTAAAAAACTGTCATTAGCTTTCTTATATAAATAAATATATTTTTGTGCAAAGCAAAGAAATTTTACAAGACCTTTACAAAAGTGTTAATTTAAGTGACAAAAATCTTCAAACGAGTATTTAGAGAAAGTTTTCAATTTATTCTCAATAACACAAAACTATTTGATTATAAATAAAATTACTAAATTACAATTGTCTCGATTTTTAGACTCTTCGCGTCTCTCGCGCTCCTTACGCATCGTCTCTGCATCCGTATCATCTACGTAAGCCTTGCTCTCCTTGATTAGTTGTTCACAGCATTGGATAATGCGATCAAAGTGATCGGAAGAACGAGTCCAACGATGTGGTTCGATGTGTAACAATTTTAAATCGTGTCTAATTACCTAAATTGAAAAAAATTATGCTTTAAAAAATGAATAAAGCATGTAAAAAGTTGACTAAAAAATGTTGAGCAAAAAAATATTCATTTTTCAATTTTTCAAACTCAACATTAAGATTAAAAATCAAGAAAACAAAAATTCTTCGGAGCATTTTTTGTTAATTTTTGTTTAAAAAAGACATTATTAAATTAAAATTTATAATTAATACATACTAAAAAGTCTTAATATTTTATCTATAAGTATAAAATAAACGATTACATCTTCAAAATGAGCATTTTCCTTAGCTGGATTCGTGTCGTCGAATCGAACAATTAATTCACCATCATAAATTGTGCTGTAGTAATGATTTAGAAGGGCTGCCTTCGCATGTCCAATGTGCAAATACCTACATAATTCAACAATTTCCTTATAACCAATTTAAATTTTAAAAAAAAAACTTGTTATTAGATTCGCAAAATAATAAAAAAAATACCCGCTGGCCTCAGGAGGAAATCGCACAACAACCATTCCCTTTTTGGCGTTTGGCAGTTCAATAAATTTCCCTTCATCTTTGGTTTGCTTGTTTGCCTATATTTCAAATGTATTAAATATCAATTAAATTAAATTCAAAAAAGATTTTGTTGTTTTAAAATCTAAAAATACATTTAAAAACAAACCATTTTTTCGCGAGATGATTGGAAGTTTTCCTTGAAATTCTTAAAATATGTTTTATTTAGAATTAAAAATTAGTTAACAGACAATTCAAAATTTAAAAATTCTGCAAGTATTTAAGTATTTAATAAAAAAAATGAAATGCATATAATTTTTAAAGCAAATTAACATTATTTCAATTTTCATTAAAATAACGTTTTATTCCTGAATTATTTCAATTTCCAAATTGGTTCAATTTTTAAAAAATTGACATTTTATTTTTTGCGGAAATTTAAAAAATTTTCAAATATCAAATTTTTTTTTATCAATAGATTTTTTATACGGTCAAATCTGTCTAGTTGGGCACCTGTCAGGAAAGTGAAAAAGTGCTCAATTAGAGAGGGCGCCCGATTACAGAGATTTTGCGAAAATACTCTAGATAATTTTCCGATGGAAACGTTGATCACCAAAAACGAATAATCTCTATTAAATCAACTCTTTATTCCGCCTGCAGTCAGCTGAAGCGATAATATAACTATCCTAGCTTGTAACTGCTAGCGCAGGTCCTCTTCTTTGTCTGCTTCCGGGTATGCGGCAAAGCTCTTGTGTATGGTTGGCTGGCGCATCTTCTCCTGGCTTAGCTTCTGCATCTTGTCGTCGAGCATGTCGCACACCTTGATTGCCTCGAGGTCGCCACCGTTATTCATCAGGTAGCGTCTGGCAGCGAGCACCCCGCGTTGAACATCTTCGAACGAAATTTCCTCGATTGGTTCCTTCTCGTCTTCGTTGTCTTCCAGCTCGCTTATCTTCATGTCGAGGGAGAAAGCGGAAAGCATCGGCTGTAAAACTCGATTTTGCCACTGTGAGAGGGAACGCGTATTCACTGCTCCGGTTTCGTTTTTACCTTTAGGTTTTCGGAAAGATTGGCTTTTTTTACACTAACAAATTCAAAAAAAAATTTTAATTAATTTTTGTTAAATTTTTTGAAATATGTATTGATATGCAAATACGTGTTTATTGACTCAATTTTTTCGAAATTTCGAAAATATGATAAAATTTTTGATTTTTATTTTTTTCGATTTTCGGAAAATGAAAATTATTTTCGTTGCACCCCTGCTGTACGTGCATATTGTACCTGTTTGTCCAATAAATAAATACATGTGGCCCAAATTGGCTCCGGATTTGTTTTTATTTTTTTTGTTATTATTACTTTTTTATTCCTCAACCGATTTTCAAAATTCTTTTTTGCATTCGATTTCCGAGGCTCTAATATTTTTACTTGACACCAAATTCACAAGGCAAAAATCAAATTTTTCAGACGATGTCCGTCCAAAAGCGCAAGCGAACCGAGTTCACTCTGAAGCAGAAGAAGGAGATCATCGACGCTGCAAAGGACGAGCCCAATCAAACAGAGCTAGCTAGCTAAGGCGTTCATCGAGAAATGGGACTTCGAGGTCAAGAGGACGGTTGTGCAGAGCATTTTGAACTCGAAGGAAGCAGTCGAAGCGGCCTTCGAATCTGGAGTTCCGGACAAGCGCAAGAAACTGACAGAAGCTCGATGAGGCAGTGCTAAAGTGGCTGAAGCAAGCGAGAAGCCAGAATCTATCGATAAGTGGAGATCTGATCAAGGTAAATTCACAAATTCTAACTGACGTTTCTTTCTCTTCGGAGAAGTCTACGCAACTTGCCTCTCTGCTGCTCATCCCCAACTTCAAGGTGAGCAATGGATGGCTAAAGAGCTTCAAGGATCGTCATGGGATCAAGTTCAAGACAGAATACGGCGAAACCTAAGCAGTGAATACGCGTTCCCTCTCACAGTGGCAGAATCGAGTTTTACAGCCGATGCTTGCCGCTTTCTCCCTCGATTACGTGGGAGGAACAACATTACAACATGGACGAGACTGGGCTCTTCACACTGGAGGAAATTGCCGCTGATATCCTGCGAAGCGATAGGCTGGAAGAACTCGAAGACGAGGAGAAGGCCATTGAAGAGATCCGTTCCAAGATGCTCAATGCGCAGCGACCATTGTTCATCGGTATCTAGAGAAGAATGGCGGCGACCTCGAAGCAATGAAGGCGTGCTCGACGACAAGATATAGAAGCTTCGCAAGAAGAAGATGTGCCAGCCAACGATCATCGAGAGCTTTGCCGCGCACAAGTAGATGGAGGATGATCAGCTGCTCTAAGGCCATTGGCGCGTGAAATTGTCGTTTTCGAATAAAGAATTTATCCCAAACGTTTTCGGTTAGTATTGGTTTCATTCCCCAGCTTATCTTGGAAAATTTCGAAAATATGATAAAATACTATGGCACCTTTGGCCGTCCCAAGGAGTGCCATAGTGGACAGGTTTGATTGTAATTCTGAGAAATTTAGCACTTAAAATAAAATATGTACCTTTTTTATAATTTTTATTACATATGTTATATCAAATAAAATAGTAAATTTGAACACAAAAATCCATTTTTAATTGAATACACATAATATTTTCTCTTCATTATTATGTATTATTTTCATTAATGTTTGACAAATAATCATATCCCAACATATTTTGAATTATTAAAAAAAATGCAAAAAATAAACTGATGCCACAAACATTTTTTTTTGTTAAAAATGGACTTTTCCTATTCTGCGTCTCTGTCTATTTTTGCATTTTATATTTATCTACATTTGGAAAAGAATTCTTCTAAATGTATGTGCACAAAACATGCATGTGGACAAACGTTTACTTTGAATTTGACGAAAAGGAAAAACGAACACTATTAAGAGTTTGCGCGTGATCAAGAAGCAGACATTGCAATTTTTTACCAGACAGTCAGCTGCCACTCAGCTGCTAATGTACATACAGTTTTTATAATAAAAATTATGCGAACAAGATGTAAACACAACAATTTCAATTTAAATGCACATAATCTTTTTTATTCTTTTTTTAAATTATTTGCAGCAATTTACTGGAAAGCAAAAAATCGGCAATTAAAAAACTTTGATATATTGATATATAAAAAATATATGTAAGTATTTAGGGCTATAAATTTAATTTTTCTTTATTAAAAATTTAAATTTTAATATAAATCCATGTGTTGTTTTTATATTTTCTTTTGAAATTTGGAAACAGCAATTAAATTATCAACATGTATTTACGTTTATTAAATAATAAAAATTTATTTTTCTTTATATTTTATGTATTCGTTGTATAAAAAATTTCTGAGCTTTATTTTGAATTTTTTAGTATAAACAAGGTTATATTTGTGAAAGAAAGAAAGAGATATGTACACATTAAATATTAACATTTGAGTAAAGAATAAAAAAATTTAGTTACCATCTCATTTTTTCTCCAGCAATAAAACTGTATCACTTCTTTTGATACTTATATATGTTACGAATATATATATATATATATATATATATATATATATATATATATATATATATATATATATATATATATATATATATATATATATATATATATATATATATATATATATATATATATATATATATATATATATATATATATATATATATATATATATATATATATATATATATATATATATATATATATATATATATATATATATATATATACTTATTTGATGGTTTTGATGACTTTGCTTAAAATTAAAAGCATAAAATAAAAAATTGTAGAAATTTTTAGAGATACACACAAGAATAATTGAAGTTAAAATTATATGCACAAAATAAAAGGAAAAAGTCATTAAAAAAGACATTTTTATGTACGAAAAATTTGAGACATGAAAAAATTATATGCATACATTCATTTTTCACGTGCATTTATAAATTTGTTCATTTTCTGTTTTTGGGAAAAAAATTACTTTTTGAAGTTAGAAAAACTGTATTACCTAAATGCTACCTCAGTTTATTTTCCCATCAAAAATTTATATGTATGTTTCTAATTATTCAAACTGTTTGAGAAAACTTTTTTTTAAATTTTATATAAAAATTTTCTAACTTGATTTTTATTGCTAAATAAAAAATATTAAATTTCCGGTAATAATATAATATATATTAACTGTAAAATAAACTAGGAGTTTATAAAATATTTTATTATTCCTTTCATTTGTATAACATACAAAAATAGATCAAAGAGTAAAAAGAATAATGCTGAAAGAATAAATATATCTATGTACATATCTATGTATTAAACAGGAAAAGTGGAAAGCGAGCAGAAATTATCGAAAAACTTAATGGTTTCTCATTTCATAGAAAAATAAATAAATGTATATTGAAAGAAATTGAAATAAGGAAAAAAATATACATGTACATAATTCAAAATACTTTCTCGATTTACGTCAATGTGTGTATTTTTTGTATTTGTTATCCTTTATACAAATTCATATTGTTATTTTTATTATTCTTATTCCTCTTACGTATCGTTTTCGTTAGTATTTTGTTAAATTCTGTGTTAACTAGAGACAGACTTCAAGTGAGAATATCTAAGAAAACTATATAAACATTTTCTTTTCAACAAAAAATGATAATCAATTTTATATAACTATCGTAAATTTTTCCCAATGATTTTATTGTATTTTATTTAAATTTAGATTAAGAAATAAATTCTTTTTTATTGTTGTATTCAATTTAATAAATTAATAATTAATATATATTTTAAAAGATAACTAGATAGATTTCATTTCACTCGCATTTATAATTTTTTTATCTCTTGTATTTTTTTAAATCATTTTTTATAAAAATGTTGAAGAATGAATATTACATATTATTACATATAGAATTTATTTACCTACATGGTAATTTTTCCAATTTTTTATAAATATTCCTTATATTATATTCTATTGTTTTTATTTTCTAAACAATACTTCTATTGCATTGCCTTTTTTATTTTTAGATAACTTATTTAGTCGGTACTAAATGACAAAAAAAGGATGAAAAGATTGAATGAATTTTTTTTTAAAAAGTCTTATGACAAAAGTGTCCTATACTTTTATTGCATTTACGGTTTATACACATTGTCTTTTCTTCAACTATGAGCATAAATAATGTGTATTTGTTGTTTATGTATATAAGTAGTATGTATTTAAAAATAAAATTTTATGTTCTCTGATGCAAACCAAATATGGGAGAAAGAACACAGATAACAATATATTTTGATCATTTTACATAAGTTTGACGTTTTTTAGTTAAATCTAACTTATTCTTCGTCCCAGTACTTAATTATTCTTTTTGAAATAATGAAAAAGAATATAACTCATGTATAAGGACTTATGTAAATATGTAAATAGCTATTGGCTATTAAATGAGTTTATTATATAAAATGTGAAATGTAATAATATTTTTTTTAAATAATTAATAATAAATATTTATAGTTTAAAAAAATCCATGGAACAGGAAGGTTTTTTGCGTTGGTTGAAAAATTTTTAAGATTCTTGAAAAAAATGTTTATTTATTATATTTTAGTAGCAAAAAAGATCTATAAATATTGGATAATAACATTATAAAATTATATTTCATTTTCGAAATTTAAAAAAAATTAACATAATGTTTTAAATTTTTATCGAAAATATAAGTAGGTATATATTTTTTAATTGATTTTAAATGAAGATTGAGAAAAAAGAGGAACATATAGATAAAAAAAGAGAGAATCGCATTGAATGTGGCTAAAATTTCATTTTTAGAGAAAGGTAAAAGAATGAAAGAATAATCAAAGATAAATGTGAAATTGCATTAAAAAGAATCAAAATTTTTAAAATTATTATAGCAATTTTTGAAGATAAATACCATACGTAAACGTATAGATTATTAAGACATAAACGTATAGATTCTTTATCTATTGATGTTATTAACACAAATACAAATTTATAAAATATGTTTGCAAACACATATGTATGTACGTACTTTGACGATAGACTTGTAAATTGAATGAAGGAGAAAATCTAAAATTAGACGTTTTAAAAGTAATAGAATGGCTCATTTCGTTTGCATTTGCAAATTTAGCATAAATTATTTATATAAGTTAAATGTTTAATGCTCCATTTATTGTATTTTAAACATTAGTACATGATTAAAATAATTAGAATTAAACTTTATTTTACGTACAGATACATATGTACATAATTTAAAATACGCAATTTTATTTGGACTTGATGATTTAGAATTATGTACGCATGAACAGATCTCTGAGCTTTATCGATATCATTCCATCAACAATAAAACGGGTACCAAACAATAATGGATCAAGGCGAAAAAAATGGTAAACTTTTATGATTATGTCGTGATTGTAATTTTAAATTAAATAATAAAAGTGAGTTTTAAAACAAAAAATTTCTTTATCTATTGATGTTATTTTATTTTTTATCAAAAAATGATCAAAACCTAAATTATTATATAATAAAAATTATCATACAATTAAAAATATTATATAAAAAACGTTTAAAAATAAATATGTTTAATAGTTAAATGTTATACATATAAGTGATAAAACCAATTTTTTCCGAACCCGAACGAACCAAATTCAGCATTTTTTTTTCTAAACTTTAAAACCGAACGCAAACTCAGGCCATTTTGTAGTTTTTGTAAATAGCAATTTTTTGTAAATCGAAAATAAAAAAAAACTTTTTGAAAGTTTGAATCCGAACTTGAACCAAATCTTTTTATTTTTTTTTCGAAACCGAACTCGAGCCTCTTTTCATCACTAATAAATATCTATTAAAGGTGTACTGTACTTCTAATTTCGGTTTTTCGATTTCGATTTCCTAATATATAAAATCATTTCCGGTACACTTCTGATATGTATAAATAAATGTTTTTAGCAGTATAAAGCGATCGTTTCCTCTAACAGCAACAAGTCGATCATTGTGTGAAGGATTGTTGATTATTGTGAATGAGGTCTTTTGCGGCCACGGCGTGAAGAAAGAGTAATGGAGAAGTGATCTCTTTTTTCAACTTTTATGTACATTTTCTCGGCAAATATCTACAATAAACTTCAATTGAAAGAAACATTCATACATATAATATTTGTGCATCATCGAATTTTTCAGTATTAAGTGTAAGATGGAGCTAGCGAAAGAAATTATTCGCGATGTTATTATAGATCGTAATGCGTATAGTGCAATTTCTGAAGATGAAACAAAGATAAAAAATTTAGAAGGTTTTATTAAAGAAACAGAAGTGTTCTTTGCCAATGGACTCAGCATCGCCGTTCATATCCTATTAGTTCACGAACGCTGTAAGGCCAAACAGTCAACTACTTGCAAAGAGAGCTGTGAACTCGAAGTATGGATAGTTCAACTTTCAACGCTCTTAGGCGGAGAATTTGTATGTTTTTAAAGAAAGTTTTTCTTATATGTGTAATATGTATTACATCTATTATAACATTGCAACTATAATACTATACAGATGTGTATATATTTGCAAGTAATTGTTTAGATTGGAAAATCGCAAATTTTTCCAACATTCCTCAAGCAAGCAATTCGTTCGCAATTACACTTTTCTCCAATAAAGTCGTGGTTTAGTACTGAAAGTTCAAATAATATAAAACAAAAAAGCTATCAATGCGCGTACAGGTATAATAATGCTTCTGATGTATGTATTTTTGATGTATGTGATCTTAATTTTTTTAAAAATACCCATATAATTTTATAAATGCGGAATCTAATATTTTAGAATTTCGACTTCGTCATATTTCCAGCATGAGAATGGAACAAATGAAAAGAAAACGGAGACTCATCATTTTCCTCCATGCAAACTGGACGATAAACTTTTAAAAATTAGTGTAAAATGGTTAAAAAAGCAATATTTCCCTACTACTATCGACAAATGCATTTGTAGAAGGTGAATAAAGTTGAAAACATTAAATTTACATAAAAAATGCCTATAAAAATATAAACACACGTGGTTTAATAAATTATAGAGTAGAAGATCCGATATGGGTATTACCCACCGTAGTACGAACAACTGAGGAGAAAAAATCATTCATTCAAAAAAACATCAACGAGACACATTCGGGTCAGCCAAATTATCAAATAAATGCTAATTCAAGAATCAACAAGGCCTCTTTACAAAAATATGATAATTCATCAGAGCCTTTTACAGAACAAACAAGCAAGACAAAAAAACGAAATATATTAAATTCCTTGAATGAATACCAAAACGAAAAAATACATCTTCAACAATTTAATTCCCCTTCTACAAACGTGCTGCAATGTAGAATATCATTACCAAAACCTTTATCTAGTGCTTCAATGCTTTCTGATACAAATACACGAATAGACAAATCACATTTAATTCGGCAGACATCATCTTTTTGTCATAATCGGTAAATAATTAATCATCTATTTTGCAAATTATTAATTTTAATTTAAAATTATTCTTAGTGCACACGAATATTTTTTAGAACTCCTACACGTTTATTGTGCAATTTTGAAGAAAGCATTTTAAAAGGGTGTCTACGGCCGATTCGAACAGTCGACGGGTTTAAACTTCAACTTGGTATAAAACTCGAAAAAATATAACAATTTTATCTACATTTAACAAAGAATTGTCATCCTAATTTTACTTCAATTAATAAATTTAGTTATTACCTCAAATTCACTTGCAACACGGTGTATGACAATACCAGTGACCATTTCATTTTTTAACAAAGAATTATCATCTTTATATATGGTAGTTTGGAATTTATCGCCGCACTTTAATTTTTTATCTATACCTCTGTTAATTTTAGGGTAATTGCATGATACCAAATATGATCACTCATGCAAAATATAGGCCGGGTATTCGAATTCCACGACAGTGTATACTTCAAGCGGTTTATAATTTATTAATATCTCGCTAATAGCCAACAATAATCTTATTTAAGTCTAGGTTCTTTTTAATACGCAAGACTCTGTAGTAAACATTTTCCTATTAAATATCGACGTAAGTGATATGCCTCCGCTTTCTCAAAGTTTTATTCGTCAGCGTACGCATTCTATAACAGTTTCCGAATTTCCAAAGAAAGAAAATATTCACATTATGGAATCAGGAAATAACACTAATGGATCTTTAAAATTTCTTATTCATTTGCGGTAATTTTTATATTCAGATCACAAAAATAATTTTAATGTGTTAATGTCACTTTTACATTAACATTTATTGTAATAATTTCCAGTTTGATTTCCGATCATCGAAACCGAGTATTTTTGCATGGCGATATAAAAATGCTTTTGTCGAATAAAGGGAGAGATTTAGAAGGGCTTGTTTCCAGTCAAACGGAATCCACTACTCAAATGCCTCAATATCCCAAATATTCACCAGTAAAATAAAAAGAAAAATTCGATAATGTAAATCCACTTTGTAAATATATATTCTTGTTTATTTTTTGTAGAATAAGGGTTCGAATTAAGACCTCAAAATTTAAATTCAAATTGTTATAATTGAATTATCTAAAATAAATTTAAAACTTAAAATAGAATATTGTAAAAAGTATGTTCATAATATAAAAATATACTCAATTAAAAATATTTAGAATCTAAAAAATGCATAAATATAACTATAACAAAATTGAATATCTGATAATCAGTGAAATTAAGTGACATGCATTTTGTGATTTTAAATAAATATAAATAGTGTATGTATAAACAATTCTGATATTATCATAAAATACATACTAAAATATACATAAAGCATAATAATATTCATATTGTGCGAGTAATAAAAGTCATCGCTCAATAAAGCACAGGGATGTACTAGAATTTCGAGGTTTTTATCCATTTTTTTTGATTTCCCAAAAAAATAGGTAATTTTCAGAAATTTAACAATTTTAAATTAAAACAAATTTCCAATTTCCAAGACTTTTAGTCAATTTTTTTCTATTTTCGATCAATTTTCTTCAAAGTTCCGATTTTCAAAATTTTAAAATCATTTTCAATACAATCCTGCCACACAGCATACAGATTATCCTATTCCAGAGAAGGTTTAGCAAATTGAGCTGTGGATTTGTTAATGCGGCG
Source organism: Bradynema listronoti (assembly GCA_024678965.1). Classification (NCBI taxonomy): domain Eukaryota; kingdom Metazoa; phylum Nematoda; class Chromadorea; order Rhabditida; family Allantonematidae; genus Bradynema; species Bradynema listronoti. The sequence continues at coordinate 7,148,865 of JANLNO010000002.1, forward strand.
AATGTCTTGCTGAAGAGTGGCCAGTTCACAAATCAAGGGTAAGATAAGACGCATATTTTGGCGCGCAAACTTTGCAGTTGAGGGTTCCAGCACGCCAAATGGACGAAAGACAGTCGGGGCCCTTTTGTTCTCACCGATATCTTGGTCATTCATTCCAATCTAAGTATTAGTTATCAATTACATTTTTTCAAAAAATTACAAATAGTGGAGATTATCGTAAAAAATACATCGATGGAAGCTTTTTTGTTGGTTTTACGGTTGCGTATGCTTTTAGAATCCGCAGTAAAAATTGTTTCCTCTTGTTTCTCTTCCAAACGAAAAACTTTTTTATCTTCCTCATCCGTGATGGACACTCTTAAAACGAAAATTATTACACATTAACGCCTTAAAATTTAAAAAAACAAAAAAACCAAAATTAAAACCTTTCTGAAGGATCCAGTTCACGTAGATCAATCATGCTCGTGTGTGCCAAAGTAAAACCGATTAAAGCTCTAAATTTTTATTATTAAGCAAAAAACATAAAATATTCGAAAGCAAAAAAATTACTTTGTCTTTGAGAGATTAAATCGGAGATCGTCCATCAGTTTCTCTAAATTTCGCATTTGCTTTATGTAAAGTTCGTGTGCGCGAATTCGCTCAATAGCCAATTCATTTCGCTGTGCCAACTTCTCACTCATTTCTACACATTACAAATAAAATATTTTCTATTTCTTATAAAAAAATATTTAAAGTAAAAATACAATGCATCAATACACGTGTAGTCGCTATGCATTAAAAATTCAAATATCGATTTTAAAAAATTTATCAAAAAAGCAGAAAATGGTCAATAAGTATCACAGAAAATTTACTTTCGAAAATTATTGGATAATGCATAATTTATTTTCCTAAGCCGGGAAGGCCTTAGCTGGAATGCTCATGGGTCCTGCAAACCACTTCCGATGTTCGGGTGGGAACAGACAATGCGAGAACATCAACCTTCAGTGGAATAAACCAGAATCCTCTTTTGGACCTATGGTTAACGCCGCTGTCGTATCAGATAGAGGGGCTTGCTCCGATATCAGGGGTATGCTCGGACTTCGGTCTCGTGCTTACTCCTCTGAACAGAGGGAAACCTTAAGTTCAGGCGGATCCGAATGGCCTAACGCTTGTCGTCAAGGGGCGGATCTAAAGATGCCTCTCTCGAAAGAGAGGGGTATCTATCCTCAACGGAATCAACTGAAATCCTCTCGGGGACATGAGGTTGATCCTGAAGAGAGAAAGGGTGGAAGGGCTTGCCCTGACACCAAAGGTAAAGCCTTGAGTTTTACCCGGAGCCGTAGATTTTGTGCTCATCACATTACTTTGACTCCGTTCACGTTGAATGCGAGCAAAATGTCGAAGCCTATAATTAACAAGCCAAAACATAAGCGCAAGCATACAACGCACGATGGATGGGTAACCATCACATCGCATGGAGATGGAAAGAATATCTCCAAAGTGCAGAAGAATGAGCAAATTACACTCTTTCGCACCAATAATAGATTTGATCCTTTAGATCCATATGCTGGATCATTGAAAACGGATCTATTAATTGAAGAATGTGCTAGAGCTGAGACTGATTAAGACTCCTTTAGCCTCCATTCGCATGAAATAGTCGAAATCGATCTTAGGAACGATTCTGACTCGGATTTAGACCCCGGTCAAAATCCCCGGATCTGTGACTCCAGTTTGGACGCAGAACTGAATGAATTGCTAGAAGAGAACGCGGGAGGAACCGTCACTCAACGAAACCAAACGCGCTCAAATCCAGCAGTTCTCGTTCCCCACTCAATAGTGGACGAACGTGGACTCCAGATGGAGTCTTCAAGACAGGAACATACACCTGTTACTGACGCAATAGTCAGACCATTTGTTGCCCAAAGAAGCAGCAAATGGACTCAAGACGACGATAGCGCTCTATTGGATTTAGCACGAGACCATGTGGTCAAAGGCAAAATACAATGGAAGGCAGTCAAAGACGCGTGGGCAAGAACTCATCCCCATCCAAGTGTCAATGACCGTCGAAATATTCAAGTCTTGAAGAGGAGATATTACCGAATTCGGGGACAGCCTATAACGGACGAACCAATTCGGGAAAACTCCAACGGACAAGTCAATATCCTCCCAGGATGGGACTTGTCACGAATAAGCCGAGCCAGCAATAAACCGTCCGCTTGGACGGCTGAAGATGACTTCGGTCTTATTCAGCTCATAACGGAACACCTTGATAACCAAGGAAAACCGCAATGGGCAGCAATCTACCAGCAATGGCAGATCTTAGTTGTTGTGCCTTAGTGGACTTTGGGCGACCACTTGATTTTGCAGTTCCATAAGAAGCCGGATCCAACAAAAAATTGCACACAATTTTGTCCGAACACCCAACATTCGACGATAACTCCAGTTTTCTGCATGCAATGCAACGATGTGCCCTTTTTCAAATTCACTTTTCTTTGCCCATAACTATAAATATAAAACAAACCATTGATAAAACTTAAAAATGACAAAAACAATCACATAAAACCAATAAAATGTTTAGGAACTAACAAAACTATAAATCGCGGCTAACATTTCGTCCACCGATAGTAACTCAAAATACAGTAAAGCACACTAATACGTGGGTAAAATTTCGAAAATTGTTCTAAGATTATGATTTATAATAGAGAAAGATATGTTTGTGCAATATTTCATAAAAGCGGCCAGTTAAAACTTGAGTTGTGCTACATTTTCAAGTGCGGCTATCACTTTGACCAGCCAGCAATAAACAAAAGCTGTAAAATCCCGATTGCATCCTCCACCGCCTCTCAAGCGGTAGAGAGACAGAGAAAACGAGGATGAGAGGGGAGATCTGGAAATTACACCGAATCCTCCAACGGCAACCACCCTGAATCTCACCATTCAAGAGGAGGCCAACTCTCTTTCCACAAGTATCCCTATACCTGCGATAATTCCACTAGATGACACAGAAGTGCCAATAGGTAGGAATGAAGCAGGGGAGTTGATAACTGTTAACAAAGAAACTTTTATCAACAAGTTCAATAAGACCTTCCGCAATCTAAAACAGAAGGGCTTAAGGAACCCAATGTCCAAGCCTAAACAGATTCCGTAACACCAATCCAGACAAATCATGTCGTATGAAGTGCTGGATTGGCACAAGTTATCAGAAAGGAACGATGACTGAATCATGCGCTCACATAGTAAGCACATGTCCTCAATGGAGGAATACACTCATGGTTAAAAGACATAACGCAGTATACAGAGTAATCTACAACTCATTATGCCAGCTAGCCAAACTCCGCACAGTCCCATACCGGGACAAAGTGGAAGACATACAAGAAAACGAAGATTACCGGATAATGTAGGATGTTGAAATCTTAACAGAAATTAAACTTCGCCACAACCGACCGGACATTGTTTTCTTAGATAAAAACGCCAAGATCGCACGGCTGAGACAGCTGAATGCTTTTCCTTTTTTGATGACATTTTAGCTGAAAAGCAAATATTAATAATGCACCAAAGGAGACTCGAAACAAGATAACCCAAATTATGGGCGGCAATTTTGCCAATATGACCAAAAAGCAAAATTGTTGAAATCGATGTCTTTTTAGCAGTTTTAATAATTGCAATTTTAATTTCCCGTTCGACTTATTAATTAATTAATTAACTAATTAATCCAACAAATTAATTAATTAATCAATTAATTTAATATAAGACCGGAATCTTCGGCTTACTAGCAATTTAATTAAATTGACTAATTAGTTAACTAATTAAATAGCGTTATAAGACCGAGTGACTTCGCAATTAAGCGAGAGAGGTATTTATAAATGCCATAACGACACACCAAACTATGTAGGAGACGGGACATACGCTTCTGTCACTCATAGCTTGAGAAAATCCCGGGGCTTGCTCCCAGGGCGTGAGGGGTAGAACGAGAGTTCTAATGGCTGTAGAAGTGTACTGCAGTCGGGTCTGAGGACATTCAGGAATCAAAGAATCCCCGTTCGGTGGGTGGCGACACTCATTTAGGTCAAAAAATCGACGCGTATTTTTATTTTAAAATTTTTTGGCGTGGTTGCTGCCGGGTCATGTTTCGAGTCTCTTTTGGTGCGGTATTAATATTTGCTTTTCAGTTAAATGTCATCCAAGAAAGAAGAGCATTCCACTGTTCGAAGCGCTTCATCAGCGGGCTTCGTCCGTGTGTCCTGGAGCGAGTTCTCGCATGTGTTCCAGGTACACAACGGTGTGCTTGAAGTGCATCCAAATCGTTTATTCGCGTTTGGCCGTCGCCTTCAAGCGGCTCAAGCGGCGGCTACTCAACGTTCAGCTACCGATACTAGCAACATTGCTGCTATAGTGGCGGCAGCGGTTCGCGACGAGCTTGCTCGTTTGCCATCTTCTTCGGCCGCAGAGCCTTCGCCAAGTTCGGCCAAGCCTAAAAAGTCTGCCAAGAAGAAGCGGGCGTCGTCGCCGAAGAAAGCGACGTCGTCGTCAGATTCTGATGGCGAAAAGTCGCTCAAACCCGCGGCGGGCCCGTAATTTGACTATGATCCTCTTTGTTATGTTAATGAGTTGTTGATTTACTTTCATTTCGTTCAATAAACCATATTTTTTCTTTTCATTAACATTACAGGTCAGATCGATTTTCAATTACTGAGATGGCGACATATGATAAGGTTTGTACCTTGTACTGCCGCAATCTGTAAGTCTGTCATTATCTTGTTCAGTTTGTGCTGTCCCAATAATGGCAGTTGTTGGAGATATGTGGGTAATCTCTTTGAGATTTCGCCACATGCCCCAATGACTATGGGAACGAAAATTACTTTAGCGTTCCATAGTTCCGCTAGCTGGTCGCAGAAGTTTTGTCCAGCCGGAATCGGTGAGGGGTGATTCTCATCTAGATTCGAGTTAAACGCATATTTGTTTCGTTTTCTCTCCTCCATCTGCTGAATTCCTCCGCCGCCAAGTGCTACGACACACCAAACTATGTAGGAAACGGGACATACGCTTCTGTCACTCATAGCTTGAGAAAATCCCGGGGGCTTGCTCCCAGGGCGTGAGGAGTAGAACGAGAGTTCTAATGGCTGTAGAAGTGTACTGCAGTCGGGTCTGAGGATATTCAGGAATGAAAGAATCCCCGTTCGGTGGGTGGCGACACTCATTTAGGTCAAAAAACCGACGCGTATTTTTATTTTAAAATTTTTTGGCATGGTTGCTGCCGGGTCATGTTTCGAGTCTCTTTTGGTGCGGTATTAATATTTGCTTTTCAGTTAAATGTCATCCAAGAAAGAAGAGCATTCCACTGTTCGAAGCGCTTCATCAAATCGCCTTCGCCGGCGATGAATTTCGCTTCTTCTTGGCCGATTTCTTAGGCTTGCCGTGAAGTTGCGCAGTCGAAGAAGAAGGTAGGCGCGAAAGCTCATCGCGGACCGCCGCCGCCACTACAGCAGCAATGTCGGTTGTATCGGCCGCCGAGTGCTGGGCAGCCTTTGCCTGTGCCGCCTGGAGTCGACGCTTTTCAGCTCGATGTCTTCTAAGAAATCGACGCCCTTTTCGGGCGTCGACTCCAGGCGGCACAGGCAAAGGCTGCCCAGCACTCGGCGGCCGACACAACCGACATTGCTGCTGTAGTGGCGGCGGCGGTCCGCGATGAGCTTTCGCGCCTACCTTCTTCTTCGACTGCGCAACTTCACGGCAAGCCTAAGAAATCGGCCAAGAAGAAGCGAAATTCATCGCCGGCGAAGGCGATTTGATGAAGCGCTTCGAACAGTGGAATGCTCTTCTTCTTGGATGACATTTAACTGAAAAGCAAATATTAATACCGCACCAAAAGAGACTCGAAACATGACCCGGCAGCAACCATGCCAAAAAATTTTAAAATAAAAATACGCGTCGGTTTTTTGACCTAAATGAGTGTCGCCACCCACCGAACGGGGATTCTTTCATTCCTGAATATCCTCAGACCCGACTGCAGTACACTTCTACAGCCATTAGAACTCTCGTTCTACCCTCACGCCCTGGGAGCAAGCCCCCGGGATTTTCTCAAGCTATGAGTGACAGAAGCGTATGTCCCGTTTCCTACATAGTTTGGTGTGTCGTAGCACTTGGCGGCGGAGGAATTCAGCAGATGGAGGAGAGAAAACGAAACAAATATGCGTTTAACTCGAATCTAGATGAGAATCACCCCTCACCGATTCCGGCTGGACAAAACTTCTGCGACCAGCTAGCGGAACTATGGAACGCTAAAGTAATTTTCGTTCCCATAGTCATTGGGGCATGTGGCGAAATCTCAAAGAGATTACCCACATATCTCCAACAACTGCCATTATTGGGACAGCACAAACTGAACAAGATAATGACAGACTTACAGATTGCGGCAGTACAAGGTACAAACCTTATCATATGTCGCCATCTCAGTAATTGAAAATCGATCTGACCTGTAATGTTAATGAAAAGAAAAAATATGGTTTATTGAACGAAATGAAAGTAAATCAACAACTCATTAACATAACAAAGAGGATCATAGTCAAATTACGGGCCCGCCGCGGGTTTGAGCGACTTTTCGCCATCAGAATCTGACGACGACGTCGCTTTCTTCGGCGACGACGCCCGCTTCTTCTTGGCAGACTTTTTAGGCTTGGCCGAACTTGGCGAAGGCTCTGCGGCCGAAGAAGATGGCAAACGAGCAAGCTCGTCGCGAACCGCTGCCGCCACTATAGCAGCAATGTTGCTAGTATCGGTAGCTGAACGTTGAGTAGCCGCCGCTTGAGCCGCTTGAAGGCGACGGCCAAACGCGAATAAACGATTTGGATGCACTTCAAGCACACCGTTGTGTACCTGGAACACATGCGAGAACTCGCTCCAGGACACACGGACGAAGCCCGCTGATGAAGCGCTTCGAACAGTGGAATGCTCTTCTTTCTTGGATGACATTTAACTGAAAAGCAAATATTAATACCGCACCAAAAGAGACTCGAAACATGACCCGGCAGCAACCATGCCAAAAAATTTTAAAATAAAAATACGCGTCGGTTTTTTGACCTAAATGAGTGTCGCCACCCACCGAACGGGGATTCTTTCATTCCTGAATATCCTCAGACCCGACTGCAGTACACTTCTACAGCCATTAGAACTCTCGTTCTACCCCTCACGCCCTGGGAGCAAGCCCCCGGGATTTTCTCAAGCTATGAGTGACAGAAGCGTATGTCCCGTTTCCTACATAGTTTGGTGTGTCGTAGCACTTGGCGGCGGAGGAATTCAGCAGATGGAGGAGAGAAAACGAAACAAATATGCGTTTAACTCGAATCTAGATGAGAATCACCCCTCACCGATTCCGGCTGGACAAAACTTCTGCGACCAGCTAGCGGAACTATGGAACGCTAAAGTAATTTTCGTTCCCATAGTCATTGGGGCATGTGGCGAAATCTCAAAGAGATTACCCACATATCTCCAACAACTGCCATTATTGGGACAGCACAAACTGAACAAGATAATGACAGACTTACAGATTGCGGCAGTACAAGGTACAAACCTTATCATATGTCGCCATCTCAGTAATTGAAAATCGATCTGACCTGTAATGTTAATGAAAAGAAAAAATATGGTTTATTGAACGAAATGAAAGTAAATCAACAACTCATTAACATAACAAAGAGGATCATAGTCAAATTACGGGCCCGCCGCGGGTTTGAGCGACTTTTCGCCATCAGAATCTGACGACGACGTCGCTTTCTTCGGCGACGACGCCCGCTTCTTCTTGGCAGACTTTTTAGGCTTGGCCGAACTTGGCGAAGGCTCTGCGGCCGAAGAAGATGGCAAACGAGCAAGCTCGTCGCGAACCGCTGCCGCCACTATAGCAGCAATGTTGCTAGTATCGGTAGCTGAACGTTGAGTAGCCGCCGCTTGAGCCGCTTGAAGGCGACGGCCAAACGCGAATAAACGATTTGGATGCACTTCAAGCACACCGTTGTGTACCTGGAACACATGCGAGAACTCGCTCCAGGACACACGGACGAAGCCCGCTGATGAAGCGCTTCGAACAGTGGAATGCTCTTCTTTCTTGGATGACATTTAACTGAAAAGCAAATATTAATACCGCACCAAAAGAGACTCGAAACATGACCCGGCAGCAACCACGCCAAAAAATTTTAAAATAAAAATACGCGTCGATTTTTTGACCTAAATGAGTGTCGCCACCCACCGAACGGGGATTCTTTGATTCCTGAATGTCCTCAGACCCGACTGCAGTACACTTCTACAGCCATTAGAACTCTCGTTCTACCCCTCACGCCCTGGGAGCAAGCCCCGGGATTTTCTCAAGCTATGAGTGACAGAAGCGTATGTCCCGTCTCCTACATAGTTTGGTGTGTCGTTATGGCATTTATAAATACCTCTCTCGCTTAATTGCGAAGTCACTCGGTCTTATAACGCTATTTAATTAGTTAACTAATTAGTCAATTTAATTAAATTGCTAGTAAGCCGAAGATTCCGGTCTTATATTAAATTAATTGATTAATTAATTAATTTGTTGGATTAATTAGTTAATTAATTAATTAATAAGTCGAACGGGAAATTAAAATTGCAATTATTAAAACTGCTAAAAAGACATCGATTTCAACAATTTTGCTTTTTGGTCATATTGGCAAAATTGCCGCCCATAATTTGGGTTATCTTGTTTCGAGTCTCCTTTGGTGCATTATTAATATTTGCTTTTCAGCTAAAATGTCATCAAAAAAGGAAAAGCATTCAGCTGTCTCAGCCGTGCGATCTTGGCGTTTTTATCTAAGAAAACAATGTCCGGTCGGTTGTGGCGAAGTTTAATTTCTGTTAAGATTTCAACATCCTACATTATCCGGTAATCTTCGTTTTCTTGTATGTCTTCCACTTTGTCCCGGTATGGGACTGTGCGGAGTTTGGCTAGCTGGCATAATGAGTTGTAGATTACTCTGTATACTGCGTTATGTCTTTTAACCATGAGTGTATTCCTCCATTGAGGACATGTGCTTACTATGTGAGCGCATGATTCAGTCATCGTTCCTTTCTGATAACTTGTGCCAATCCAGCACTTCATACGACATGATTTGTCTGGATTGGTGTTACGGAATCTGTTTAGGCTTGGACATTGGGTTCCTTAAGCCCTTCTGTTTTAGATTGCGGAAGGTCTTATTGAACTTGTTGATAAAAGTTTCTTTGTTAACAGTTATCAACTCCCCTGCTTCATTCCTACCTATTGGCACTTCTGTGTCATCTAGTGGAATTATCGCAGGTATAGGGATACTTGTGGAAAGAGAGTTGGCCTCCTCTTGAATGGTGAGATTCAGGGTGGTTGCCGTTGGAGGATTCGGTGTAATTTCCAGATCTCCCCTCTCATCCTCGTTTTCTCTGTCTCTCTACCGCTTGAGAGGCGGTGGAGGATGCAATCGGGATTTTACAGCTTTTGTTTATTGCTGGCTGGTCAAAGTGATAGCCGCACTTGAAAATGTAGCACAACTCTAACTTGTGCCAATCCAGCACTTCATACGACATGATTTGTCTGGATTGGTGTTACTATGGTGGGTTTTCGTCAGTAGCTGTCTCTCTTGGGCAGCCATGATGTTCCTCACCGCTCTGGCCGTGATCTCTTCTCTATGTAGCCATAAAAAGGAGTTAAAAAAGAGTTTTCTAGATCAAGTCCAGGAGCGCCTTGCATTTTGGTGTAACAAATAGTTTGTTTCCATGCAGAGCGAATTTTCTCAAGGTTATCTTGTTCGATAATCTTGGATAGGTGACGAGCCAGGTCGAGAGCTTCCGTAAACATTTGACTGTTTAGTTCTGCTCCAGTATCTTTTAACGACAAGGTCTCCCCATGGGCTTCTGCTATTCGTTTGTAGTCGCTAATGACAGTTCTAACTCCTTTACGTTCTAGGACTTGGAGTAGTCTCTTTGCCCATGAACATTCAGGATGTGTAGCTAGATAGGCATAAGCATATGCTTTTGCTTTTTCCAGTTCTGTCGTGCAACTTATAAGTCCTAGGCCACCTTCTATTCTTGGCAAGTATACCCGGTGCTTACTCGTTGAGTGCATTTTAATTTCGCACTGATGTAGGCATTTTCTAGTTTGTATATCGAGTTGTGCGGCTTCCTCGAATTGTGATCTAAGTTTTCAGGCTCGACCTAGATCATTGACCCATATATAACGCAGTTTCGGTATGATAACTGTGTTATAGTATCCGATTTTAAGTTTAATCGGGAGTTCATTGCTAACGATGCTAATTGTTTTAACTTCTTTTGCAATGCGTTCCATCAGCGGTTCCAGAGCAGTTCCCAGGCTTTGTTCGAGTCCGAGATATAGGTACGGATCCGAGCTTGAAGTATAGCTGTGTTATCGTTTTGGAGCGGTGATATTACCCCTATGCTTATATGAAGTGTTGCACACTTCTTGGCATTGAGGTTCAATCCTATTGAACTTGAATGTTGTTCAACGACCCGAATCATCATTTCGAGTGTTTGAGGATTCGGTGCGAAGATCTTCAGATCATTTATATAGTAAATATGATTGATCGGAATGTCTTTGTGTGGTGCTGGAGCTATCTTAGTGATTAGGCTCGATATTGGCGCAATGCCAAGACAGAAGAGATACGAGGAGAGTGTATCTCCTTGTAGAACTCCACTTCTGATTTGCAACGGGTTGCTATATACCGTTTTCCTTCCCTCTCTGCTTTCATATCTAATGCTCCATTGGTTCATTAGATATCTGAGTGACATCCGGAAGTTATTTGGGATTTGCAGTCTTTAACAGCCATCTCAAATAACTATGCGGTATAGAGTCGAAAGCTTTGGCGTAGTCAATCCATGCCATGCTTAAGTCTTCTTTCGTTTTTTGGGTCAGTTTGCAAATTGCTGTATTAACAATGTGTGCTTGCGTACATCCCCAGACTCCTTTCCTTAGGGCAAATTGCTCTTTTGGAAGGATTTCTCCAGTCCATTTTTTGAGCCATTTGGTTATCAATGCAGTACAAAGTTTGTAACAGGTATTGAGACAGCAGATGGTTCTAAAATCCGCTGGGTTAGAGGTGTCTCCACCTTTATGAAGCAGAATTGCTCTTCCTCTGGCAAACCAGTCTGGTAGGGCTTTTCCTGCTTGTATTTGCAAATAGATGCAATTATAGAGTATCGTCCTTGCCGGTTCGATTCTCCACCAATAGGCATGTATCAGGTCCAGTCGCTTTCCATGGTTGGATTTCTCGACTGCACCTTTTCCAGTCCTCATATCCTTGCACTAAGGAGTATTCAGATTTCTGGTTTTGACCCAGGGCGGCAACCCATTGGTTTAGATATAAAGTCGTTTGAAACGATTTTTCTTGACCAATGAATTGCTTCCAGTAGGCTCAAATGTTTTCGACCTGGGTCGTTTCACTCTTACCTTTCTTAGCCATGTACCTCGAGGGTTGTTGCCCTCTGAGAATCCGGTTAGTCTTTACAAGTTCGTCTTGATGAATACGCGCTTGTAAAGTAGAGAGCCGGGTTTTTAGGTGGTGCAATAGGATTTTCATCTTCTTATACGACTTCGGATATTTTTCTCTAAGAAACTTTAGGTTTTCATACTGTTTCTTAGATGGAGCTGCTTTCTTCTCTCTCCTTGTTACTTCATCAGTTATGAGGCTGATGTGTCATAAAAGTTCGGTTCTGGCAGCTTGGTTCTCCACGTTTCGTTTTCTTTCCCTTAGGTTGGAAAACTTACGCTTCGATTCGAGAAAATAGGTAACCGTTAATGCTCCGCAGTATACAGCCCTATTTAGTCTTGTCAAATCTCCAGCGTGATCAGCCCTTCGAAACTTGCTCTGAATGCATTCCTGCATCCAGCGTATAAGTTCCTCTGGAATCTGTTTAGGCTTGGAGATTGGGTTCCTTAAGCCCTTCTGCTTTAGATTGCGGAAGGTCTTATTGAACTTGTTGATAAAAGTTTCTTTGTTAACAATTATCAACTCCCCTGCTTCATTCCTACCTATTGGCACTTCTGTGTCATCTAGTGGAATTATCGCAGGTATAGGGATACTTGTGGGGAGAGAGTCTTGAATGGTGAGATTCAGGGTGGTTGCCGTTGGAGGATCCGGTGTAATTTCCAGATCTCCCCTCTCATCCTCATTTTCTCTCTGTCTCTCTACCGCTTGAGAGGCGGTGGAGGATGCAATCGGGATTTTACAGCTTTTGTTTATTGCTGGCTGGTCAAAATGATAGCCGCACTTGAAAATGTAGCACAACTCAAATTTTAACTGGCCGTTTTTATGAAATATTGCACAAACATGTCCTTCTCTATTATAAATCATAATCTTAAAACAATTTTCGAAATTTTACCCACGTATTAGTGTGCTTTACTGTATTTTGAGTTACTATCAGTGGACGAAATGTTAGCCGCGATTTATAGTTTTGTTAGTTCCTAAACATTTTATTGGTTTTATGTGATTGTTTTTGTCATTTTTAAGTTTTATCAATGGTTTGTTTTATATTTATAGTTATGGACAAAGAAAAGTGAATTTGAAAAAGGGCACATCGTTGCATTGCACGCAGAAAACTGGAGTTATCGTCGAATAGCAGCTCATGTTGGGTGTTCGGACAAAATTGTGCGCAATTTTTTGTTGGATTCGGCTTCTTATGGAACTGCAAAATCAAGTGGTCGCCCAAAGTCCACTAAGGCACAACAACGGCGACGAATAACTGCGGTCTTTCAAATCGATTGATCAATGTTGTAACATCTAAAAGAGGGCCTACTAAATATTAAGTGTTAATGTCATATTGTTATTTGTTAATTTTTTGTTCATAAAGCGTTAATTTTTAATCATTTCGTCCACTGCTAGTAACTCAAAATACAGTAATACGTGAATAAAATTTCGAAAATTTGAAAATTGTTTTAAGATTATGATTTATAATAGAGAAAGGCATGTTTGTACAATATTTCATAAAAAAAGGCCAGTTAAAACTCGAGTTGTGCTACATTTTCAAGTGCGGCTATCATTTTGACCAGGAGTGTATGAAAAATGGCCCATGTAGTTTGTGTAATTAAGCTAGTAATTAGCTCAATTCAAAAATTTAAATTTTGTATCAAGCTAATTATATTAGGTAATTAAATTTTTTTTCATTAATTTAATAAAATTCCCATAAAAAACAAACTATAAAAAACAAGAAAATTTCCGAGCAATTAAGTGAACGTTTGGGCACGTATGTTATGTCGATAGGTGCTTGCGGACTTTAGAGAGCAACGTAAATGGATTGTGACGTGCCATAAACAGCCCGTCGCGATGGAGTCCGCCGGAGCTGTAATCGAGTGGTCGACCTTGTAAATCGAGAAGCGTGCCGCCTGCTGCGCGAATAAGTGCGTCACCTGCGCAAACGTCCCACTTTTTTATTGCAGTTGTGTGCATGTATATCGCTTAAAAAATTTATTAAATACATTGCAAAATTTTAGTATAGGTTAAAAATTAAAAAAAAAACAAAATACAAATAACTAATATACAATATATTTTTCTTAATTTGAACATTATTTTGAAGTTTTTCATTTTGTTTTTTAATATATTAGATTGTCCAGAAAGTTTTGTCGAATTTATGTTTATCTATGAATAAAATCTTTCTATATTAATATTTCGTTACTTATTTTATATGTCATTTCAAGAGTTATTTTTTGTGAGCATTTTGATGTATAAAAGTTTGACTTGTTATTATTGCAATAATGTTGATTTTTAATAAATATCAGAAATCTGACAAAATTTTCTGATAGATATATAAAAGTAACTGCCATTTATAAATTTCTGTAACTTTTTGTAAAATCAATTGCTTCATAAAAAATATATTAAGAAGTAATGTAAAAAACCGGTAATGTTGAAACTTTAAAAAATTATCCTAATTTGGCTCTAGTATTTTAAAAGTTTCTAAACTCATCTCATATAACAAAAAAAATTTCTAAAACATTTAATTTTTATCAAAGAAAAAATGATAAAATAATATACTTTGCGGCTAGAAGACAAAAAAAAACAAAAAACTTAATATTAAATTTTTTAAAAATCTTACAAGCATTGCCGTGAATGAGTTGAAGTGTTTTATAGCCAGATCCGCCTGCCGAAATCACATTATATGTGTTAACGCCAAATGCTTTTTCTACAGCTTCTTTTACTTTTCCAGCATGTGATCTAAAAGCATTTTAAAATTTTTAATTGATAACTTTTTTAATTTTTAAAAATATCAAGCTGCACTCAAAAACAACATAATTAACATTTTTAGAAAAATGTAAAAAGCAAAAAAATCGAAAATTTAAAATGATTATTTTTACTTATACATCAATTTTTCGCAGCTTTTTGTAAAAAAATACTGCTTCTGCTAAAAAATTATATTAAGTTGGTCCAAAAGTTTTTATAAAAACATAAATTTTCTACAACAATATGAATGGATCGTTTTCATTAATATATTCGCCATTCTTTTGCTCCACTCTTCACCAACAAGGAAGCAACATCAGGATTCCGCGTCGGTAAAAGGTGCGCGATTTCTGGGCGAAAAAGTCCGCCAGGGCCCGTTCGACTTCGTCATCTTGAGTGAAGTGGCGTCCGAGCAGGAATTGCTCCAGAGACCTGAACAAGTGATAATTCGATGGCACGATGTCTGGGCTATATGGCGGGTGCTTGAGAACTTCCCATCCCAATTCCTCGAGCTTGGCGTGCGTGCGACGCAAAGTGTGTAGTTTCGCGTTGTCCTGCTGGTAATAAACTCGACGCCCTGCAATGCTGCGACGCTGCATTTAGGCTTGTACGCGATCTAGTTGAAAGCAGTAGACCCCGGAGTTGATAGTGTGACCGCGTGGAAGCAGCTCCCAACAGACCGGACCCGACACCGACCACCAAACACATAACAGAGCCTTCTTTTGATGTTTGAGGCGCTCGCACTCCGCCCTGACGTACAAAATCCACTTCTCATCACAGATGATGATTCGATCCAATCCTTCATGGCTGAATTTGTGCAGCAGCCAATTGCAGTCGGAAATCCGTCGAATTTTTTGCCTTTCGTTGAACTCATGTGTTACCGCGTCTGCTGTTTTTACCCAATTTGTGGAGATGATGAGCGATTGAAAAATAGAAGTCGACGGCCAATTTGTGCGTGGTCTGTGTTGGATCGGATTTGATGGAGCAGAGCAGTGCCCGTTTATCAATGGTCGAGGGTCGTCCGGAAGGTACCTTGTCTTTTCGATGTGTATTGCCAGAACGAAATTTCGCGAACCAGCGGCTACATGTGTTATGGGTAGTTGCCTTCCTGCCCAATGTAGCGCAAATGTTCCGGGTTGCCTCGGCCGCATTGTGTCACTGCTTGAACTCGTGAAACATGAGCATGCGGATTTTTTGACGATTTTTTAACATAATGAGCTTCCTTTAAAAAACCTATAACTTTACAATAAATTAAACTAAACCGATCTTTTATATACAAAAATGTTTGCAAGAAAACAGGCTTTCAAACTAAATATTTATCACACATAATAATGATAATAAAAAAAAATTTTATTTACGTGTAAACACAGGTGTATCAAAACATTTTTGACCAACCTAATAGAAAAGAATAATTTTTACAAAAACAAAAAAAGTTTACTTCCATAAAAAGAATCAAATCAAATTTAAGCTAAAAAATGATTCTACCGCAAGTGTTTTTACATTTATATAGCTTTTATTAAAAAAAATTTTGGCCTCTATAAATGTAAAATTAAGACAAAATTTTAAAATCTTAAAATTTAAATTTACTTGTATTTTTTTTTGATTTGATTAACAAAAATTTATCATAAGTAAAAACATTATGAATTTAATTAATAAACAACTTTCTGACCTAATAATATTAATATATACTAATTGTCCCAATGAAATCGTCCGATTTTAAAGTGGTATAACTTTTTTGTTATGAACCGATTGAAATTACCGGACTGTAAATAACTTTTTATGAGAATTTTTTTACTATATGCCATGTTAATTCTTTTGTGAATTAATTTTTTAAGGGAATTATTTTTTCCTTTTTAGCAGTTAAATTAAATAATTTATTTAACATAAAACTAATGAATATAATATAACAAAATCTTAAATACGTATATAGTGATTTTTATGGGCGGAGTTAACATTCAATAATAAACTACATATTTATTTTTATTTTGCTTCGTTCCGTGATACTCCCGACGGCTAGAGTCGATCCGCAAGTTCGGACATGTTTTTTAAGACGCGTTAAACATCGTCTTTCTGCGCCTGCCGATGTAGCATTGTTGAATAGATACTGCGCTAGGTGCAGAGCTTTCTTCGTGAGTTTATGAGGAATATCGACTGTCGAGGTCGAATTGGATGACGCGTTTTTCCATTCGCGGGAGGGCCCCGCCTCCGTATTAAATTGAGCTGAATATATGGTGGCCTTTTACCTAAGGGCGAGAATATGTCTGTGCTCCAACTTCTTTGATAATTTTTTTCATTTTATTGACGACGTTTTTTAGTGGCTCACTTTTGACTTCAGTTGCAGGAACTGGAGGGGGCCGGCCTTTAATATTTACTCAATTTGAAGAGGACTCACACTGAGTTATCCAGCCACGACAATATGCCTTTACTGGCTTCTTTTTTTGACTCCGATTTCGGAGGAGTTTCCGGCCGGTGGGATATGGATTTTTCGAGTTCTTGATATCTTTCCGTGCTACTTTTCTCGGGATTTAGCTTAACCTTTAGAGATGGTTTCAGGAGTCTTAGACTCTTTTTTCTTCATTTCCTTTTTTTCTTGTGGTCGAACTAAATTTTCCGTGCTTTTATACGCCTTACTTTCGTGGAGAGACATGTTCTTTTAATGTTAAAGCATTGAAATTCATTCTCTAACTGATCTTCCGGAAATAGCTTTCCTGTGTGAGAAAAATCATTTCCCTACTGATTTCTCAAAATTGGTTTTTCCGAATGAATGAAATCATTTTCCTCATCGTTTTTCCATTAATTTGATTGGCTTTCTCGTGTGACGACAACTCTACTCAGAGTCGATTGCCGAAAACGATACGCCAATTGACTTCAATAATAAAAAGTTATTGTCAAAAATGTAACATCAATTTTTGATTTTTTTATAGTAAATTTACAGTAACATAAAAAATTTTGTTTCTTAAAAAAAATTTTTTAGCGTTTGTTTTTTTTGCTAACTTAATCAATCAGCCGTTTTCAGCGGCAATCGACTCGAAATAAGGTTAAGTATAACTTGTCGAGTGCTCAATATTTGTGACACGCAATTGTCGCGCGACAAAAAAAAATTATGCCAAAAAAATTCTCATAAAAAATTATTTATAGTCCGGTAATTTCACCGAAATAACAAAAAAGTTATACCACTTAAAAATCGGATGATTTCGTTGAAACATCCTGCATATTAAAAAATAATAAAAACCTCGAAACCACGACGTTATTTGGCGTGTCCGCTTCAGATTTGAGGTCTACTGGTTTACCTGTGGAATCCAAAACTCCAAAATCGACTAGACCAAGAACTATAAAAGCATAATATGTAAATTTTCAATAAATATAAAATTATCTAATGAACTGTTAAATTAAAAAAAAAATTTACCCGTCTCATTAAAAAACGGTCTATAAACAACACCAAATATGGGTTTTCCATCAATAGCAATACAAGCCATTACAGTAACATACTCCATTAAACCTTCTAAAGATAAAAAAAATTAAGACTCTAGTTTATGTCAATAAAATAAACCTGTAAATTCTTGAGTTGCATCTAGCGGATCAATCCACATAGTCACGCGGTCCAACTCATATTTTCGAGATGGAAATTTATCCAATGCCGGTCTAACATTCAGCCAAATTTCAGAATTGTCATCCCGATACTTTTCCACTTCTTTATCCGATAAATTTTCCGATTTCTCTTCAGTAATAACCTGAAAAAAGCAATTATTATAAGAAATTAAAAAATTTTAAATTTTTTACCTTTACAAGCGGAAAGCGCTTCAAGAGACCGAGGATTAAATGATTTGAGACAAGATCTGCGCGAGTTAATAGTTCTGCTTTGCCAACATCCATATTACCCTTGGATTTAGTATTTAAATTATTTTCTTGGGAAATCTTAACAATTGCATTTCCTCCCATCTCCGTCGCGAGAACTGCATAACTAAAGCAAAAATAAATGTTTAATTTAGTATTAGTAAAGATATGCATGTAAAAGAATTAGGTAATTAACATTAAATTTAAGTTTCTCATGTTGATGATATTAAACTTATCGTAATTATAAATCGAATTTATATGTACATTATGTTTAAAATAAATCATATCTTACTAATCCAACCGTCCCAAATTTGGAGAAAGGAAATACGCATGAACAAGCGATTTTTGAAAGGAGTACGCAGAAAATTTCAAGATTTTACAGTAAAGAAGCCAAAATTTTAGAAATTTTCGAGATCTTGAAGACGGATATTCGAGGAGGGAAAGGGAAAAAAAATTTTTGCGAATTTTTGTGAAAATTTACAAAAAAATTTTTAAGAATTTTTCAACATTTTTTGCGCTGAGGGGAGGGGGGCTGGTAAAGTATGAAGTGAATATTGTAGATAATTTAAAATACAATTTACCTGATTAAATCTTTCAATTCTACATCCAATTCCGGAATACGATCTTCACTATTCCAGATCAAATAAATCAAATAAATAAAGAATATGACAATACTGAGTATAAAAATGTTTTTCAAATTAATTTGAACTTGCATTGTTAAAATATTAAGATGTAACACAATTTAATAATAAAGTTTTATAGCTCGACAAAAATATATTTGGTGTTTAAATTTGGATTCTTCACATATATTTAGTTGTAGTTTTGTTTGCACAACCGGCGTTTTCGCAGTTGCCGATTAAAATCATTTCGTAAAATCATTCGCAATCAATTTGCAATTTTTCACTCTCCCGCTAATGAAAAGAGGAGAAGAATTTGCATTCCTTATTAATTTCAAATTTGTGCAAAAGAAATTTTGTCTTTAAAATTTTTTAAGTTTAAACTGTTGCAATAAAGTTTGGCAAATAGTTTATTCACAAAGAACATTTTTTCTAGAGTGAAAAAAGGAAGTGGACGGACGGGCAACTTTTACGCCACATATTTGCTCTAGCCAGCCGTTTCAAAACGTAGTACACCCATTTTTTTGTACTTGCTACTTTAATCTTTGTTTATTAAATGACGTATAATCAACATTCGTCGCTTACTTATCTCAAATATCAATTATTAACAATTTCATTAACCCTTTGCTCGTAAATTTAGACAATTTGGGCACAACGAATAGAATGAAAATCTGGAGTTCTGAACATGTTTATGAGTGAGTTTTTTTCATTTTTTTGACGGTTTTGCATTACTGTGATTTTATAAGAGCAAATTATACAGGAATACAGGAAAATGTTTGGCTGGAGTTTACTTTACCTTTTCTCCCAAAATTTTGAAATTTTTTTTATTGTATTTGAAGGTTATTTTGGGTTCTGAGAACGAATTCAATAGTCATTTCATCCGGAAATGCCTCCGGATGAAATTCTTCTTTAGGATTCTTCTTTAGGCTCAGGCTTAGACTTTGTTTTGTAAAAAAAGTCCTTTGGTTCAAATTTTCATTCAATCTACCGTAACTCGACGGGGAAGCAAAATTGGGCCAAAGTTTATATACAATTCTTGATCAGCCTGATGAGAGCTTTCGAATGAGGTAATACATATCCAGTTCCAAAAATTTTTTTTCAGGTGATTAAGAGTGGTCTTCCTTAGGGTCCTTAGGAGGCATTTCCGGATAAAACGACTATTAAATTCGTTCTCAGGACCCAAAATAACCTCCGAATACAATAAAATTTTAGGGGGGTGGGTTAAGTAAACTGACCCCAAATGTTTTGATTTTTAAATTGAAAAAAAGGAGCGTAAGGCTTCTCTTAAAATATAAAAATAAGCCTATGTTTAGCCTAAAATCTGTTTTAGAAATGTTCCTCCCATTAGTTTTAAAAAAGCCATTTTTATGTGAAACTTTTTCGGGCATTTATTTTTTAAAGTTGTTAATATTAAAAATAAACATTCTCGTAATCTTGTGCTTAAAAATCTGGTACTATTTCGGAATAAAGAACCCACCATTTTTTTCAGGGAATGCCTGAAGTTGAGGGATATGGGGTTTTCTGGTAAGTTGAATCAGATATTGGAATTTTAAAATTTTAAATCTTAATGTCCCTAATAGACCCAATTAGGGTTTAATTAAATTTATGTAGATAAACAATTTTATATGTAATTTGTAATAAATCGAAGCATAGTATTGTTTGGATGCTTATTTCAGTTAATGCTTACGTATGCCATGGATAAGTTGCGTAATTTTAAGCTGAACGACTCATATGTAAAATTGCGCTTGTCGGATAAATATTTAAAAAAAAAAAAAATTTTCTACAATTTTTGGTCTCAAGTCGCAACGCAATACACCATTCACTAACTAGTCAATTAACAATATTATTATGTTATATCATTTTGTCTAGTTATTTCTTTAATTTTAATCATTGTTTTCGTCTCAAAATAAGCAATTGAAAAATCCCATCAACATCCAAACAATACAAAAATTACATAAAATTACGTTTTTACAAAATTTACAAAAATTTAATTGAACCCTAGTTAGGCCTATTATGAACCTAAAATTTTAAAATTTCAATATCAGATTCAAATTCAACCTATCAGAAGACCCCATCCCGCAATTTCAGGCATTCCCGAAAAAAATTTATTTCGAAATAGTACCAAAAATCTTATATCACGTGTTTTTTTAATTATTGCCTTAAGTACAATAGCGCCTATTTTTTTTTACATAATTAGTTCGCAATTTAAATTTTGAGGAATGACACTTTTCGACACAATTAAAGCATCTACAACTATTTTGCGTTTTTTCCAAGTCAATAAAAATATCTAATTGTTTTTATCAATAAGTGTGTGAATAAAAAATTAAAAACATTTTGGGCTGATAACGCATAAAAATATGAAAAAATTTAAAGCATTTTTGCTTTAATTTTTTAAATATTTTTAAATTTTAGTCACCCATGGCATGTAGTCGTTAACGCCGCTTACAGAAAATATCCTAACCCTATGAATGGCTCTGTTACTGCCATGGATATCATTCAGCAAACAATTAATGAAGGTATCTTAAAGACGGAAAGGATCCTGCAAAGTCATTTTCATATTCCTGGATGGGCGACGAGTGTAAATTATAATAATTATGGTATTTGTGTTGCATTGAAAAAATGTATTGTTTATAGTTGACTGGATTTTCGGGTACTCAATATTCACATGAATACACTGAAATCGACCCCATTAAGCGTAGCATGATTTTGTATACTCGAAATGTAAGTGCATGACAAAATAATATTTAGTATGAAAATATAACTTTTTATTATTTTTGTAAATTAGATAAATTTATATTAACACTTTTTAAATTTTATTTCAGCTTAATTGCTCGTCATTTTTGCGGGTTGACGAGAGACTGACCTATTCACCAGATTCCGAAGATCCGCAAAAGACTGTACTGAGGCAGGAGGCAACGGTTTCCGTAAATCTTCCTACTTTTACCGATTACTGCGAAAAAGCCTTTCTTAACAGTTACCAGACAAATGCTGTTAAGGTAACAAAAATTCAAATTCAAACTTGCATTTGGCGAAATTTTTTTGTTTATATATATAGGGTCGAAAAGGTATGGAATGGGTCATCGACCATATCAAGCGTGAATATTCAGACTTATCAGCGAAGGTCTCATCCGAAGTACATGGTTTGCTATCACCGTTCTCAAATTCGAGTAACAAATAAATTTATGTATAGTTTAATTTTATAATATTGAGGCCATGTAATTTGAGGCTTTACAATTTGCGGCCCATATCTTTAGATTTTGTTTGCGACTTCACAATTTCAGATATTAGGCTAAACTTACCGTTAGGATTAAGCCGTAATGCCACAGCACACTCTTCGGCTTCTGCCCTTTAGTATAAACGTAGACTTAAAAAATCTTAGAGTCTTCGGTGTTCCATAATATACTAGCAAATTGCGGTGCCCCATAATACTATATATTCCGGTGTTCTATAGGTTTTTGATCTTGCTCTAATCTATAATAATTAATTTTATTGTTGTAAACATTGGTTGTTCAGAAATATACGAGTTGCAATATGTATCATTTTTCTATCATATGCAAAAGTTCAGTTAAAAAAAAATTAATTATCCTAACTTTGCGTGTATAAGGCCGGGTGTTTTGAGCCAAATTTAAATTGGCGCTAATGAGTTCATTCTGCTGTATTGGATCCAAGCGAGTCCAAATTTTGTGCCCACTTTTATGAAATTGAAAAATGAAGGCAAAATTTGGACTTCAACAGAATGAACTCATTGGCGCCAATTGAAATTTGGTTCAAAACGCTTGGCCTTATACACTCAAAATTAGGGTGGATAGAGCTGCTGGCCAGTTCAGATTCTACCCGCAATCCACTTTTAAATTTAACAATTTATTTTTACATTTGAAGTTTCATTTTTAATTTAAATTAATTGCCATTTTTAAAAATTCATGCAAATTTTTGATGAAAAGTGGTGAAATTTTTTCAATTTTTCAATAAGAATGAGAATGTTTTGGTGTAAAAAACTAAGAGCCGCTAGATAGGGTCTAAGTGTTTACAGGCCGGCCGAGCCGTAAACTAAAAAGATAAATATATATTAAAAAAATATTCATTTTTAAATCAACTATATTAACATTAACAATAAAAGCAGTAAAATTCTTTAAAAAAATTACATACATTTTAAAATATGTCAAAACTAAATAGCATTTTCAAGAATCACGGATATTCAGCAAAAACGCATCATTGTGGCAATTTATCTTCGTTGTCAATAGCATTTTCTGCAATTCTTAAACAAGTGAAGTACATAAATATGGGAATCCAACAAAAGCAAAAATACTATTCGACTAACAGCAAAAAACACTAAACTCGGTCCTTTTTTTGGGAGCGACTGAGAAAGTGAAATGCTCGATAATAGAAGAAAGAGAAAGTTTGCTTATAGATGAGAATTTGTTGCCTAATTGTCGTTTAATTTGTAAGGAAAATTATGTAATTTATTTAACAATTCCAAAATAAATATATGTACATATTTATTTTTTATTATTTTATGTGCATTTCAATAAAATTTATATTAAAAAATGCAGATGTATACACATTTTTATGAGTTTAGTCACAATGATCCTTTAAATAAATTATTTTCGTTTTTGAATTTTTTTGAAATTTTTTTCGGTAAAATATTTTAAGCTTAAAATTTTTTTGATCCTAAGACGTAAAATTCTACATTTATTGAAATTAGCGTTCCATTTTTAACCAATTTTTAGAATTTATAATCTGAAAAATTAAAATTTAAACTTGTGCTGTTTTCTGAAAAACAAAATATGCTGTTTTGTTTTCTATTACAAAACTTTAATTGTTACAAAGATTATGCATGAAAAAATAATGTATAACATTTAGGGCACCAATATATGGTCGTAGTCAAACGTTTCTCCTAGTCACCCGTTTCGAAATATCCCGAGGTGATGTTTTTGAGGATAATTTTGACAGAATGTCAGAAAAATTTTTAAAAATTATTTTAAAAATTAAAAATTTTCGTAATTTCGATTTTAAAATTTTAGAACGGAAAAGTACAGTCGACTCCCCCATTAACATAAATTCCCATTAACATAAACCTCCCATTAACATAATCGTTTTGGCAGCTTGGTTGGTTTTCACCCATTAGCCCCCTTAACATAACGCTCCCCCATTAACATAACGCTCCCATTAACATAGTTAACGCGCAGTCCCTTGGCGTTATGTTAATGGGGGCGTCGACTGTAGTTTTATTTATTATATAGGTCCAACTCGACAAAAATGCAATAAATCTAGCGCCAATCAAATCCAAACAAAGTTTTAATCTTCGCTATTACATTTAAATGATTTTCAAAAAATTTTCTGTTAAAATTATCATCAAGAACATCGCGAAAAATATTACGAAAGGAGTTACTCGGAAGAAACTTTTGACGACGACTATAGAGACAATACTTGTAAAATTTAAAGAAAAAAAGCTTTATACAAAATTATTTTTTAATTTTCTTAATAGGTATTAATTTATTTGAATCGAATTTATAAAACAGTCGTATACAATTCATAAGCATGATGACGTCGGCTCAACCGTTGGGTATATTAATAATTAAAATGGAGGAGGAACGTGGCGCTGAAACAATTGCTAATGAACAGATGCTTGGTCTTTCAGTTTCTAGAATATATGTAGACGATAGTAAAAGTGGTGATGTAACTAACTATGTGAAGCTAACATGGAATTTTGAGAGCTTAGTAAGTCTAATTGATTGGATCGGCATGTTTCAATTAGGTTTTTTTTGTTAATGTTCACATAAAAAATATACCAAAATCAAAATTTCATAAAATAAATTTATTTTTGAATCAACAATTAACGTTGATAAAGAAAAACCATTTTGCGCTTTTTTATTTCTTTGGTTTATTTTTTGAAACTTTTTGTTTTTTATACGAAAAAAGCAAAATAAAGTCCCGCGGGAGCGTTATGTGACGGAAATCGAAAAGATTTTTATTCGCAAGTTATCCGTTCCAATATATCGCAAAAAGCAAAACAAAAGAAAATAACAAAAGTCAAACTGGACATTTTTTATCCATTTAGTTTTATTTTTACATTTTTATTAAATAATACTAGTTATAAATTTTTAAGTTATAAATTTTTAAGAAAAATGGACCGAATTTCCAATTTTTACAAATTAATGTGTCAATTTAATAGGTGAGTGTAACCCATTGTTATACATGGACTTCAAAAACTACGGTGTCTGTGGCAAAAAAAGTGGATCCGTTGATTGGAAAATCACTAGCTCACATTTACAGAAGAATGTAGAGGATAAAAATGATCACCACAATGTGCACAAAAATCGCAACGATGAAAATAATAACAATCTTTGTTTTAAGTATACATAATTTGACATACACCAGAATTTGATAGTCATCCAAAGTTGATTTTAGCGAATTTTAGCTAAAATTGATTGCCTAAATTAAAAAAAGTTAAAATCTTTTAATTAAAAATTTAGTGTATTTTATCGTATGTTATCGAAAAAATGAGAGAAATACAATTTTGATTAGTTATTTTCCAATATAATTTTCTAAAAAATTACTTTATGTATTTCGGAAATAAAAAATTATTATCTATGAGCTCTTTGCCAAAGAAAAAAAGTTATACAATATTTTTATCCTATTTCCAACGGTGTAGCGACATTTGCGCATTTTCAACTTTTTAACGAGCATAAAGATATTTCTGTGAAAACTAATTTTAGCTTTTGGATTTAGAATTTATAAACTATTTTAAAAAACTATTTTAAATTTTTCTCCAATCAATCTAACTCAGAAAAATGTTATACCCAGGTAATTAAAATTATAAACTTAAATAATTTTCAAAAAATAAAAATTTGCATTACTTTTTCAACTGTAACTTTTTTCCAAAATAGTTAAGTTCTTGAATCAAAAAGAAATCAGTAAAGAATTACATAAATACTGAATCCAACAACATAAATTAATTAAAAAATAGCTTTTTGATCCCAAAAAAGTTAGCCAAAAAATGCGCAAATGTCACGGACTGAAATGTCATTTCTGACATACAGTAATGACTATTTCTAAGGCAACTATTTGAAAATATTTTCACGAATTTTTTCAATAATAAAAGTTATTTAGATATTTTGATGGTATAACAGGTGAGGTGCGCGCAACCAGCCCACTACTTTTTGTTTATTCTGATGCGCAAATTCTTATTAAGTGTATGTTTAATTTTAATATATGTATAATCATTGTTGTCATTAAAAACTTTAAAAACTTATTTGCCTTTGCTTCCTCAAAAAAACAAATTCTTTTTGTTTTTGTTTTTTGACTTTATAAGGACTTGGTCCTGTTGATCTTTAATTTATTTGCATTTATTGGTTGATTTTGATTAGTTATCTCTAGTTGTTGTAGCTGAAGTTATTTTTTTAAATATTCCTCTGTATTATTTCAAAAATTTACTATTTTTGACAAATGCTCTTTCAGACTTTTGTCGTCATACTGAATATATTACAATTTTTAAATTACATATAATTACAGCTATCGAATGCAGCGAATTATCTCCTTCTCATAATTGTTCATATTATGCAAAAATTTCGTGCAGCGGTACGCATAATTGCACTTACCGGACAGTTAATTCTATTAATGCATGTTGGAAAGGACTAGTAATATATATTTGATACTTTTTAGATTATAACTTTTACAATGTAAGAAATGAAAAAATTATTTAGAATTTTCTTTTCGCAGCTGATCGATCACGTGAATTGCGTTTTTTGATCAAAGAACAACGATGGAGCGGCAATCAGATATTAGGTTTAGTAAATATCCCCATAATTGATCTTGTACAACGACGAAATCAGTACGTAATATTTACTACAAACATAATATAAAAATAAAATAGACAAATATAAAAAGTTATATTAATAGATAATTAGATGTATAAGATTTTTACACTACAAAATTCTCATTTATCATTTTCCAAGAAATTATTTATAACATATCAATCATAGATTTAAATTTTTAAAAATAATTTTGACGAACATTTGGAACTAAAATGTCAAAAATGATGTTTATAAACATGAAGCAAAAAGCTTTCATCAAGATGGAAGAAAAGTTCACAACAAAAAAGTTAACAAAAGAATGAGCTTTTGCGTTCAAATATAAATGCCTTAGAATCTAAATGCTTATAACCAATGCAATATAAAAATTGCATTTTATTAAATATATGTATGTTATTATAATTAAAATCAATTCATTATTTGTTAGATACATGATTTTTTAATTAGGTAAACTAAAAAATATTTAAAAATTACTATTTTAGGAATTTGGCTTTTGTGCTTAGAAAGCCCAACACTGATGTTAACAATAGTAAATATCATAAAATATGCGTTTCTTGTCAGCTTATTCCGAAGCAAAAGCAAAGTTATGCAGGTATTTTTTCGATTATCTTATTGTAAAGAAAAAATTGTAATAATTTTATGCATAATTAAATTCATTTTTATGTTTCAATTTTTCAGATATTTATTTGTACAGTTATTTGCTAAC
Source organism: Bradynema listronoti (assembly GCA_024678965.1). Lineage (NCBI taxonomy): Eukaryota > Metazoa > Nematoda > Chromadorea > Rhabditida > Allantonematidae > Bradynema > Bradynema listronoti. Next base: position 7,176,007 of record JANLNO010000002.1, read on the forward strand.
TTCAATAAATATATTGATATTTTATTTTACGTTATTTTTTTGTTATTTAAAAAGATGAAAATGAAAAAATTATTCATATAAAGTTTAAAATGTACAATCTATTCTTGAAATACGTTAACTATAAATTTAACAATTTCAATTCTTAAAAATTAGTTCGAAATGCCAAAAAACGAAAAGGGATTTACATATGTTATTGTTTTTCAATTTACTCTATTTTATATGGGACGTTTTTTTCTTATAATTCTTAACTATGACAAAAACAAAGAAAAAAAATTCGATAAATTTAATTTTACATGTAATTTTAAGAAGAAATATTTTAAATATCATAATAATGTTAGAAATAAAAGTGATAATTTTAATAAAACTATGCTATGTATCAGAAAGTCAATTTAACAAGTATTAAATAGTAAAAGATATATGCACATGCGGCTATATAAAAAAAGAGTTAAAAAAGGTTTAGATAATAAAAGCGGAATAATATTGGTCTAATGGTAACAAAATGAAATAAGCATATACATAAGTATTTTTTTTCATTTTATTTGTGTAAGGTCTTGATAATGACATTTATAAATTCGTTTGCAATTTTTACAGTGGCGGCTAAAATGCCTCGAATCACTTTTTTTGAAAAAAGAATTCGTCATAAATTCTTGAGACTGAATGGATTTTCATGATTTAAAATATGTTGGATAGCTAAAATAGTTCTCAATTGAATGCTTTTTATAAGAACTCTATAACTATGAAAATAAAATTTTTATGGCAATTTAATCCCGCGCCCTTTTTTTGACGCGGACCCGGATAACTTTAGCTGAAAAGCTTAAATTATAAAATTAGCTGGATTTTTCAGTTTAAATTTTAATGAGTCTAAGTACCTCGGAATTCTTTAAAAAATAGTTTTCATTAAGAAAAATCGATTCAGGGAGAGGTTACACCTCTATGAAATTGAGAAGCTATTGGATTTAAATTACCTTATTTACGTTAATTTTACTCTGTTTTTGCTCCAGTGAGATTTTTATATTAGGAATAATTAGGGAATTCTGAATACTAGGTTTTGCAGAATGCGAAAAGCTCTACCGATTGACATAAAATTTAATACCTTTTGTTAATGTGTTATTGTATAAAAATACTTTTGAATTTTTCTAAAAATTCTCAAAATTGAATATAAAATTCTATTTTTGAGTAAAAATGAAGCGAAATCGGCTATTTAGTATCCAGAATTCCTTAATTGTTCCTAATACAATATAAAAGCTACAGTAGGCCAAAAACAAAACAAATTTAAAGTGATTAAGATATTTTAAGCTCAATTTATTGGAGCTGTAACTTCTCCCCGAAAATTTTCTTAATGAAAACAATTTTTTTAAAGAAGTCCAAAACACAAAATTGTAGACAATAAATTTTAAAAATTCTCTTAGAAAAAAATAATTAATTTGACAATTTAAATTCTTCAATTAAAGTGATCAGGGACATTTTGTCCGCGTTAAAAAAGGGCGCGGAACTAAAATTGCCATAAAAATTTTATTTAATAGTTAGAGTGTTCTAATAAAAAGCGTTCAATTAGGGACTATTTTAGCTATTTAATATTTTAAATAATGAAAATCCATCCAATATGAAGAATTTTATAACTAATTCTTTTTTTTCGAAAAAATGATCCGGGACAATTGGCTACCACTATTTGTTTTACAATATAGTAAAACGTTAGATTTAATTGTTTTTTTACTTATTTTAATCCGATTAGCTAATAAAATTAATATATTCTGTATAATATAGAGACAATATCCTCATTGGTTTCAAACTCTTCTGCACAAGAACGCTTACATAAAAATGCACAATTGCAATGCCAACCGATTGATATAAAATACAAGTGTATGTCTAAAACAAGTGGCTCGCTCACCTCTAAAAATTCAAGCTCATCGACATCATCATTCTCCATTTTTGCTTCAAGGTTTATATAGAAAAGTATTTTAATAAAATTTAATTAAAATAATATAATAATGATAAAATTGTTATTTTATTTATATTTACATTTTAATTTCAGTTCACTTTCTCCTGTCCCGGATGTCATGGAGCATTTAGAAAGTCAATACGATAAAATACCATCTGCTTCAAATTCAATAAATTCAATGCAAACATTATTTAGTTTACACAACTCTATTTTAAAACTACCACAAGGTCGCTATAAATTATTTTTATATTATACGCTTTTATCTTTATATAATTTTTAAGGTTGGGAGGTGCGTGTTGATCGTTACGGTCGTTTAATATATTTAGATCACATAAACAAACGAACGAGTTGGAAAGCGCCAACAATCTTAGAAAAAGAATACGTTCCAATTAACGATAATAAAAGGTAATAAATAACATGTTTTAAATTATAAAGTAATTTTTTCGCTGTTGGAGTTTTGAATTTTTTAAAAATAAAATAACTCAACAATTCTTTCTTTTTTTTTGTATTTTATACATGTTTTAGATGTTAACGTGTTTAAAAAAAATTTTTTTTAATAGTCCTATAACAATGAAAAAGAACCGTAATTAGAAACAAGATTTCAAAAAAGAAGGCGTTGGAGAAAATATTTCCTTAATATTAGGGTTTTCGGAAAGAAACCGCGTTTTGATCCAAAAACAAAATTTATTATAAAAACAAAATTACAACACTTTAATCCAAAAGATATTCTCCATTATTATCAACTACTTGTCGCCAACGTCCACGCAAAGAATGGATGCCTCTCTCGAAGAACTCCGCCGGCTGCGACTCGAAGAAGTTGGACACCCAAATTTCGATCTCGTCGTGGTTTTTGAACTTTTTCTCGGCCAGTGAGTGCTGCATCGACCGGAACTCATGATAATCGGATGGTGCCAGGTCTGGGCTATATGGCGGATGAGGAAGAACTTCCCAGCCCAATTCCTCGATTTTCTGCGAAGTGGCCTTTGCGATATGCGGCCGAGCGTTGTCGTGGAGGAATTTCGTCGACGCCGTGTCCACGCCTTGTCGCCCTAAGGCTTGGTCAACGCGGCTCAATTGGTCTTTTTAGAGGTCCGCCGTAACCGTCTGACCAGAATCCAGAACCTTGAAATACACCAAACCTTTGCTGTTCCACCAAACACAAAGCATAATCTTTTTGCCGTGTATGTCCGGTTTTGGAGTCGGTTTTGGTGCGTCACCAGCGTCCAACCACTGCCGTTTTTGCATTGCGTTGTCGTAGCAGATCCATTTTTCATCTGACGTAACAATTGAGTCCAAGAAACCGCTGTTCTTGCAGCGGCGAATGAGAATTCCGACTATTGCCACTCGTGTTGCCTTGTTTGCGTCGCTCAACTGATGCGGCACCCACTTTCCGGACCTGTTCGTCTTGCCTATTGCGTGCAAGTGGTCGGCAATGGTCGTTTGACCGCAACCAAACCGTTCTGCCAGCTCTCGAATTGTTTGGCACGGATCCGACTCTATTGCTTCCTTCAACAGGTCATTGTCGACGAATTCAGGTCGATGTCCATGTTCATGATCCTCCAAGCTTTCGTCGCCACTTCTGAATCGTTTAAACCACTCCTGGCATTGACGTTCAGACAGGGCTTCCTCGCCAAATACTTCAAATAGCGCACGATGAGATTCAGCAGCCGATTTGCCGTGCTTAAAGTCGTACCACATGCAAGCTCGCATTCGAAATTTTTGATCAGACATTTTCTAAAAACTTTTTTAGTAAAAAATCAAAGTATACATAGACAAGTTATATATCAAACGATGCGCAAAAAAACGCTCTATCTGATAGATAAAACCAATTTACAAAATCTTTTATTATATGAGAAAAATAAATAAACAAATCCAACCGCGGTTTCTTTCCGAAAACCCTAATAGTATTATTTTTTTATAATAATAATTTAAACTGAACCCGACAAATAAATAGATCGCAAGTTATGCAGGTTTTAAAAATGATATGTGAATTTTACTATTTTAGCCACTAAAAAGAATCATGAAATTATTTTAGTTAAAAAAATTAAAATATCAATAAAAATTAGTTTACAACCTAATATGTAATATTATAACTTTAACTTATATAGCCAACATGCTGATACATTATTTATATCATTTATATTTTTTTTGTAAAATTTTTAAAAACATTTTTATATTGTATATTATGAGCATAATTTTTATATTGTAAATGTTATGAATTCTATAAAATATACATAAATATACAATATTATAACATAGATATGTTTTTGCGAGAAGAACCGTGCTGACTTCATTAGATAATAACAAGAAAACACATTCAAACGTTGAGTTGCAGGACAATAATGAAATATGTTCAACCAGAAATAGAAATGATCCAAACAATAAAAATCATAAAATTAGAGCTGTACATGACAACATTCAAAGGGCAAAAGAAGTGAATTTTATTCAGAGATACGATTTTTTCGACGCTCTTCAAATGAATATGGTAAAACTTTAATTGTATAAAGATTTATATATAGCATAATAATTATAATGGATTTTAAAGGCAGCACTCAATTTATATAATGAAAGTGCATATTTGAAGCATATAATTAGTCGAATTCGAAAAGATCCATCAAAATTTGCACTATTTAAAAATAATAAAGAATTAGTACAATTTTTGAACTTATTTGCGGATAAAACGCAACCGCTACCCGAAGGGTGGCAAACAGCAAAAAATTGCGATGGGGATGGACAGGTAATTTTATTTCTACATATATTTATATTCAGGATGAGTTAGCTAATTCAAACGTCCAAACACTTTTATTTGTTAACAATTAGCTGATTCGTCTTGTACATATCTTTTATCTTATTGTTAGAGTTCTAAAAAAACTAAATAAAACTTTAAAAATTAAAAAAAAAATTACAAAAATTAGAAAGTAAGTTTAGCGCCTCTTTATTGATCACAAAACAAAGCATATTACGTTGATTGATCCTCGCCTTCCAGATGAATTAACATCAAAATACAGAGCTCAAAGTGCGCCACCAACACGTAGAAATGTATGAATATAGATAGCTTTTAATTAAAGTAGGGTCAAACTAAATTGGTTAAATTTAGATAAATTATGTCTCAAATAACATTTGGGATATGCTTAATCGGACGGATGAATTACAAACTTTAATAACTAAACGTTTTCCTGAAAAAGCACCAAAATTATGTCGTAAATTACAGTTAATAAGAGAATTTGGCGAAGTAGCCCTTTTGCGATTTGCTAACGATGTAGATTTGATTACTGCAATTAGGTATTATTTTATAAGTTAATCATTACCTTAATTTCAACACTTTACTTTAGTTCTCTCGAAAACACTCCAAATCACCCTTCTACTGAATTTGAGGAAAAATTGGAGTATTTTTACAGTTCATTACAAAAGGCTGGCTACGGTCAAGGGCCAGGAAAGATACAGTAATTTCTTTTTGTTAATATTAGCTTGGCAAAAAAGTACTTCGACAAAATTTAACTTTTTTTTCAATTATTTATAACTTTATTCAGAACAAATAATTTTAAACAATATATTTACCGTTGACATCAATAACTTTTACCCATTTATCAGGTAAAGCACCTATGCCTTTTTCCCAGAATTCAGAAGACTGAGATAAAAAAAAGTTGTCGACTGCCATTTTGAGGTCGTCATACTTGTCGAACTTTTTTCCGTGCAAATAATGCTTGAGCGGTCGGAACAGGTGGTAGTCAGAAGGTGCAATTTCCGGTGAGTACGGCGGATGGGCAACCGTGTGCCAGCCAAGTTCGGTTAATTTTTGGCGGGTGAAGGAAGCAACGTGTGGTCGAGCATTGTCATGGAGCAAGTGAACTGTTGGACGTTTTTCTTGCATTGCATCAGCCAATTTCTGGAGCTGATCGATGTACACAGAAGCTGTGACATGCCTACGGGCAGCAACTCGTAGTAGATCGGTCCCTTCGCATCTCACCAAACACACAGATGATCTTCAAGGCTTGTATCTCCGTTCGCAAAGCGGTTGAACCAATTGTTGACCGTCGCACGATGAACAGTCCCTTCACCAATTATGCTGTTGATATTTGCAGCAGCCGCGCTTGCACTCTTGCTTTGGAGCCACTCGTAGTAGATGATAGCGCGAATATGGTCTTTACTAATCATTAGTGAAAATTAACAAAACTCTGCGCGCGTGTCCTTATATACTCATATAATAAGTTTCGAGAATGTTCTACAAGGCTATCAAACTTATAAAATTATTTGAATTATTTCCAGAAAATTTTAGAATTTTGAAATTTTTGTCGAAGTACTTTTTTGCCAAGCTAATATTTCAAAAATTACTATATATCTAAATTTGTTTTCAGTTTTCGATTGCGACGGAATCATTTAATGAATGATGCATTCGATAAAATATTGACGGCTGATTCATATCAATTACGAAAGTGTCAAATGACTGTCACTTTTGATGAGGAAGACGGGTAATTTAATTTATAAAATAAATCCATATTAAAATAAAGAAATAGAAATAATTAAATCTACAATTTTTAAAGATTGGATTACGGTGGTCCATCAAGAGAATTATTTTTTTTGTTGTCCCGAGAACTTTTTAATCCATATTATGGTCTCTTTGAATATTCGGCTAATGATACATATACTGTACAAATTAGTCCTATTTCTAAATTTGTCGACAATTACTTACAATGGTAAAAAAATAATCTAACAATCATTATATTACATGCATGTATAATTTATATTTACGAATGATTATTTAAGGATGGAACTGTGTGGCAGGGTGTTCGCACTTGCTCTCATTCATCATTGCATGATTGACACTTTTTTTACAAGAGCGTTCTACAAGCTAATTTTGGGGATGTAAGGCATTAAATCTAAAAATACATATCCATTAATATAAAAACTGGATTATAAACTTTTTAGACTTTTCAATTTTATATCTTAAAAGTGTAGTTCTTATACATAATATGTACATATTTATGTATTAGGTGTACAAATATGAAAGTTCGTTTTTTTACGATTCAAAAAATTAAAATTCCAAAAAATTTTCAATTAAACTTTTTTTAACAATAACAATCATTATTATCAACAACATTATTCCAATTTATGGGCAACTTATGGATTCCATCAAAAAAAAATTGTTTTTCCATCAAAAAAAAATTGTTTCGATGCAATCTATTGATCGAGCCATTTCGCACTTCTTCTTGTTTTGTGATGCATCGATTCTGCTCCGCCAATCCGTGAGCCATTGATCGAAATAAGACGGAGCGATGTCAGGAAAGTAGGGCGGGTGGGATAAGATTTCCCATTTCAGTTTTTTATGGCATTTTTGACCGGTTCTGCAACGTGAGGTCTGGCGTTGTCGTGAAGCAATATTGGCACTCGTGTCTTGTGGTCCATTCTGGTCATTTAATGGCAACTTCTCTATTCAGATTGATTAATTGCTCTTTATAACGAGCCGCCGTAACAGTTTCGCCAGGTTTGAGAAGTTCATAATACAAAATACTCTCCTGATCCATACGCAGTCTTTGTTGCTCAGGTCAAAATCGCCAACTCTGAACCTCTTAAACCACTTCTGACAGGCTCTGGTAGTGATCGTATCTTCGCCATAAACTTTAGCAATCATTTTGTGAGAATCGGCGGCACTTTTCTTCCAGTTAAACACGAATAAGAGAATTTCCCGCAAATGCTCTTTTGTTGGCGCTTCGGTGGTCATCTGTAAAATTGTCCTAAAATTTTACATGCAAACCTCTTTTAAAAATTCAAGAAGCATTAGATAGCACTTTAAACACTTACAAGATAGATACAGACAAATGTTTTGAAAAAAAGTTTATTCATGAAAAAATATTAGACAAAGTAAAACGAACTTTCATATTTGTACGCCTAATACATACATAGTATAACTTCTCACATTTTTTTTTTGATAAGTGTTATCATAAAGTTAAATACTTATAACTGAACCATTTTAGTCCCTATGCAATATCAGATTTGCAAGCTATGGACAATCAATTTCACAATTCATTAATATGGATTCGAGATAACGAAATAACTAACGATTTAGATTTGACATTTAGCACCACGGAAGAAGTGGGAGGACAAGTAATCTTTTTTCTGAAAAGTTATATTTTAAAACTAGGGATGGACAAAACTACAACAACATTGAGTAAAAATTTAGTTTTTTTTGTTATTTTTTTGCCTTTTTTAAAGTTTTTTGCCTTTTTTAAACAACAAACATCAACCATGACTGCTTTGAACGGACGGCGAATTACTAAATATATCGAAATGGAAAAAAAACAAAAGAATTCTACGCCGATCTGTTCGCATCCAAAAAAGCTGTGTCTTGAAAAGTTACGAGACGATGATCAAGAAGTGGCACAAGTTTTGATATCGGAAGTATGAGAAGCAACCAAATGTCTCAAAAACGGACCTGACAGAATAACAAATGAAGTACTAAAAGCTGGAGACTTCAAACTATGGAAAGTATTGGCAAAGCTATTCGACGGAGAAGAGCTTAACCATATCAGATTTGCAGATGACATCGTCTTATTCGCACACGATGCAAAAACAGATCAACTTATGTTGGAAGAGTTGAATAATGCAAGCCGTCGGATTACGAATAAACCGGGCAAAAACACAGGCAATGTGCAACAATCAAAAAATTGAAGTAATAAAGCTGGAGGATACTGAAATTGTCTTAATCGACAAATACGTATATTTCGGGCAACTGGTAACATCGGACCACAAAATCGACGGCGAAATACGCAGACGACGAAGTGCAGCATGACCTAATTGACGACAATTAGCAGAAGACAGAAAACAATATAAACGGCGATTGTATGATCTACCACGGGATAACAACATGTGACACGAATCTTCAAGTGTCAAGTGTTTTAACGTTTTTTTTTTGCATTTTTATGGTGTGTTAGTGATACATTTTTAAATTGCATACACAATTTTTTACTCCTTACATTTTAAAAGCAAAAATTTTTTTTCAACATAAATAGTAAAATTTTAAAATAAAATGAAATAAATTTCACTTTTTTATACTTAAACAATGTCTTATACATAAGGAGCCCTATTTACTCGAATTTAGGGTATTTAAAATTATTTTATACTTAGATAATAGAGAAGGAATTGTTACCTGACGGAAAAAATATACTGGTGACGGATGCCAATAAAGAGGATTATATTTCTTTAATGCTACGATGGCGTATCGAGAGAAACGTGGGGCCACAGGGACAAGCTCTATTGCGTGGAATATATTCGGTTAAATTTATAACATTTATTATAGAGTCAAATAATGATTCCATGTAAACTGAAATTTAAGATTATCGACAAAGATTATCTTCGTATATTTAACGGGGAACAGCTAGAGTTAGTTCTTTCTGGCACTGTAGAAATTAATATCGAAGATTGGAGAGAAAATACCGAATATAAAGGTGGCTATTACGAAAACCATATTGTGATTAATTGGTTTTGGCAGACCGTATACACATTATGCAACGCTGATAGATTAAAACTTCTTCAGGTATAATATTTCTTTTTTATAATATTATTAGGCGCACGGACTTTTGTGCATTTTGCATTTGCGCATTTGATATTTACGTACAACATTTACGCATCCCTGACATTTGCGCATCCAAATTTTGCGCATTAATTAGATTATAAGTTATAAAGCTAAATTTAAACCTAAGTCTAAGCCTAAGCATAACTGGCTATGCTTAAGCCTAAGGCCTAATTCTAAGTAAGAAAATGTAAGCTTAAGTTTAAACTAAACAATAAGGGGCAAATGTCGTGCGCGAATGTCGCTATACTAATTATTTAAAAAAATTTTAACTGAAAAATGGTATAAAATAATAACATATAAAAATTTAGTTTGTTACCGGTACCTCGAGTGTACCTTACGAAGGATTTAAAGCACTAAGAGGATCTAATGGAGCAAAAAAATTTGCGATTGAAAAGTGGGGAACAGAAGAAAGTCTTCCACGTGCACATACATGTTTTAACCGACTTGATTTGCCATCATACCCAACAAAGAAAATTCTTTGCGAAAAATTAAAATTAGCCATTTATGAAAGCGCTTGTTATACAATTGAATGAAGATTAAAAGAAAAAATATTGTGAACTTTATAAGCCTCTAAAAAATTATCTGACGGCCCAAGTTCGTTTTGTCTCTCTTTCTCTTCTGCAGAAGATCACACAGAAGCTTCTGTGTGATTTTCGTTTAAATTAAAATGATTATTATTAATTTACAACAATTTGGCGATCAGGATTAATAAGTTAATTGACAAAAATTAAAACATTTGTAAAAATAAATTTTTATTGTTTATGTCGTCCAATAATATCAAGCTCGATGAAATTTATAATCGGAGTTTGAAATGTTCTTTTATTAATTATTAGGTTGGTGCATAATTATCCGCAGTTTTTGTTAACGCGTTTTTCTTCAGTGAAAATTAGAATTTTGTGTTTTTTTTATAAAATTAATCTTTTCTACTTTGTTGATAAAAATACCCCGAAAACTATATGCATATTCGTCATATTATGCCATCGAGGAAGAATAGAAGGCGCGATCTAAATGAACTTTTTGCCAATTAGCCAAAGGCAATGTCGAGAATGATTTGCCCGTTTCAAATCAGGCAATACAAGTTTGGAAGACGAACCAGAAAGAGGAAGGCCATCGGATTTTGACGCAGCTGTGAAAGGGAACGGCTGAAAACTTTAACGTTAATCGATCGTCCGTCGCCTCAAAGAGCTTGGAAAGATGTGGAAATTGGCTGGATGGGTTCCACACGAACTCTCCGACAAACAATAAAGCCGACCGAGTCCGAATTTTTGTCGAATTACTTTTTGAAAAAAATTAGTTGAAAAAAATTGCGAATAATTATGCACCAATCTAATACATTTAGTTATCACAAAATGGTTTAGATACTCCTCAAAAAATTTAATATCTTCAATTTAATTAAAATATACGTTCAAGTCATCCTTGCGAGCAGTGATGGGTAATGGCTCGAATTGTGGCTCTTGGCTCGTATTTTTGGTCGCGAGCCATAGAGCTAAATAGCTCTTAAAATTTTAAATGGCTCAAGAGCCAGAGAGCCAACTTGGCTCGTTGGCTCGTGAGCCATTTGGAATTTGACGAGCCATTTAGCTCTATGACTCGTGAGCCATTTAAAATTCGCGAGCCAACTTGGCTCTTTTAAAAATAATGGCTCAATTTTTTGAGAGCCAAATTTTTGCTAGAAACGAGGTTGGTTCTTGGCTCGCGAGCCAAATTTTCAATGGTGGCTCGCACAGGCGAGCCATCTTTCGACTAGCTCACATGGCTCGCGTGGCTCGCAAATTTTTCTTTCTCCAAAAATTTTTGCTTTCTTCTAAAATGTTCAGCGAGCCAGTGAGCGAGCCACGGGAGCCATACGCGAGCCATTTGGCTCGCAATATAAAAACTTTTGCTTTCTTGGAAAAAAAGTTCTGCGAGCCATTGAGCGAGCCATACGCGAGCCACCAAAAACCAAAATTTTTTATTTTGCTAAAAATCGATGTACGCCTCCCCTTCCCGTCTTAAAAAGAGTTTTTTTGCCCTTTTCTACATTAAACTACCTGACCTTTTTGTCACATATTGTTTACAATTTATATATAAATACTTACGTTTGCAGGCTTTTGAGTTTAATAATCTAAAATAAGAGCAAATACGCTATATTAAGGCATAAATATAAATGGCGCGACATTATAAACAATACAAAAGAAATAAAAATAAACGAATTTTTATTTCAAAAAAAAAAGTTATAACCGAAAAAACGAGTAAATTGCATCAGTTACTACTTATTATAGCCGACATATACTAATATCTTATTTGTAATAAGGTATAGCCGATAGAGTGTAGCCCTTAAAGTATAACCGATGAATTTTAAAAATTAAACAATAAACTGCTTGTTATACGATAAAAGAATTTTTGCATTTGTTGTGTCAGGGTTCGAGCGACTTTTATGACCGGTTGTTTGCAACGTCGTTTGAGAAAACATTCTCTCTACCGAAGCAGATGTAGCTGGAACGGTAAAAAGTTGATTTGCCAATATAGTTATCGTTGGAAATGCCTGAATTTAATAATTTTTGTTGACGAAATTTTTCTTAACCCATGTTTACCGCTTTGTTTTTTGACCAATATATAGCCGCTGTTACACTGCGAAAAGACGGGCGAGTACGATCTTCAAAGAACAATTCTATTTCTTTTTCCAAGGTTGTTCTTTGGGTTTGCGTGCTCATTTCTACAGTAAAGCCAAGAAGTGAATTTGATTGTATTTCCTCCGCAATCTCTACTTTATCTTCGAAACCTGAACACTAAAACACAAATAATATGTATTCTAATCAAAAATAAAGTATCTTAGACTTACCATTTTTTTCATTTCTGCCTTAGCCAGCCATTCCAATTCATCTGATGCACGGAGTATAGCCGATACAGATGGATCTAGAAAAGCTGAAACCAGAAATATTGAATCACTTTTAGAACCCGATTCAATGACATCCTTGAAGCGAAGCCGAATCTTAGAAATTAGATTCTGCTGTATAGCCGGAAAAGACGTAATTGATTGCTGTAAAAAACAATTTATTTTTAATATTAGTTAAATTAATAAATGCGTTTTTCAGTATAGCCGATATACGAGACTTTAACTTTCTATTCTCCAGTACAATCTGCTTTTGCAGCGTCTTTCTGGTCATTAGATTCAAGTTATTATTATGGCCGATAACTTTCTAAAATAGGACTTTTAAGATAAATAATTGTTTATTAAACCCCCTCCCTTCAAGCCGACTAACTATAGGAAACATTAAAATTATACCTGTAGAAACGGATTTTCATGCATGGGAAACGTAGTAGTGGCCGCATACAAAACAAAGTTACGCTTCAAGTCGTTAAAGTTGATGATTTCTTGTCGAGCGTTTATCAGGCTATCAAACAAAATTGGGTGGCAAGTCTTGATATGACGTTGAGCATTATTTGCACGCATAGACTTGCCTTTAGTTACAAAGCTGCAATGCTTGCAAGTATTGCCGTCAAATTCCATCAAGAAACGTGAGTAACGCTGTGAAGTAGTAGGCGTTGTCGGACATTCCTCTAGAGAGTTAGCACTTTTCGGTGTTAGTATGGCCGATTGTGATATGACATGTTCTTGTTCACCTGCCTCGTTATCCATTTCTTCATCTATAGCCGATTCATCAATCATTAAGTTTTCGTTACAAAACAATTCATCCATCTAAAATAATTTTTGGATTAACATACAAATTAACTCTCTCCCCCTGAAGTTCACGTAAAGGAACAAAAGAAAAAGTTGCGCATGTATGTGTCTGCTCGCGTTTGATTTCGTTGAATTTGAAAAAAAATATCACACTTATTTAAATAATTCCTGTTTATTGTTTAAATATTCTAATTTTTTTGGCATTTTGACAAATACGGTGCTACATCGTGCTAAAACTCTCGGTTATACAAAATTCTTCATGTCAGCAACACTCCAATTTTAGAAAAAAAACTTTTGGCACGAACGTACGAGAGTTTGTTGGTGAATCCGAATTTTCATTATTAATCCTATTTGACGTGATTCGCTCAAATAATTTTAGGCTAAAACTTTTATGATGTTTCGCATTGATCTCGGCAATACATTGCGTAATCTAATTGGCGAGCTGGAAGAAATGGAGTCGCATGATTTTGACATCAATAACTTTACGATCCAGCACTATTCTTTCTTGAAGCGATGGGCCGAAACACCTGCTATTATTCCGGCTATACAGCTTGAACCTAAAGGCGATCCACATCTTGTGGAACCATTTCGCAACGTTGTAGCTCAAAAGAAATCGGCTATAATAGAAGCGCCGACTGGTTACGGCAAAAGCTCAACGGTCAGTTTTCTTCAGAATAAACTCTTAGGCACTTGCAGATTAGGCAGATTAGCCTTCCACTCCTCCCCACTTTCAAAATGTTCTCATTTTTTTGTTGTTATTACGGTAAATTGTAACTTTTTTATTTTTAGCTTCCTTATGTTTATGTGTGTGAAAAAGCCAAGTTAAAGGAAGCCGTTAAAGTGATGGTAGTAGTGCCAACTCGGGTAAATGCTAGATTAGTGGCAACTTTTGTCTCGCGTAAAATCAAAGATACGGTCGGCCATACTATTGGTTACGCTTATAGCGGTCAGAAAAAGCTGATAGACACTACGTCGGTACTTTACGTAACTACTGGCATAGCGGAAATTATATTGTCGTTTAAGCCTACGGCCATACATGCCATATTCTTGGTTAGTCTTTAAATGATTTAATTGCGGTTGTTTATTATTATTTTCAGGACGAGTTTCATCATCGTTCTATGTCTACAAATATGGTGCTACATCGTGCTAAAACTCTCGGTTATACAAAATTCTTCATGTCAGCAACACTTCCTCCCGACATTAAAATTTCAATTGAGAAATATCTGGAAGAGGAACTGGCGGTCATACATGGCAAGTTTATGTTAGTAAATTAGTTTTGCATTTATTACTTTGTTTTTATTTTTAGTCAAAACTTATCGTCGAAAGTATTCCGTGAAAACCATTGCTTTGGATAAGCTGTTACAATCGGACATACTCAATGAAATTGAGCTGGATCATATTGCTGAAGAAAGTGAAAAAAGTCTGAAACGTTCGCCAGTTGCAACAAAGTTGTATAAACCCGGTCATACTACTGATGATAATGAAGAAGAAGTGCCAAGAAACTATAACATCGAACTTGCCATAGAAGTTGTACGTAAGTTAGTCGAAAATAACATTCTTGGAAATATTTTGATATTCGTTAACGGTGACCGATATGAATAAGATTTTTGGCAATGAGTACATTCACCAGCTAGGTGTGAAACGACTTATTAATTATCATCGTCTTCACAGTCAGATTGATTGGGACTATAATACAGAAACTGACTCGGCTATACGCAAAGTGGTACGATTTTTCTTTAGTCTAAAAATTGGTTAATTTTGCATTTACATATTACAGATTATCGCTACAAACATAGCAGAAACTGGCCTAACACTTCCGGCTATACGTTTCGTCATCGATGGAATTACCGAAAAAACAGCTGATCCATATGATGTGCGTGGCTTAGACTACCTAAGTGTACGTGAAGTTGATTGTGCAGGTATGACTCAAAGAATGGGACGAACTGGCAGAGAAATGTGCGGCTATTACATCCCATTAGTGGATTTGTCTGTAATTAAAGATATCGAAATTACTTACCACCAGTGCTGGGTAATAACTCAAAATCAGCTCATGGCTCATGGCGAGGATCACAAATTATTGAGCTATTTGACTCATCAATATGAGTCACGCAACTCAAATTGATGATTTGAATAGCTCAGTAGCTCATGAGTCATTTTTAATTTATGAGCCAAAATAACTTAATAAATTATGATCCTCTCGTGATTTATGAGCTGAGAGAAATATTAGCTCACTTGACAATGAGCTATTTTAATAAAATTTTTGAGCTAACTCAAAAGACTCACATAGCTCATTTGACTCAAAAAATTTTCTTTCTCAAAATTTTTCTTTTTCATCGTGAGGCGAATGAGTCATTTGAGTCGACTCATGAGCCGACTCAAGGCTCATTGACTCAAATTCTTATTCAAGTGAAATAAAAAGAACATGATTATTATCCATAAGAGAGAGAAAACGGAGGGCAATGCACAAAAAATTAATAACAAACATACGTTGTTCGTCTATAACCGTTGTATAACTCTTTTTTTGCATATAAAAGATTTCTAAAATATCAAGTTATAAATACTATAATATAACAAAAAATGGGAGGGAGGGCGATTGCAAACACAAAAGAAAGCTCTGGTCGGAAAAGGGAGTTATGGAGATAAAAAAGACTCACATTGTCGTTTATAGCCAATTGTTTCACAGAGTCTTCCACTTTAATAAAGCTGTGAACTCGTTACGGGGGTTAATAGTATATCCGATTGAGGAGTTGTTGCCTGTTCGGAAATACGTTCAATATTGGTATCACTAGTGGAAAATTCAATTTCATTCATCTAAAAACATGACACTACATTATTTAAAAGTTTCGATATTATAAATAATGATCTTGTTTAGAAAAAATATTCAATGATTATAATGTTAATCAAAATTATTAGTTGGCCTTTTGTATGATAAAGTCACTTTATGTTTGACTGTAGCAAATTTTAAAATACTTAATAAAAAATACAAAAGGCCAACTAATAATTTTGATTAACATTATAATCATTGAATATTTTTCTAAACAAGATCATTATTTATAATATCGAAACTTTTAAATAATGTAGTGTCATGTTTTTAGATGAATGAAATTGAATTTTCCACTAGTGATACCAATATTGAACGTATTTCCGAACGAGCAACAACTCCTCAATCGGATATACAATTAACCCCGTAACGAGTTCACAGCTTTATTAAAGTGGAAGACTCTGTGAAACAATTGGCTATAAACGACAATGTGAGTCTTTTTATCTCCATAACTCCTTTTCCGACCAGAACTTTCTTTTGTGTTTGCAATCGCCCTCCTTCCATTTTTTGTTATATTATAGTATTTATAACTTGATATTTTAGAAATCTTTTATATGCAAAAAAGAGTTATACAACGGTTATAGACGAACAACGTATGTTTGTTATTAATTTTTTGTGCATTGCCCTCCGTTTCTCTCTCTTATGGATAATAATCATGTTCTTTTTATTTCACTTGAATAAGAATTTGAGTCAATGAGCCTTGAGTCGGCTCATGAATCGACTCAAATGACTCATTCGCCTCACGAGGGAAAAATGTTGAAAAATAAAATTTTTTGAGTCAAAATCATATGGCTCAATTTATTTGAGCCATGAGTCTGCTCCTTTTTTTTGACTCATTTTTGTTTTTTTGAGCTAATTAGCTCACATCATGAGCCGCTCGACTCATGCATAATTGTGCTAAATTAATTCAAAAAAGTGACTCATAGCTCATGAGCTTTGAGCCAAATTGCAACATAATTGACTCAGTGACTCACGAGCTTGATCCTTTGCGTAGCTCAATGAATCAAGAAAATGACGCTCACGAGCCGGTGAGTTGACTCAAGCTCAAAAACTCATGAGCTATTTTTGAGCTTTTACCCAGCACTGCTTACCACAAGTCCTCGGCTATACACGAGAATCCCATTGTAAGTTTAGTTGTTATATTCTTCTTATGAATTTTTATTTTTTATTTACAGGGGGCCATTCTTAAGTCAATTTTCTCGTTTTGAGACCCAAAAGTGCCACTTCAGTTATTTGATGCATCTTCGCCAAAAGTTTACCAGGACTGTCTCTCGGCCATACAAAATTTTGGCTTTGTCGACAACTTTTTCAGGCTGACAGATGCTGGTTGGTTTGCAGCACAATTTGATGGCTTTCCTTTGGAAATAGCCATGCTTATTCTGGCTGGATGTGGTTTCGGTTGCTTAGATAAAACGGTTATACTTGCAGCAACTTTATTAACGCCAGCATCAAGTAAAGCTTTTAATTTTAGTTTTTTATGAGCTAAGTATTTATTTTCAGTCTTTGCCTATTTGCGCGACAAAAAAGGCACTTCAGAATCCGGCTATTACAATTTTAAACGTGAAAAACCGTCTGATCATATTGCATTGGTCAACGGATATATTAAAGGTTATACCTGGCTGGAAGAGATCGAAAAAATGCCATTCGGCAAAGCCAAAAAAGAAGAGAAAGCCAAATTCAACAAAATTTTTTCCGCTCCTATGTTGAAAGTTGCCGATGACATTATAATGCGCACTGATTTGGTATTATCTAAAATAGGCCTAATAAATCTCGATGAAGATTGGAAAAATTTGCTAGATGAAAGCTATCAAAGGTCTTATAGTACAACTAAGTTTAACTGGACAGAAAGCCTTCACGAAAATGTACAAATAGGAGCATTCAAAGGTATATTAAATTTAACACTTTTTTATTGATTTACTTTTATAAGTACATTATAGCGGCTATACTTTGTGCTTTTGGTACACGATTCGTTTCGAATCGTGGCAATACTTTTCACAATATCGCTTCTGAAGAAGCATTATCAGATAATGTGCGCCCAATCTCTGTGTTCTTTAGAGGCAGCTGATATGTAGACGGAGTAATGGTAATATTATGCGTAATTTTATTTATTATGAGTTTTTATTGAATTTAGTCAGCACCACAAACGCCAGTTACTCCAGAAGCATTTGCTCTGTTTGGCAATCTTTTCGGCCATACAACTTTTAAGGATACCGAAATCAAGTTGGCGGAAATTGCAGGCGACACAACGGCTATATCTTTCTCTGGCACAAGAACTGATATTAATAAGCTAATTATTGGTCGTCATCGTTTGCGTTGTTTAATGCTTTCGTTAGTGGCCGGTCATACCAACATTGATTACGAGTTGACTATGATTACAATATTCAGCGATCATCGTATTAACGCTTAATTCTTCCATCGGCTATACCTTTAATTTTTAAAATTCATCGGTTATACTTTAAGGGCTACACTCTATTGGCTATACCTTATTACAAATAAGATATTAGTATATGTCGGCTATAATAAGTAGTAACTGATGCAATTTACTCGTTTTTTCGGTTATAACTTTTTTTTTTGAAATAAAAATTCGTTTATTTTTATTTCTTTTGTATTGTTTATAATGTCGCGCCATTTATATTTATGCCTTAATATAGCGTATTTGCTCTTATTTTAGATTATTAAACTCAATAGCCTGCAAACGTAAGTATTTATATATAAATTGTAAACAATATGTGACAAAAAGGTCAGGTAGTTTAATGTAGAAAAGGGCAAAAAAACTCTTTTTAAGACGGGAAGGGGAGGCGTACATCGATTTTTAGCAAAATAAAAAATTTTGGTTTTTGCGAGCCAAATGGCTCGCGTATGGCTCGCTCAATGGCTCGCAGAACTTTTTTTCCAAGAAAGCAAAAGTTTTTATATTGCGAGCCAAATGGCTCGCGTATGGCTCCCGTGGCTCGCTCACTGGCTCGCTGAACATTTTAGAAGAAAGCAAAAATTTTTGGAGAAAGAAAAATTTGCGAGCCACGCGAGCCATGTGAGCTAGTCGAAAGATGGCTCGCCTGTGCGAGCCACCATTGAAAATTTGGCTCGCGAGCCAAGAACCAACCTCGTTTCTAGCAAAAATTTGGCTCTCAAAAAATTGAGCCATTATTTTTAAAAGAGCCAAGTTGGCTCGCGAATTTTAAATGGCTCACGAGTCATAGAGCTAAATGGCTCGTCAAATTCCAAATGGCTCACGAGCCAACGAGCCAAGTTGGCTCTCTGGCTCTTGAGCCATTTAAAATTTTAAGAGCTATTTAGCTCTATGGCTCGCGACCAAAAATACGAGCCAAGAGCCACAATTCGAGCCATTACCCATCACTGCTCGCAAGGATGACTTGAACGTATATTTTAATTAAATTGAAGATATTAAATTTTTTGAGGAGTATCTAAACCATTTTGTGATAACTAAATGTATTAGATTGGTGCATAATTATTCGCAATTTTTTTCAACTAATTTTTTTCAAAAAGTAATTCGACAAAAATTCGGACTCGGTCGGCTTTATTGTTTGTCGGAGAGTTCGTGTGGAACCCATCCAGCCAATTTCCACATCTTTCCAAGCTCTTTGAGGCGACGGACGATCGATTAACGTTAAAGTTTTCAGCCGTTCCCTTTCACAGCTGCGTCAAAATCCGATGGCCTTCCTCTTTCTGGTTCGTCTTCCAAACTTGTATTGCCTGATTTGAAACGGGCAAATCATTCTCGACATTGCCTTTGGCTAATTGGCAAAAAGTTCATTTAGATCGCGCCTTCTATTCTTCCTCGATGGCATAATATGACGAATATGCATATAGTTTTCGGGGTATTTTTATCAACAAAGTAGAAAAGATTAATTTTATAAAAAAAACACAAAATTCTAATTTTCACTGAAGAAAAACGCGTTAACAAAAACTGCGGATAATTATGCACCAACCTAATAATTAATAAAAGAACATTTCAAACTCCGATTATAAATTTCATCGAGCTTGATATTATTGGACGACATAAACAATAAAAATTTATTTTTACAAATGTTTTAATTTTTTATCAATTAACTTATTAGGTTGATTCAAAAGTTTTGCGACTTTTTTAAAATTTTATTAAAATCAAAATTAAAGAAAAATTTGCGAGCCACGCGAGCCATGTGAGCCAGCTGGGAGCCAGCTCCAGTGGCTCGGCTCAATGGCTGGCGAGCCATACTTTAACTAGTGGCTCCAACTTACGAGCCAACGAACCAAATGGTTCTTATTTTGGCTCTGAGCCGAAATGCGAGCTATTTGGTTCGTTGGCTCGTGAGCTATATAGCTCTCAGTCATGGCTCTCTGGCTCGCGAGCCATCGAGCCAAAATAATAATTCGTGGCTCATTGGCTCAAGAGCCGAGAGCCTGAGCCACTTTTTTGCGAACCAATCAATAAGAGCCGAGAGCCACGAATGGCTCAATGGCTCACTGGCTCGCGAACCATCGCGAGCCAGTTACCCATCACTGCTTGCAAGCATACACTAATAAAACTGAGGAATATATAAAGCAATAAGGAATGCTTAAAGCGTAATTGAGATAAAAATAAATTAATTTACAACGTAACTTCGGTCAGTTACAAGATGCAAATAAAACAAATTATAAATTATTTTAAAGAGCTCATTATAATTTTAACATAGTAAGATACATGCGATCATATATATCTTATAATTTTATTTCTGATACAAAAATACGTTCTTTAAAAAATAATATATGACATGTTTCAATTGTAACTTAGAAGTACACTTGTTAATAAGAGAAGTAAATTCTATAAAAATGCAAAAAATGGCAGACGTTTGAGAATTGATGCGTAAATATAAATAAGTAATCCTAAAATTATAAGGCATATATTATTCGAAGCAGTTAAAAAAACAATAAAAAATTATGTTCTTAACAAGACTAAAATATCAAATTTAGTTTAAAAAAATAATTTTTTTTAAATCTAATATATTTTTACGACTTAAAAGCATATTTCGATTTATCTGTTTAAGTACCCTAACTTCGCGTGTATAAGGCCGGCTGTTTTAAGCCAAATTTAAATTCGCGTCAATGACTTCATTCTGTTGTATTGGATCCGTTGGAGTTCAAATTTTGTTCCCGCTTTTGTCTCGGTTTCATAAAATTGGGCACAAAATTTAAACTCGCTTGGATCCAATACGAACAGAATAAACTTATTGGCGCCAATTTAAATTTGGTTTAAAACACTCGGCCTTATACACGCGAAATTAGGGTTTTTAACAAATTTTTGTAAAATTACGTAAATTTTCGTATTAAACATTCCTAAAAATTATGAGAATACTCGTATAAAAAAATTGAGTCGAGATAATAAAAGTATCTTTATAATTTATTTTTGATTATGAAATGTTTACCATCATTTGCACACATCATCGGATAAGTTATTTAAAAAAAACACACCAAAGGATTTCAAAAAAAAAAAAAATCAGTCACCATATTCTGTAGGTACAAAATGGAGAAAAGGGAAAGATAGTATGCATTTCTCAGCGCTCAAGAAAACTAGAACCGCTATTGCCATCATAGCTTAAAGGTGGACGCATCGGATCGGCATCGCAGATATTATTTTTGGACGAACTATTATCGCGCAATTGCTCCACCTCACTCTGGAGCGCTTCGGCGCTACCCGAGTGGTAGGCAACTAACGCTTGTTGAATGACCGCAATTTGACGGCGCATTACCTTGCAACGATTTTCCTCCAAGAGAGTCAATTTCACCTAAAAACGAACACAAAATCATGAATGGTAAATAAAAGGCGCTTTTTAATTGCATTTTCGCTTAATTTCTTATTTAAATAAAACTCACTCGAACATCTTCCTTTAATTGATCATATTTTGTCTTTAATTCATTGCATTTTTCTTCGAGCTCGGAAAGCGACGCATTAGTGTTTGGATGAAGCTGAAGGTTTTCCAACTCACATCGATACGCATCATATTCCAGGCGAGCCTAGAATAATAAAAAAAATATCAATAGTCAAAAAAATAAAAAGATGAAATCCGTCGTTTTTTCTTTAAACAAGTCAACTAAATTTGAACAAGCATGATTGGAATTTTCTGTTTTTCCATTTTATTTTTCTCTGCTCCACCTTTTTTTTCACATTTTTCAATAACATTTTATAATGGTGGTGGTGTATTAGCAAAAATAGAATGAGCTAATGAGCTAACCTGATCATGATGATCGACCGTAAACAATGTGTCCTGTATAGTCTTATCCGCCACCGTTTCCAAAGTGGAAATGAAGCTGTTTAAGGCGCCGATAAAAATTTCGGCTTGCTGTGATACAATGCGAAGAGCTTCTCCATAATGCGCAAATTCATTCTACAAATTTTCCTATTTAAATCAACTGCGTTTATGTTGCAAACACTGATCATCTTACCTAAATAATTCAATAATAAAAATCGGATATTAGAAAAGATTTAAAAAATTTAAATTATTATTTAAAAATTAAGTAAATGTTAAATTTAAATAAATGTAAAATTAAATATAACATTTAGAACGTCCTCCTTGCACGATAGCTGATAAACGGCTTCAGCCAGACTGCGTTGCATATTGTTGGCCTGATAAAAATGATTTGTAAATCCACGCGATGAAGCCAAAATTTCTTGATAGCGGCGCTGAAGGTCGCGTAATGCCTCAATTCTCTCCTCCAAGTCCTTATCAACGGTCCGTTTTACCGAAAATAAAAAAATGTATATTAGTTTTTAAGCAAAAAAAAAAAAAAATTATTAGGCACTTATACCCTAAATTCGGGTAAATAAGACGGACAATTTAAAGAATTTTTAAAGTTTGATATTGTTATTTTGTGTCTGTAAAGCATAAAATTTAAGGAGCAACCATTATTAAAGCAGGGCCAAGTTGCAAATTAAAAATTATGAGCTAAATTTTATTTATAACAGAATAAAGGCAAAGTTAAAATTCAAAAATTTTTTGAACGGCCGCGGCTTATACGTGAGAACTTAGGATAATTTTAAAAAATTGATAACATCACATTTTAAATAATATATTCACCCAACCTTGCCCAATTGTTCGTTGATCGAATGCTTCGTTGTTTTGTAAGTATTTAATGTCCATTTTTTTAAAGATTCTATTTTTGCCGTCACCTGTGTCAAATCCGGACTAAATTCTAATATATATCAAATATCAAATATAATCAAATAAAAATTGCTTGAAAGTTTAAATGCTTTAAAAAATTCTATAATAAGATATATTCAAACATAACAAATAATATCATACGGGTTTGGGAAACCTTTAGCAGCTGAATTCTGATTTGGCAAACTCGTTGTAAATGGACTATTATTAGTACCTAAACAATAATATTCTTTTTTAAGTTTTAGCACTTGTTGAACTATTTTTTCTAGCAATACGAAAAGCATGGTAGAAAATATATCATTTCATTACAAAAGTATTAAAGAAAAAAACCTATTGTCGGAGCGTCATTTTCAGCAAATGGCAACGGAGTGCCGCTTCGAGATGAAGACGCGCCAGCTGCCCCATTACTTTCTGTCATCATTTTGGACACTTTTTTCCTAATTAAAAAAAGTTATTTTTATAAAAGTTATTTTTATAAAATATGGTTGCGAATTAAAAGAAAACTTTATTTTCCATTAAAAATCAGTATATTTCATGAGTTTCGAAACTAAAAGCTTCTAGCACGCCAATTTCAAAATGATGATCTCGCACAGAAGTTTTTTTTATCGAAATTTCCGAATTGATGATGCAAATAATTGAATTAAAGTAAATAAAATTAATTGTCTAATCTTGTAAGTGTGCAAAACAAATAGAGAATTTAATTCTGAATCGAATGAGTTCCAGCTTTCAATGAAGTAATTCAATTTTTCTTCTTATTTTTAGCTTGTTTTCTAATGAGTAATTTTTTTTCGAGGGTCGACTTGACTAAATTGTGTATTACTCGACCAGGATCTTCGGATTTAAAATGGATCTTCATGTTTGTTCCCCATTAAATTCTCTACTAGTATATGGAATTTCAGATCGATTGCTCTAACCAAAAAAAATTTTCTGACGAGACTAACGCTAGGGGTCATTTCTAATGTCGATTTTTTCACGAAATGCAACTAAAAAACACCGAAGCGGTGCTTTGTTATATCGTTAATTTTCACGTTTTACTACTTTATTGTTGTCAAAACCAATAAATAAATACCGAAAATGTTGGTTTTTTGAAAATTTGGTTTGTACCAACATATTTTGCTAAAAATGGCATCATAAAACTTTTAAAAAGTAACATGTTGCATGTCATTACACTCAGAAGTGTTCATTCTCTACGAATATTATACTGATTTAATAAGGGAATGCATGTAAAAGGAGTTATTCGCATTGAAATCGTGCTATAGATACATCTTTTCATTCAAAATATTCAAAAATTTAATTAAAAAATTAATTTCGCTGCGTGACCATCCTATCATCAAAATTTAGCTAGAGTGAAATTGGCGTGCTTTAATATGACACGCCCCACAATCAAAAATCGTCGTCAAAAAGTTTCCGCTTTCAAAAATCCACATATTCATTTTATTTAAATTATTAACATATAACTTTGGCGTTTCGTTTTATTGTCAATAATGGAGAAGACTTTTTAAAAAGTTTGAAAGGAAATTTTCTTTTGTTTGATTTTGTTTAATGTATTAATTTGCATTAATCTAATGATTCTATATAATTTTTAATATAATTTTTAAATGGTCGGTGTATTTTATTTTAATTTAACATATGTAGTTTTTTATTTTAAAATATACAGTCGATTTTTAATGATAACTAATTATATTTTGTCTATATTTTTTACGTAAAAATAATTTAGAATTATGGAAGCAAAAGAGCAGTCGGCAACTTTAGAAACGAATAATGTTGTCAACGGGACGACATCCGTTACCCTCAACAATCATGAAACATTTGTGGCGCGTATTGATAACACAATGGCGGCTATTGAAGATCAAAATCTCGTTCATGATAGCCGCTATTTACAATTGAATATACTTCGAAAGAAAATTGCTGGTATGAAATATTGAATAATTTGTTATTGACGATGGGTGGAAGTAACTATGTTAGACTTGATTTAACAAGTTTCGATTCATTTAAATTTAAATTTAATTCCATCTATGAACGAATAAAATATTTTAAAGCTTAGATAAATTGTATTAGCTTAATTTTTACAACCAAATAGTATTTGAGTTTAGAAAATTGACGACTTTAATTCTTCATACTTTGACATAAAATTTTTTTTGTAAATTTTGGATTTATTATGTATTTAGATGGTAAACTTAAGTTGGAGGACGATTCATCGATTCCAACAAATTTGCTTGGCGGCAATAAAGCAGCGTTGACGCCAGCACAGGTCGCACAATTGCGTGCACAAATTGGTGTTTATAAAAAGTTGGCACGCAATGAGCCTGTCACAAAGTCTATGCTAAATCAGGCGAATGGACGTCGAGTTGACGATCTTTTGCCGCTAGCCTACGAATATCCAATTGACTTGGGCAATGGAGAAAAGCTTCCCTATGATTTGCTGAAAATTCTCAGTATTCATCAGCAACGCGCCACTACGCGAGTTACGAATTTGGCCATACCACCAGGCATTGATCCACAAACTATTCTTAAAGAACGTGAGAATCGGTATTGCAATTTTTCGTTTAAACTTTGCAATTTGTTTTACTCTAAGCTTTAGTAAATTTTGAATCAAATTTAAATTAACCCTTCATTATTTTGGATAAATATGATGAGTCCAAATTTTGTTATGAAACAAAAATAAAAGTGAAAAAAAAATTGGATTCACATGGATTCAAAATAACAAAATGAACTGATTGGTACCAATTTGAATTCGGTTCAGAATGTATTGCCATATCTAGCAGAACTTAGAGTAATTTATTTTTTAGCATTCAAAATCGTATCGGTCTACGTATCAGCGAGCTGAACGACGTTCCATTAGACATAAGCAAGAATTTACGAATTAAAGCCGAAATGGAGCTTCGCGCATTACGACTACTAAATTTTCAAACACAGGTTTATATCGATAACGTTTATGGGTAAAAATGAAAACAGCTGTAACATTATATTATAATTTTTTAAATAGAATTGATTTTTTTTGTTTTAAAATGGTCCAAATACTTTTAGTCGTATAAATGTTTAATTAATTTTTAAGGTTCGCGAGGAGGTTCTAGGCTATCTGAAGCGCGACACGACTTTGGAGACTGCTCTAAATCCGTACGCGTATCGACGCACCAAACGTCACACTTTACGCGAGGCGCGTATAACAGAAAAGTTAGAGCGCCAACAAAAGATCGAACAGGAAAAACGTCGTCGCCAGAAGCATTCAGAACTATTGACGGTGTGTTTTTTAGCTTAAACTGAATAGAATTTTTTTTAATTATACTAAACTTTTTATAAAAAAACAGATATTAAGCAGCCTTGGAAATTAAACATCGTTTTTGTTTTTATTAATGAAAGAACTTTACGATATTAGATTGAATTAAAAGTGATTAAACAGATTTTTCTTATTGATTATATTAATTGATTTACTAAAATTGTGGGTAAATGCTTGATTGAATTCATTGACAAAATTTGTAAAAATTAATTTGATTTTTTTTAAATCTTTTTTTGCGATTCTTTCTTTTTTGCTCAATATTAAGCTTAACTATTTTTAGTCATTTCAATTTTAGATTTATAATTTAATTTTTAAAAAATTTTTGTTTTTTAGACAATTGTGCAAGCGGTGAAAGAGTTTCGTGAATTTCATAAGAACGCCCAGAACAAGATTGCACGTTTACGCAAAGCGGTTATCACTTATCACGCAAACAGCGAGAAGGAGCGTAAGAAGGACGAGTTGCGCAATGAAAAAATACGAATGATGAAACTTATGGAGGAGGACGATGTCGGCTATCGACAGCTTCTTGACGAGAAAAAGGTGCAAATTTTATTGTTGTTTTAATTTTTTGATTTTAATTTTTAAGAAACTTTCTACTATTTTTTTAAAGTAAAATAATGGATAATATTATACAACTTGCTTTCAATTAATTTTTGTTATTGTATCGCTGAAAACTTTTAAATAAAGTTTCGAAAAAAGAAGAATAAAAAATTGTATCAACTTATATTCATTTAGGACAAACGCCTCGTTTTTCTACTACAGCAAACGGATGAATACGTGGAGTCGCTGACCGGTCTTGTTAAGCAGCATCAGGCCACAGAAAAGAAACGTAAACGTGACGAAAAGAAGGAAGCGAAAAATGCGCTTAAACAAGCCACCACCGATGGCAGCGATGAGGTCTCAGTCATTGTGCGTAATTGCGCCACCGGCGAGATTCTCAAGGGCGACAAAGCGCCGAAAATGGACGAGATTGAAGAGTGGATGGACAAGAACCCCGGATACGAGGTGATTTCGCGCGACGCTGTAGAGGACTCAGACGACGACAACGATGACGAGCCGCATAAACCGGCGCCCGCAGAAACAAAAGACGACGAATTTGAAGGTTATTTGCTTTTTACCGACTTTTAGTTATTTCTTACTCTTTAGTTACCTTTTACAGCTTTTTATAAAGATTAATTTATAATTTATGTTTTGCATCGATTTTTATTTACAAGACAATTTTAAAAATTTTATAATGTTTATTTTAGTATTATTTGTGAAATATATGAGATTATTTGTGAAATATATGAGAATATATTAGAGTAGTAATTTCTGTTTTACAACGAAATAAATACGAACTTTTTTTAATTTGGAGTTTTAAGGTTTGGATGAGGAGCAGCGCAATCGTCGCATTATCGAGAAGGCGCGCAACGAAGAGGACGAATACGATCAGAAGACCAAGTCGCAGATGGAGTCCTATTACGCGACTGCTCATCGCACAAAGGAGAAAGTTGTTAAGCAGCATTCTACTCTTGGTGGCGGCAATCCCAATCTTCAATTGAAGCCCTACCAGGTTTATTTCGAATGTAATAATAGTTAATTATTATGGCAAATTTAAACAAAAAAGTTTAGTTGAAAGGTTTGGAATGGATGGTTTCATTGTACAATAATAATCTCAATGGAATTTTGGCCGATGAAATGGGTCTTGGAAAAACTATTCAAACGGTTGCACTCATCACTTATTTAATGGAAGTAAAGAAAGTTAATGGTCCTTATCTAATCATCGTACCACTTTCGTATGTTTTTTTTGAAAAAATTGTCTACGATTCTTACACAACTAATTAATTGTTTTGGAAAACTTGATTTTATTTTTTAGAACAATTTCTAATTGGCAATTGGAGTTACTTAAATGGGCACCACATGTTATCACAATTGTCTTCAAAGGTGATCGTGATCAACGAAAAAAAATGGAGGCAAACATTCGCAAGGGCGCGTTCAACGTTCTTCTAACCACTTATGATTACGTACTTAAGGAAAAATCTCTTTTGGGAAAGGTATTTGGCATAGGTTTAAGATTTAAATATATATGTATGTACAAATTTATTTTTTATTTTTAGATTCACTGGAAATATATGATCATTGATGAAGGTCATCGTATGAAGAATCACAATTGCAAGTTGACCTTGACCTTGAATGCATATTTCAAAGCTCAACATCGTTTGTTGCTTACCGGAACACCACTACAAAATAAACTTCCTGAACTTTGGGCTTTGCTCAACTTTCTTCTACCTTCTATTTTCAGCTCGTGTGGTACATTTGAGCAATGGTAGATTGTTTTTTTTTGTTTATTATTTTTATTAGTTGTATTTATTTTCTTTTATAGATGATAATAATGCATTTTATTTGTCTAACAGGTTCAACGCACCGTTTGCTACCACTTTCGAGAAGGTAGAACTAAGTCAAGAAGAAACTATGCTGATTATTCGTCGCTTACACAAGGTACTTCGACCTTTCCTATTGCGACGTTTGAAGCGTGAAGTGGAGTCACAACTACCTGATAAGATTGAATACATTATTAAGTGCGATATGAGCGCATTGCAGAAAATTGTTTATAAACATTTGCAAAAGGGTCTTCTCATCGACACTAAACATGTATAAATATTTGTAGCCGATACTTTAAAAAAAACAACTTTTTATTATCAACGATTTTTTTAGGTTGGAGGAAAAGCATTGGCGAACACGATTATGCACTTGAGAAAATTATGTAATCATCCGTTTCTTTTTCAAACTGTAGAAGAGGAATGCAAAAAGTTTTGGGAAGTTCCTGCGATTACTGGGTTACTTTTTGAAATTAAATTTTCTAATTGATTTTATTTGAATTAGTTAGCGTGCTGCATATTATTAATTTTTTTTCTCAATTTATTAGCAAGCATTTATATCGTGTTGCTGGAAAGTTTGAATTACTCGATCGAATGCTACCGAAATTGAAGGCAACGAATCATCGTGTGCTCATTTTTTGCCAAATGACCAATCTCATGAATATTCTCGAGGATTATATCATTTATAAAGGTGTGTTTTATTGTTATTTTTATTTCAGAATTAAAACATTTTTAAAATGCATATTTTAGGATATCATTATTTGCGTTTGGACGGTGCGACGAAACATGAGGATCGCGGTCAAATGCTTAAGGATTTCAATGCTACCGATTCAAAGTATTTCATTTTTATGCTTTCCACTCGTGCCGGTGGTTTGGGACTTAATCTACAGACTGCCGATACTGTCATTATTTATGACTCGGATTGGAATCCTCATCAAGTATTTGTTTTTAATTTGCTTCACGTAATTATTTAATAAATAAAAAGTTAGATTTCTTTTATGCTTACAAAACAAAAATTTTTTTTAGGATATGCAAGCTCAAGATCGCGCACATCGTATCGGTCAGACTCGGGAGGTCCGCGTCTTACGTCTTGTCACAACAAATAGTGTGGAAGAAAAGATTTTGGCTGCAGCACGATTTAAGCTCAACGTGGATGAAAAAGTCATTCAGGCGGGTAAATTTGATCAAAGATCTACCGGCGAGGAACGTAAACAAATGCTCGAGGCGATCATTAGTGCCGAAAACGATGACGCTGAAGACGATGAGGTGACAGAGGACGATCAAGTCAACGAATATTTGGCACGCAATCAGGAAGAACTCACTCTCTTCAACGTTCGTAAACTTTTTAAAATTAAAATTGAAGTTTGGAAATATCGTTTTTAAAATTTTAGCAAATGGATATTGATCGGCGTCGCGAAGAGGCGCAAGACAAGAATCGCAAGCCTCGGCTTATCGAACCAGAGGAAATTCCCACCTCGATTATCGAGCAGAGTCAACGATTTACGGAGGACGAGGAGCGTGCTAATGATCCGCCCGTTTTGAATGCGTTTGCTGAAGGTGGACGGCGCAAACGCAAAGACGTAAACTACTCGCAGGTCAGTTAATGAAAAAATTGGGTTTTTTAGATATAACACTATATTCACTGCTTAAAAAGACGTTTGAAAGCACCTCTTTTTATAACATTCAAAGAACATATGGATTGTAGTAATTCATTTTATCTATGGATAAAGTCAAAGTTTCTGGCACGAACTAGCAAAGTCGTGAGATCGAGAATCAAAAAAAGAAGGAACCGTTCGAAAGAAGAAAACGTTTATTTTACTTAAAAATTTAAGTTAAACTATAATCGAATTAAACAAATGCAGATTAAATTAAACAATTTAAAGGATGAAAATTTAGTCAAATAATTGACGCTGTTCGAAAAAGAAACGATTAAGCACGTCTCAAACTAAGAACCTAGATCCGTCCGAATAAAGTTTCCAATAACCAATATTTAGGCACAATTCCTTAATACAATTTCACGAAGTCAATAAGCGATTTAGCAGGAAAGATATATAACCGATTGAGCCAACGAAAATCTAGCGAAAAACGAGAACTGAAGCAAGAATCTAAAAAGCGAGAACAGAAGCAAGAATTTTAACACGAATGAATAAGATAAAGGAAAAAATATATTAGTGGCAACATTTGAACTTGTTGCCAAGAAAGAGAAGCGAAAAAAGAAAATAAATTTGAATGAATAAAAAAAAAAAGATTTCGTAAACTCAAGTTTACGACAGCTTCATTTAGACATAAGCTCAATTTTTTATTCAAACTTTGGAAAATAATGTTTATTTAAAAGTTAAAAAAGAATTATACTTGTCTTTAAAATTTTTTTAGGATTTAATGACAGATAAGCAATGGTTAGATCTTATTGAATCTGATAACGAGGACGATGAGCCGGAACCGAAACGACGAAAACGAAAAAACCAAGCCGACAACGAAAGCGTTGAGCCGGCAAAGCGTGGCCGCAAGAAACGTAAAGTGATCAGTGCCGAAGAAGTTACAGTTGACCCGAACGATTCGGACAACGACGCTGCGGGTGGAGGTCGTAACAGTACCACTCCCGCCGAGACGCCAACACGCGGCCGCAAACGCCGCGTTGCCGAGCCGATTGATGATGTTCTGAATGCTCACCTAGAGAATGCCCTAAATGCGTTACTCAAACACAAGACAACGTTAGAAATTTTTTTTTATATTTCACCTAATTTTTGTAATCCATTTCGTTTTAGCGATGATCGTCAGCTAGCAAAAGCGTTTATTCAGCTGCCATCACGTCGCGAACTAGCTGATTATTATGAAGTTATTCAGCACCCAATGGACTTGAATCGCGTCAAAAAGAAGATTCAAACTGGTCGCTATTTGTCACTCGATGAAATGTCCGATGACATTAATTTGTTATGCCGAAATGCACAGGTATAAAATTTTTATAATTATACAAAGAACTTCAAATGAAATTCAAAATGGTTAATTGTAATCAATTATTAGGAGTACAATATGGATGGCTCGGAAATTCACAATGACTCATTATTGCTTAACGAGTTATGGCGTCAAATTTACAAGGGATTGAAGAATGCTACAGGCAATTCAGGTACTTCTGCTGCTTCTTCCTCTTCCGCATTTGCAACTAATTCGGTGTATCGCACATCAAGGTCTTCAAATGGTCATACGCCCACGCCAACACCACCCCCAACACAGCGATTAGCGGATGGAGGGGCACCGCCACACGTTGTTTCAACTTTAAAGGCCGACGATCTGGATATGCAGGATTCGGATGATTAATTATTCAATCTTAATTGTTATTCATATTTTTGTATACTTTGTTCTGCTTATTTTAATACGAATTAATGTAGGCGTAACTGAAGATTGAGCTATTTTTTATTTTGAAAATTACTAGTTATTTAGGAACACATTATTATGTTTCTTGCAGTTACGTTTCATAAAAATTATTAAAAAGAAATAGAATCGATAAATGCTATTTTTAAACTTAATTATTATTAGGTTGAGGGGAAAGAAATGCGCGTTTGAGTCAAAAATTTTTTTTATTATAAAAACAAAATTACAACACTTTAATCCAAAAGGTATTTGCCATTATTATTAACTTCTTGTCGCCAACGTCCACGCAAAGAATGGATGCCCTTCACGAAGAACTCGGCCGGCTGCGACTCAAAGAAGTTGGACACCCAAATTTTGATCTCGTCGCGGTTTTTGAACTTTTTCTCGACCAGGGAGTGCTGCATCGACCGGAACAGATGGTAGTCGGATGGCGCCAGGTCTGGGCTGTATGGCGGGTGAGGCAGGACTTCCCAGCCCAATTCCTCGATTTTCTGTGAAGTGATTTTTGCGACATGCGGCCGGGCGTTGTCGTGAAGAAATTTTGTCGACGCCGTATCCACACCTTGACGTCGCAGTGCTTGATCCACACGGCCCAATTGATGTTGTTAGAGGTCCGCCGTAACTGTTTGACCCGAATCCAGAACCTCAAAATACACGAGACCTTTGCTGTTCCACCAAACACAAAGCATCACCTTTTTTCCGTGGATGTCCGGTTTTGGAATCGGTTTTGGCGCCTCACCGGGGTCCAGCCACTGCCGCTTTCTTGTGGCGTTGTCGTATTGGATCCATTTCTCATTCGAAGTAACAATGGAGTCGAAGAAGCCTCTGTTCTTGGCGCGGCGAGCGAGAATGCTGGCGATTGCGACGCGTGTCGCCTTGTTTGCGTCGGAAAGCTCGTGCGGCACCCATTTTCCGCACCGATTTACCTTTTCCAGTACGTGCAAGTGGTCGACGATGGTTGTTTGATCGCAGCCAAACTGTTCTGCAAGCTGGCGAGTTGTTTGGCTGGGGTCTGACTCAATGACGGACTTCAATACTTCGTTATCGACGATTTGAGGCCGACTTCCGTGTTCTTCGTCCTCCAAGCTTTCATCACCGTTCTTGAAGCGCTGGAACCATCGTCGACACTGACTTTCGGACAGGGCTTCTTCGCCGAATACCTCAGACAGGGCACGATGAGATTCAGCAGTCGATTTGCCTTGCTTGAAGTCGTACCACATGCAAGCTCGAATTCGAAATTTTTGCTGAAACATTTTCTAAACACTTTTTCTTGTAAAAAACAAAGTAAACATAGATAAGTTATATATCAAACGATGCGGAATAAAACGCTCTTTCTGATAGACAAAACCGTTTTATAAAATCTTTTATTGTACCAGAGAAATAAATGGACAAATGCAACGCGCATTTCTTTCCCCTCAACCTAATAATTGAGTTATCAATTAATATCGTTATTTAGCTCCGTTACTTTTTCTAAGTTTTCTACCATTTTGTATATGTCTGATATACATTAGGATTAAATTATTTTTAATATCATAATATATTTATCTTATTCTCATTTTTTAAATTCATTTTTTGATGGATTTAAAAATTAGGACACATACCAGGGATGTCGTGGAAATAAATTTAAGATTTCGGAAATCGAAACATAATAAAAAAAATTTTTAATTTTCAAATAAAAGGTGATTGATTACAGAATAGCTGAAAAAATCGGCCAATTTTTTTTCCAATTTAGTAGTTCGTAAACAAGACAATTTTCGAATGTTTTCTAAATTTTTATTTCGAGTTCTCCATTTTTTTCACATGTATCTGTAATTTTTCAGTCAATTTTAGAAATTTTTTTTTAAAATAGCTTAAACTTTTAAAAAATTGATTTTATTTTTATGCAGCAATTCTTACACACCCTATAATTCTGAAATTTCCAAAATTTTGACCATTTTTTTGGAAGTCGGAAATCGGTAGGGAAAAATCGCCGGAAATCAGAATTCCGCGACATCCCAATTAATCATTTCAAATTTGTCGTTCATTACTTTTTTAAAAAGCATAACCAATCAAAAAATTAATTTGCGGAACATTTTTCTATTTATTTTTTCAACTTAATCTTTACTTCGTTTGTAATAAGGCTTTTAAGAAATAAAAATTTGTACAAAACATATTTTATTATTTTTAAAAAACATCGAGTTTTAATAAATTTATACAAAAATTTAACGTTTATCATCAAACAGTTTATTTCTCCGTAACGCAAAAATATAACATGTTAAGTTATTTTAACTCGTTAGTTATTAAATATTAGATCCTTCTTTACGACTCTATTGGTACGCGCCGTTGTTATAAAATGATTCGTATTGTGCATGGAGTCGCGCAGCTGGAGCCACCACTGATGGAAATGATTTTCGGAAACGTATAAATGGTTGCACAAATTCTTCTAAAAATTAAACAATTTGAATTTTATGATTTTCATTTAAATAATGAAAATCATTTATCAATCATTATTAACCCAATCCAACTTAAGTTTTTAAGTAAAAAAAAGTAATTTTCAATTACTGAATTACCCTAATTTCGCGTGTATAAGGTCGGTTGTTTTGAACCAAATTCAAATTGGCGCCAATGATTTCATTCTGTTGTATTGGATCCAAGCGAAATGTCCCATACCGATTTGTCGAGTCCAAATTTTGTGCCCACTTTTATGAAACCGAGACAAAGGCGGGCACAAAATTTGGACCCCAACGGACTCGATACAACAGAATGAATTCATTGGCTCGAATTTAAATTTGGCTCAAAACACCCTGCCTTATACACGCAAAATTAGGGTAAATATGTGTTAATTCTCAAAATAATTTTAAAAATAAATAGGGACGTCAAAAATTCAACAACGTGATATGAATAATAATCTCACGTGACATATAATTCACAAAATAAAAAAACGTTACATTTTTTAGTTCATAAGTTTAAAGCCATAATATCTGTTACAATTTTTCAAAATTTATTATAAGGATTTCTATAATTTTGTTTTTATAAATATAATTAATACAACATGAAACCGCAGTGCAAATTTGTAAAATAAAAAATTGTAAATAATAGTGTATAAAAATAGTATTAATAAAATTCTTTTTAATAATTTGTAGAATATGATGTCTATTAAATACAGTCAAACCTCGATATAACGTCACCTCGCTTTAACGTCAACCTCGCTTTAACGTCAACCTCGGTTTAACGTCACTTAGGCCAGGTCCCGATGATTTTACTATGGCATAACGTCACCTTCAATTATATGAACCCTCGCTTTAACCTGTCACCCCGCGTCGTAAACTTTGGTTTACGAAAAGTTAAAATTCAAATTTTTTCTCTTTTCGCGCTTCTTTTCTTGGCATTCTACTCAATTGTTATCGTTAAAATATTTTTGCGTTAACGTTGTTAAATTTTTCATTGACGATGCGATGCTGAAGCTCCGTCAGAAGAAGATGCTCCAGCCGACTATCATCGAGAGCTTTGCAAAGGGCAATTCCGTGGATTTCCGCCTTTCATTTTCTCAGTGATATTCGGTGTTAGTTAAAAAAATAAAGTATATTGTAAACCTTTTTCTTTGTTAAAAGTCATTCAGAGACATAACAGCTTCTTATTCAGACTTTGGGGTCTGCTTATTAAACCCTCGCTTTAACGTTACCCTCGGTATAGGCCCGGTTCCGAAGGGTGACGTTATGTCGAGGTTTGACTGTAATTAAAACTATATAATAATACATGGTGGTTTAATTTCAGGGTTTTGTTTTTGTAATAGCTTTTTTATTTTCCAAGCGATTTCATTTTTTTTTTGATTTCTAAAATTCTTTTTGCATTCGATTCATAACTCCTTGAAAATTTGTTTTGTACCAAACTTTCTATTTCCAAATTTTGTAATTATTTTTTGTACGTTTAAATTGTAATTTATAATTTGCCATACTAATAATAATAATAATAATAATAATAATAATAATAATAATAATAATAATAATAATAATAATAATAATAATAATAATAATAATAATAATAAAAAAGCAACTTACGTGCTTGACTATCAGCAACTGCCTTTCGGAATCGAAGATAAAGCGCAGCTGCATTGTTTGTGTTAGGGGATGAATGTGCAGCATAATACGGTGAATCTGGTGCGATGTTTAGCATATATGGTGCACTGTTTACGTGTGATATGCAGAGTATGTTTACAAATGCGATTATCATAAACGTAAGAAATGTCGATAACGACAAGAGCGATGGCAAGGCAAAATAAAGTGAATCTACGCGTCGTTTTACTCGATTCGTGTCGATGCATTTCTTTTGCCTTCGTTGTGCATCAACTGCCATATTTGTACTATTTAATTTCATTGTGGTAGTACTGAATACATCTTTTAATACGTTTATAAAAGGCATCATAATGATAATAATTAAAATTAGTAATTATCTAATATACCTAAACAAAAATATTAATTAATTAAAAATTAATTAAATTATAAGTTAAAATAAAAAATATTATTTAGATAAAAAGGAACAATTGAATTTAAATTATAAACAAAATTAATAAAATTGAAGTGACTTTTATACTTTTAACATTAGACATTAAGGATAAAAAGGATAATTGATAAATTAAAAATCTAATTAATAAATTTTATTAAAGATAATTTTGTCCTATTTCTGGAAAATACAGCCTCGAATGAAAGTTAAAGAACAATAGGATGGCCAATTATACATCTTATGTAAAATTTTCTAAAAGCCAATATCAGAGGTTGTAATAGATATGTAAAAACTAAAAATGAACTTTTTAAAATAAAAAAAGATGAAAAAAAACAATATAATGAATAAGGAAATTTGAATGGAAATAGTAATTTTTACGCTTTCCAGAATTTTTCATTTCGTAAAATTCAGCATTAGCATATGCGTACAACGGATATGAATGGCATGAATTATTGCAAAAACAAAAAAAAACACACAGTAACTATGCGTTGTTAATTAAAAATTTCCGTTTAATAATTTCAATTAATTTGGAAATACTGAGGTGTAAATAAAATGTTAAAATAATTTTTATACCTACGTATATCCAGGATCGTAAATTCAACATGTTATTCATATCAAAAAAAGAAGATGTAAAAATGAAGTAAAATTTAAAATTGTAGTAATGTTCTAATTTTTAAATTTTCGAGGCGACCGTAAAAATACGTAAATTACAAATAAGTAATATCATAAGCTAATGGCATAAATTGTAAAAAATAAATTTTTTGCTTTGTAAGTGAAAAATATAGAATAACAAAAACATTTTACAAAAATTTGCTATATAATTACCTTTAAACGATTTGTTGTGACGTATAAATTTTGAAAATGCATATACAAATTATTAGCTTTTCCTAAATTCAGATAAAATAGAAATAGAAATGATTTCATTTTAATGCTTAGTTATTATTAATTTAGAAACAAAATTTATTATTTCTTTATTTGCTCATTTTTCATGGCTTTCTTGCATTTTAATTTAAAAAACCAACATATATATACCTTTTTTTACTGCTAACCGTAACTCTTCTTTTATAGCAAAATGTAAATCACAAACAAATTTTTTATATAAAAAATTTCTAAACAAAAAAATTCAAACTTTATAAATGTGAATAAAAATGCAATATTTTTGACCGTTTATAAACAAAAAAGGATAACAAATTATCTATTATTAAAAGAAAAAAATATCAAATATAATTTACCCTAATTTCGCGTGTATAGGGCCGCCCCGTAGATAAGACAGGTCTTATACTAGGGTATTTATGGCATTATGTATTTTTCAAATATTTAATATTTTTTACGTTTTTATTTTTGCTTTTTTAATGTTTTTTTTACTAGATTCTAGTGCTTCAAGTGATTTTTTTATATTTTATGAAGTTTCCAGGTTAATGTCTCTCCGTAGAACTTCGTACACGGCGGAATTTAAATTTAAGACGCTCGATTTTGCCGCCGAAATCAACGTGGGAAGTCGTAAAGTGAATGGGATTAAAAACGCCGCGAAATTTTTCCATGTCGATGAGCGACTTATGCAAAAATGGCGGCGAAACTGTACTGATAGCATCTAAGCGTGATAGGCGAGCTTTTCGCTACCAAAAGGCAGAAGGAGAGCTGGAGGACGAATTAAAAGTCTGGATACTCGAAGAACGTTCAAAAAAACATCAGCTCCTTTTTTTTATTTTTCTTTTCACTTTTCCATTTATTTTTCATTAGGTCTCGACGATAGCGATTCGCGTTGAAGCAAAAGGAAGAGCCTCGGCGTTTCCATATTTATACGGGAGATGAATTTAATAGTTTTGAATAAATAATTTTTTGTTAAAAAATTTTTTGTTGAATAAATTTTTTATTGAATAAATTTTGTATAAAATAGAAAATGTTTAAAAAATGCTCTTAAAATATCTTTTTTCATACTCAGTCATCGTTTATAAACAAGGAAAAAAATAAATAAAATTTGAAAAATTTAAGCGATTCGCGTTGAAGCAAAATTTACCCACGTATAAGGCCGCAATACCAATAGATAAGGCCGCACCCTTGTATAAGACCAGTCTTATACACGCAAAATTAGGAATAATTAAAATAAGGAATAATTAAAATTAGGGTAATTAAAATTAAAATCTAGCATCTTAGTAAGGGAATGCAATTTACGGAAGTTCAATTTCAACGCAAACAAAGTCAGTTATATGTAAGTTTTTAAACGAAACGGGAAATAAACACATGACACTAAATTTAAATCTATTATGAAATCATTTTTATACCATCCTTAAAAAATATGAACATAAGATAATAAATACTTTTACAAAGTCTTCTTTTGAGAGTAAGTAAAAATATAACAAATATTAAAAATTAGATTAAATGGTACAAAATTTAAAAAGTTATGAAATTATAGCTGCGATCCTTTATCGAAAATTTCAAGTCACGTTTGAAGTCGTGTGTGTACTGCCGAAGGAGCTAACTTTGAAACCGGCTGAATATATAACTGTTAAAAGTTTGTGTTATCGCTATTACCTAATTGTTATTTTGTAGTAATTCTTATACCAAATAAAAAAATTAACACATTTATTTTGCCGCACTTACAGTCTAATACTTACAGTCTAAACAGAGAAAAATAAATTTTTTTAATACATATACACTCGCTGATTTTCCCGTATTGAACAGTTGAGCGACCGCAATTCGCTTGTCTCTCGAGCTCATTCCTTTGAAAAGTAAACTCAATAGTGAAAAACAAATAAACATAGTTTGTACAGAATTTTACGCTCCACAAAATGAACTGTAACATAATGATACAATATGCCAAAATCTACACTAAAATTTAAATTGAAAAAATTTGTCAAAAGACTTTCTGATTACCTGAATAAATTTTTAAATTTGAACTTCTTACTCCAAAAAATTAAACATAGAAAATTATTTGGACTTTAAGTCTATTTTTAAATATTCTTGTGTTATGTACTTAATTTTTGATGCCTTACTTTATTTTTTTATAATTTCTTATTCAAGGGGGTTAATTAAAATGCTACAAAATTTGGCAAAAACTTAAAGATTTATACACAGAATAAGAACATTACAAAAAAATTTATTTTTAAAATGAAACTTTAAACTTGTGTTAATTTCATCTAATAAATCATAAAAATAAATCATTATCAAGTCATAAAAGTGATTAATTTGGTTGAGCTTTTGCAAACAGTGTCGTTAATAATATTTTTCGATTAAAATTCAAATAAAATGTAAATTACAAACAGAGTAAGAACAGTAAAATAGAAATCCAATTGACAAAATTTCGAAAGGGGTTTCAGAGCCTGCTACGAATTTTCTAGTATTTATAATAAATTGGCATTTTATACCTAATTGTTTGAAATCATATGTAATACATATTATGTATGTATTATTAGATAATTTTTTTTATTAAAACAATAGAAATTTTTAACATTTTTAGGGCACATAATTTCTCTGGATTTAGAATCCTAAATTGCCGCAAGTTGATAGACAGTCTTTTAGGGTGAGGAAGTTATTTAAATTTCCTCCACATCCGCTATATTCAAATGCGACACATTCACCCTATAAATAATTTTTAACAAAAATTTAGGCTTTTAAATATATAAAAAAAACAATCATATATACCAGTTGACGATTATAAGCATAGCGTGTTTGCTGTCCACTACAAGCACCATGATCAATTGACAAAAGACATAATTGTTCTAAAATTTAATTTCTTATAAAAAATTCTTACATGTAGTATCT
Organism: Bradynema listronoti; assembly: GCA_024678965.1. NCBI lineage: Eukaryota > Metazoa > Nematoda > Chromadorea > Rhabditida > Allantonematidae > Bradynema > Bradynema listronoti. The sequence goes on from JANLNO010000002.1 coordinate 7,216,375, forward strand.
CCAAAAAGTGTAAAATTTTATTAATAGGATTTTTTCAATAAAGTACAGGGTGTTTCAATTTTTTCTAACGATTTTGAACAGCTAACTTTTTTAAGGGCAATTTTAATTCATGCGGTCGTCATCGATTCTTATTTACTCGTCACTACAATTTGTTTGAGCTACTAAACAAAATTTTTTCTTTTTGATTTTTGCCTTGGTCCCCCTTGTGGTCGAAAAATCGAAATTTTTTAAAAATTGTTTAAAATGCTCTATATTTAGCTTCGCGTTTATTTTGTTGTTTTCTTTTCTAATGCATAATATTTCATGTTCTGTTTTCTAGATTTTTATGGTTTTTACGCCCCAAGAAAAAGCATTTTTCATCTTGTCTTTCAGATTAACTATTAACTTTTCAGATTAACTGTATTGTTTTTTACAGGAAGGAGCTCCTCCACATTGGACAATTGATATTAGAAATTAGCTGGATAACAATTTTCCATTCTGGATGGGAGAGGGGAGGTTTCATTAATCTTCCATGGCCACCGTATTCTCCAAATTTGACGCCCTGTAATTTTTTTCTTTGGGGTTATATCAAAAGTCGAATTTATCAAACTCAGCCGGTTTAAAGGTTAACCCCCTGTACTTTATTAAAACACTCTGTACTTTATTGAAAAAATCCTATTAATAAAATTTTACACTTTACAGCATGAGTTCTTCCACAAAAGATGATCAAAAAATCAATTCAATCATACGTGCGAAGATTAGAAAAGTGTTTTGAAGTGGGAAAGCGAAGTGCGGAAATAAATTATGGAAATGATTAATTGGTTTTCATTAAATAATAATTTTTGTTACTAATAAAAATTTTCATTTTAAACAATTTTTAAAAAATTCCGATTTTTTTTACCAAATCAAGCTAGGTTAAAAATAAAATTTAAAAATGAAAAATTAACTTTTTACACGAATTCGTAAAAATTGCATAAACTAAAAAGTTTTCCTCTAACCTTTATACACATTATAATAACTTACCAGGACATGTTCGTTGGCATTCCACTTGAGTAAGAAAATTATTTTGATTACCCCGTTTTCCATTGTACTGAAATACAATACATGCCCGGTCATCTGAATTATAATACCATCGTGCAAGTCCTGCATTTCCAGTACCAGGTGTCATTGGCACAGAACAAGGATTTGTTGCTAAAATCGTGCCTAATTTTTAATTTTTAGTAATCATTTGGGTTGAATGATTTAGTATTATTTTTTGAAATTGTATTACTGAATATAAAAAATTAATAATTAAATAATTAAAACTATAATAACTTTCTACTTTTTTATAGTTAATTTTAAATTAGATTTATTTTTGCCCGTAAGATTAATTTACCGCCTGGACAGCACATTGTTGTTTCTGGATTTGCTCCCATATGGCACCAAAAATTAACAGGACACGAATCTTTGTTTGCAGATGAACAAAACAATGGTTGTCCTGTAGGATTTTGTGCTGGTTGACCAACACACGGATTATCAATTGGTTGGCACGTTAATTGGCAGGCATTCTAGAAATATGTGCATACAAGTCATTGACTATATTTTTTTAGAATATTAAAATCTACCATGGTTATAAAATTATTTTGGTTTCCTTTAAAACCTCCATATATAAATGATTGGCACGTTTTTGTTGTTTGATCGAAATAGAAACGTTCAAGATTTGCGGAACCTGTTCCAGAAGACATAGGCAATCGACAAGGAGTGGGGTTTGCTATAATAAAAAATTTTATAATTATCAGCTTATTAATACATAACTAGAAAATAACGTATAATATAAATCGAATTCCGTTTATACATCCCTCTTAAAATATTTGGTGCCGCGAAAATGTTTGGTCCTGCGCATAGTAAAAATTGCCTCAATTTCCGCGTCCAAGACTTATTTAGAACTCAGAAGTCGAATAAAAAACAGACTCGAAATCCAACATCCTCGACCCCAATTTTGGGAGTAATCTCAGTCTTAAAAACTTTTAGATTTCGGGACCGAAAAGGCCTCAAAAAGCGTTATTAACATTTTTTTGGTTTTTTAGTTCTCAGTCTAAAAATAGGAAACATTTTTTTTTGTGGGGGAGGGGGGAGGTACAACATTTTTCCGATTATAGGGGGAGGGGGAGAGTTGAACAAGTATGGTTATTTTTTGGCGACGAAAACATCGGTTAGTAAATGTAGATAGAAAAAAAAGAAGTAACATACATGACTCCCTAAAATTCCCGAAATATTTGGTGCCGATAGGATCTTATCTAACTCGGATCCAAGAATCACATCAATCTTTGGGCTTAGTGTTCTTAAAAACCTCATATCCAACTTTTTAAAAAAATTAAATTCCATACATTTTGAAAAATAGGACCCTGGAGTGGTCCTGTTTCGATCAAAAATCCAATAAACTTATCGTCACCCTTGGAGCGGAAAATCACTGAATTCGAAAAATTGAGCCATTCCATTGCATTTGAAATGAGATTTTGCACATTACACACATTTGCGTGATGAAGAAAAAGAGCGGATAAGTGAAAATTATCGATAAAATTAATTTAGGTATTTTTTAATAAAAATCTGTTTGAACTAGCTCTTGGAAATATATACTAACCATTTGGACAACATACAGTTGTAGATGCATCCTGGCCAATGTGGCACCAATAATTTTCTGGACAGGTGCTTAATGCAGTACTCATCGAACAAGTTTGAATTCTAGCATCCGCTGTTAACGATGGACTTCCTTATATTGTGCTTGATAGTTTATTATTTTTTTAAAATTTATTTTATCTTAATAGTTACCAGAATAGCAAGGATTAGGAGCACAATTTGATTCACATTCTTCGCGTGTCATAAAATTATTTTGGTTTCCTTTTAAACCAGCATAAATAAATGTATCGCAGCGGCTATTGTGCATGTCAAAATACCATCGTTCCGATGGCATTTCTCCGACTCCTTGTTCTGGGGGCTGTTTACAACGTTGTAATGTTTCTAATAAATATGATAATTTTTAGTTAACATCTTTTCTAAGCTATTTTGTAAAAAAATTTATAAGCTCAACTCTTCCGTGACTGAATTTAAAAAATATTCAATTTATTAAATTAATATCAATGGAGAAATCTTGAAATCTTTGAAAGCTAGCAGAATATTTTTAAAATGTAATAAAGGCTTTACAAACCTATAGGACAGCACACAGTAGTTTGTTGTGTAGCACCGACATGGCACCATACGTCACGACGTCCACCACATTCTCCAAGGCCAGGAGTGCATAGTATTAAGGGTTTTTGAACGGGCAAACGACAAGGATCTAATGGTTGGACTAATTTTATTTCCTTGTTTTAAATAAAATTTCATAAAATTACCAAAACAAAAGCCTTCACAATCTTCTTTGCTGAGAAAATTATTTTGTGTTCCTTTTTGTCCTGCATATACAAATGAGAGACATCGTTGTTGGGATACATCGAAATACCAACGTACGAGATTATTCGTTTCAGTTGTTGATGAAAGTCCTAATCCAGTTTCTAAGGGTTGGGAACATGGATACGAACCTAAAATTATATTTTATAAAAATTATATTTTATAATTTTAAGGAATTACCTAATAGATATTGAAATATAAAGAAAAAACTTTTTAAAACAATAAATTCCAAAAGTTTTTCAAGTCTATTTTTATTCATTTTTGGAGAACAAACATTTTTATTTTATTTTTAAAATATTTTATAAAATATGTATATTTTTCTGTTAGTGAACTATCTAAATTACAAAAAAACTCTTCCTTTAAATAGCATAAATTTTAAAAAATTACCTCAAATTCGATATAAAAAAAATTATTTTGCAATATGCAAGTTATATTCACAAACAAATATTTCTTTTATATTGTATCTATTTTTGGAATAAGAACAATTGAATAAAAAAAGAATTACGATTTAGTTATTTTTGAAAAATAAAGTAAATTTCACAAATATTTGTCAACGAAATGCTAAGTGATACGTTGTTTGGAATATATTTTTTAATGCAAAATTACTTTAGCTGGACTATTATTATAATCTTTTGTTTTCCATGTATCATCGGTATTGAGAAACATATGGCAACAAATGATGAATTAAGTAAATTGTTACAAAATGAGGTTAAACATAAATTTTGTTAAAAATAAAAAAATTTCATAAAATCAACTATTTTAGGACATCAAAAACACCTGGAACCAAAGAATATTACAAATGTGTGTAAACACGTCTATACAAATAAAAGAGACACAATGTATACGCTGGCAAAATGGGTTTGAAAATATAAATATCGAGAATTTGAACTTCAAACCATTAGTGCTAAAAATCTCCAAATTTCTCGATAAAAAATATTTGGAAGATATCGAAGCCTACTTCAATAAATCAATGTATAATTGTTTTTTTTAATTTATATTATCATATTTATACTAAATAAAAATTAAAAAACAGTTTTTTACATCCAGACATACATAAATATGTTTTAGCGCTATCGAAACGCAGGGTGTGGAAGGGTACTCTTATAACAAAGGTCATCGTGGACGTCGAGCTGATGGATTATGGTTGGAACATAATGTGCCGATAATAAGACCTTTATTTAATCGGCTACAAAAAATTCTTCGTATAAATCCAGCAATAGCTGAAGAATTTCTTGTAAAATTTTAATTATATGTATATGTATATGACCTAGTTGAACTATTTACTATACACCAAGAATGTCGCGAAATTCCGATTTCTGATTTTCGATGATATTTTCAAAATGGCCAAAATATCAGAAATTTCGGAACTAAAGGGTTTCTAAAAACCATTTTATTGCGATGACTCCGAATTGACTCCGGGAATTGTTTAGTTAAATGACTCTCATAACTCCGGATATCGTTTTTTCTATTTTTTTAAAAATTTACAGCTAAATGTAAAAAAAATAATTTGAAAATCCAAAAATATTAGAAATTAATTTGCTTATGGGTTATTAAAAAAAGTCTATTAATTCGCTAAATTTAGATATTAAAATATGAAATAATGGGCCATTACGCCATACATTATGACTATCTTGATCCAATGCCAGTATATTATGACGATGGTTGGTATGAATTTTATGGTAACCGTCTTGCTACCGCTCTTCTATTGGTTAAAACTGCTAATAGAGGAGGTTTTACGATATTTCCTAGACTTGACTTAACTATTCAACCCGAGAAAGGTAAGCCAATTATTTAAATAAATTTATACAAAAATTCATATAGATAGTATTATTAAGGTGATCTCTTGCTATGGTTCAATGCTGATTCTAACAATCAACGCGAAGAGGACGCTTTACATGCAGCATGTCCAATTTTAGATGGTACAAAAATCGCTATTTCCTTATGGATCCGTGGAAATTTTCAAGAACATTTAAAATGTTCAAAAGATCATGCTGGTTACGAAATGTCAACAATTTTTAGAGAATTTTACAAAAAAACTGAACCAAAAATCGCAGATCAATATCTTAATAGACCAAACATTTCTTCGTCAATTTTTAATAAATTATAAATATGTATTCTATTTATGAACATAAACAAACATTTACATTTATTTTAAACGCGTTTACATGTTTAGTAAAATTTATTATTATTATAAAAAATAAAATATACCTAATATCGGGCAGCATACACTTGTACGCGTATCCGATCCAATGTGACAATAAAAACCTGTAGGACATACACTCATAGCCGAGCAATATAAAATTCCCATCTCACCACGAAACGGTTCACCACGAGCGCATGGATTTACTAAAAATATATTTTCAGAATGTATGTTTATTTATATTTTTTATTGTGTAACCCTGGCAGACGTTTTGGCAGTCATTAAGTGTAATAAAGTTGTTTTCGTTTCCTTGATAACCATGATATATATAACTTTTGCACTGTTGACTGGTTGGATCGTAATAAAAGCGTTTTATGTTAGCATTACCAACACCAGTATTCAATGGCTGATTGCATGGATCAATTATAGTAGGTTTCTCACAACACACTGTTGCTTCACGATTTGGACCAATATGACAAAATTGATCGCCCGTACATATTGTTCCTGGCATTGAACAAAGGACTAAGGCTGTTGTGCCACTATATGCACACGGGTTAGGCGTTTCTAAAATACAAACTGATTGCAACTCATATTATAATAATTTTAATCCTTAAAAGAAAGCTTCAATTGAATTATTTAAGAGGCGCTCTTTTTCTAATAATTTATGTAGCAAGTCATTTTAAACATTTCTCAATACTGTTTTTACTTTTTAACTACTTATAACCTTCATATGAAGGTTGAAAAGTTGGTTGTATAATTGCTTGCGCAGGCGGTTGCACTAGTATTGGTGGAGATGGGATAGGATAGATAGGAACCAAATTTCGTGGTGGTGGAAGTATGAATGGTGTTGTCGGAGATAACCGTTGTTGAGGTGTGACCGCAGCGGCAATAGTAGCTTGTGGAATTTGTTGAATCTTTTGAATTGGAATAATTCGGCGAAAGCCAACTTCTTGTGGTAAATTTTCCATCGATCCGAGCTTATCATTATTAGGATTTGATGAAATTTTAGAAAATAATCCTTTATTATTCGATGTCAATTCGTAATCCTCGTTATTATTAATCCATTCATATGGTACAATTGGTCCAAAAAATGGTGATGGTTCAGTAGAAAGATGATATTTAGGAAATGTTATTTTTTTTTGCGTTTCTGTCATTTGCATATTTAATTCATTTTGCATTGGCTGACGTCTTATAGACGGAAGAATTGACTTCAATCTTGATGGTGACATATTAGGTTCTAAAATTTTTAAAGCCTGCAATTTTTCTTTTTCCAAATTTTCGTTGTTTTTTGAGCCAAATTTTTCCCGTTCTTCAACAAAAGCAGGCTGTATTCGAATTAATGGTCTCAACAATTTTTTATAAGGTGATTTGGTCTTTTCACCAGGTCGCATAACAAATGTTAACGTAAATGGAACATATACTACAGTATTTGGTGTTAAATATTCCTCTAAATATTACATTGAATGAATGTTTGTAAAAATAAATCTAATATGTACCATCACACTGCTTTTGACATTCTTCGCTCGTGGGAAAATTATTTGCATTTGCATAACATCCTGACCAATAAAATAGATCACAACTATGCCTTTTATAATTATAGTGCCATCTTGGTATACGGTAAGGTCCGTTTCCAATTTGTTGAGGCAAAGTACACGGATTTATTACTTGTTTCTCATCTATAATTTAATAATGCATTTATGTGCATCTATATATGCATTAAACAACGATGTGCATATAAATAACAGTTAATTTAAAAATTACCTAATGCATAATTGTATCCTGGATATTTGTAGTAGTGCCTTTTTTGTAAAATGTCCATGTAATTGTCAGCATTTGTAGGACCATATGGAGGTGTGTATTTGTAAACTGCATTATATTGTGTGTAATTTGGCCAATATGAGTGAGCATAATCATTTGGTATCTTTAAAATAGAAAGATGAATCCGATAGAAAAGATAAAAAAATTTAGTATTATATATGTTACGGCCAATATTAGAAATCGGCCATTACTAATAATGGCCGGCCATTATTAATAATGGCTGCGATGTCGGCCATTACTAATAATGGCCGGCCAAAACTAATAAAAAAAGCTCCGTTACATGAAAACGACTACATGAAAATTTTTAACCGAAAATTAAGTGTGCTTTATGTAAAATAATATAAGCAAAACAAAATTAAGTTGATAAAAATTAAATTTAGCTAATCATAATTATTTTGGCCTGATTTTGGCCGGCCATTATTAGTTTTGACCGGCCATTATTAGTTTTGGCCGGCCATTATTAGTTTTGGCCGGCCATTATTATTAATGGCCGACATCGCAGCCATTATTAATAATGGCCGGCCATTATTAGTAATGGCCGATTTCTAATATTGGCCGTAACATATATAAGAAATTTAATTAGAAAATCGACTTTTAAATTTTATTAAAAATTAAACATATTATAAAGTATCTAATTTAATTACAGCGATTTTTGTAGGTGAGTTTTTCAAAAATTACATCAATATACAAAAAATAATGAAGAATCCGAAAATAAATTCAAAATCTCGAAAATAATGTGAAATGGCTTTTGTATGAATTGCTATTAGATTGTTCAAAATGAAATTGCCAATTGCCGATTTTTATCCTTATATAAAATTTTTTAAACACAAATATTTTGAAAAAAATTTTATTATCGAAATAAAAGTCATTAAAATTAATACATTTTTGCAAAAATTTTTTTCAAATGCACAACAATTTCAAAGTGATGATAGAGTGTCCCGTAGCGAAGTTAGATTTTTAAATTTCACAGCTTATGTTTGCATTAAAAATAATGTGAATAAAACGCATTATTATTAGGTTGAGGCAAAATTTTTTACCCATCCGCTTCAAGCGTTTACTGCAATATTCTGCAAGCTTCTAGAAAATTTCTTTTATAAGATATATAAGCAGCGCAATCTAAGTTATCGAACGATATCTTTTGGATCGCAATTTTTGTTCAAAATGGCGGAGAAAATCGAGCTCGACAAACGACAGATTCGGACCCTTCTTCTTTACGAGTTTCGTTTACACCATACAGCGGCGGACGCAGCACGAAACATTTGCGATTCGATTGGCGAGGACACGGTCTCCTATGATACCGCAAAAAATTGGTTTCATAGATTCAAAAATGGTGTGTTCGAAATCGACGATAAAGAGCATCCTGGAAGACCCAGTCAACTAGATGATGAACGTCTTTTGGAATTAATTGAAGAGGAGCCACGTCTGTCTACACGTGATCTTGGAGAGCTTCTTGAGTGTGACCAAAAGACGGTTGATCGTCATTTGTATCAACTCGGAAAAGTCACAAAACTTGGCGCTTGGGTACCCCATCAATTGTCGGCCGATCAAGAAAATCAGCGCGTTCGAGTATGTGCACAACTTTTAACTTTCCATCGCACATTCGATTGGCTCAAAAATGTGATTACTGGCGATGAGAAGTGGGTACTCTATACTAATCATACACGCAAGCGTCAGTGGCTCAATCCGGGAAAATCAGGAGTTCCGACACCAAAACCCGATTTCCATCCGAAGAAGGTCATGCTTAGTGTTTGGTGGAACATGAAAGGAATTGTTCATTGGGAATTATTGCCATCTGAAACTACGATTACCGCAGTGTATTATTGTGCCCAACTCGATCGACTGGCTTCAAAATTGAAAGGAAAACAAGACCAAGTTTTCCTCTTGCACGACAACGCACGACCTCATGTTGCAAAGAAGGCGTGTAAAAAAATCCAGGAACTTGGATGGACGATTCTTCCACATCCACCATATTCCCCAGATCTTGCGCCTTCTGACTACCACCTTTTTTTTTGTCGTTAAGCAATCACATCCGTGAGAAAAAATTCGACGACGAAGAGCATCTAAAAAGCGACTTGGCGGCGTTTTTTGATTCTCGTTCCTCTGACTTCTACGTTCGTGGAATTAACTGTTTGCCAAAA